>OY728158.1:809709330-810097978 GCA_963277665.1 Viscum album | reverse complement strand
TTCTGTGATTTGATTTTCAAAAATCCGACATACATGGTTGTCATTAAGAAGTAAAATGTGGTTCAATGAGATTAAAATAATTTTTTTGTGAATAGTAACTTTTAAGTTCTTAATCGCGATTAGAGGTAATTAGTGTAGTTTTAGGTAAAAATAATGTTTTAATAATATGAGATGAGCTTGACACTTGTCCTACTCCAATTGGATGAGTCATGGCCGACCTAGAAAACCCATGGGTTAACTTGGGGACCCCATGGAGCCACTTTGGTTGGAAAATGACATTAATATATATTTATTTAATGTTAAAATTAAATTGACACAAACATGAGTTGTTTTACTAAAATAGTTTTTAAGTGGGGTTACACAAGTCCAAATTTTTATTATAAATATTCATTAGAAAGCTAAAAAGATTTCCTACATCATAGTATTTTGTTTATTAATTTTTAGACATTATATAAATTAAATTATTTATGACATCATGATGATGCAGCGATGACCTCATTATTTAACGATTTAAATAAAATGGGAAGATAATGCAAAATCAAAGGCTTACACTTGTCCAAATACAATTGGATGAGAAGTTTTCGAACCCTTATCACCTTATCCTCGAATAATATAAGTGTGGGACCTTTATAATCCGAAAAATCATTGTATAATAATGTAATATTTCAATCTTTCCAAAAGAGCCCCTCCTCTCCACTTATAAAAGGCCCCCACCTCTCCCACCTTATTCACACCTTCAAGCCATTTGGCTCGGCCAACCTCTGCCCATATACTCTCCCAACTTCCCTCCCTTACTCCTAGAAGCCTCAATTTGGTCAGAACTCTTCCCAAGGAAGCCTTTGGCTCAAATCAAAAAGAGTTACCCGATTTTGAGGTAATGTCTTCTCTAATGTGGTTTTGTTTTATTTTTCCTCTCCAACCCCCAAAACTCTTTTTATTCATTTCTTTTGTAACAACAACAGTATCCTCAATATACTAGGATGTTGTTATAAGAAGTATTCGAGCTACACTTACACACACCTACATCTAATGTTTAAAGAACATACGGTTTCTGTAGATGGTGAATTTCTGCCTCACGAAACGATAATTGTTCAACACTCATATAACACCTTCAAAGGTTGCAATTAAGATGTCACTATATTTATTTATGATATAAAATATGTTTATGTTTTACTTATGCTTCTTTATTTCTCATTTATGGCAAACTTTATGATTTCCATTATGGGTAAAACACGATAATTTCATTTTAGGAAGTGCGGACTACCGCCCCCTCAAAGTGATTTGAATCATTAATGCCATATGTGTGATGTATAAAGGATGGATTAAATGGTATTATACACTATATTATACTTTAATTATATTATAAATTTATATCATTATGATTCCGTTCCATTAAATACGAAATAGAAATGAAAGTAGCGTTCATGCGTACGTACGGCTTACCGTCTCCATGAATGGTGCATTTCATTTCTTACCTCTAAATGTTACGTGAAATTATGAATGAATGTATATACTGGATATATAAGATATATATGACATCTAAATCATGAATATAATTATGGAGATAATGGATATTCTACCACATAAATAACTTATAATTATAAGAAGTTTATTTTTGACTCAAGTACCAAAGATCGACAAAACGACCGTTATTAACTTAAATAATTAAATAATGTTCATAACATGGTAATAAGTGATATAAATGGAATAATGAACATGAAAAAGGTTCTTAAGTAAATATAAATTAACTCTAGTTTATTATTCATGAGGTTAAAGAACGGTCGAGTCAGGACAAGACGCAAGGTAAGGGAACTTCTTAACCCAATTTCTATTCTTTGGGTTAATCTCCTACTTTCAAATTATGTCATGATATTTTTATGTCCTATCTTGTATTTGTACATTATTTATGTGTACTTATAGTGAATACACATTATAGATGTACTTTATTTAAAAAAATGATCTTTTTAAGGATTTCGTCTCAATCTCCTTTCATTGAGGCATATTTGGTTTTATACACAATTTTCTTTTATACGGTGTATAAAACCCTTTGACTTTTACGTTCATTCAAAAGGAATATTTTTTTATACGAAGCGTTTTGCTAAACGACAAAAGGGAATGTTTTTCTTTCCGTACTTATGCGGTGACAACTACTTCTCCGCCGCCGTGACCATTATTTGAGTTTCGGCTTCCTCTTCAAGCCATCATTTTTTTAATGAAAAATATATACAAAGTTTTAACATTCTTTTATTTTGGTATTGAAAATGGTTTTAAAAGCGTTTTTATTATAACAATGTGTTGTATTGATATCTTGTGATTGAAATGTGGAAATGTTATGTTTCCTTTATGCTTGTTTTATGTGATACGATTATGTTATGGTTTATGATATGTTTAAACCTATTCATATGAGGAATGTATTGGACTTAATATGTGACGGGTGGAGCCCGCTATAGCTCCTCGATGCATCGGTAGGTCTCATGAGACAACTAGACGTGGAATTGGCCGAGGCCCTTTCCCAATTTGATTTATGGTTTTGGCTGAGGCCTTAATCATTTTAGACGTCTTGGACGAGGCCTTGACAAAATGTTTCAGAATGTCTGGCATTATACATTCCCTCATTATGAAAGTGGTTATTGATATTGCATGTGATTATTCGACCAGTACAATATCCATGTGAGTAAGTAATGGAATTATATTATTTTATTTTTGCCATATTATGCTGAAGTTCAAGTTTAAAAAGGCTTTTGTTTTAGTTATACATTGCCTTAAATGTTTATGTTTATTTATGAAAGCTTCCGCAATATTGTTATCCTTACTGAGCATCTGAGCTCACCCCTTTCAATGTTTTAATATTTTCCAGGATGTGAAGAAGTATTTTATGAATGACCTGCAGGGATTGTCCGAAGAGGATAGAAGTGTGGACTATGGAGGCTATGTTATTGTGGTTTTTCACTTTATGATGTAATGTAACGTTTATGAATGTATCTAGTGATTCCAAGGCTACTAAACTAATCGGTCTTTCGAGACTTGATCTTTTGTGATCATGCCAATGTTACGAACTAATGCACCGACTCTGGGTAGCTGGGGTCGGGGCGTTACATGTGGAATGGATGAAAATCTCATGAATGGAAATCCCATATTATTTATGAACATATAGAACTGTTCAGGGTCATTTCTATCATTTAGTAACATGGAAATAGGATGAATCATTAGATGAGATATTTATAACATTCACTTAGATTATTTTTGCGGTATTTTGATTATTAAGAACTAGTTGGTCATACAATTTAATAATATGTATGTATACTAGTTCCTAAATATATAAGATACTAGATCTATCATGGTCATTTTTTTGAGGAGGTGAGGATAGGATAACAAATGAAGATAAATTGAAATGAACTAAAGGAAAAAGAAGGGTGCTTAAGCTCTTGAAACCACCTCCATGAGAATCTCATTAAGGGAAGGGGTTTTGGACTTTTGGAAAGCCCAAGAGATCTCTGGAAGTGGGGACGGACTATGGAATGGTAATTGGGTAGAACTTTGAGGAGCTTCAAGGCTTAGAAGATTGAAGAGAAGAGGGAGTGAGGGGGGGGGGGGGTTATAGTGGAGGAGATGATGGAATTTTGAATATTTTATTCATTATTTTATTAATTACCTCAAGATAACCAATAGTGTTGGTAAATGAGACCCCTAATAGTAATAAGTGCATGTGAGTTCAAACCAAGTGGTCTTTCATCACTAATGATGTCATAAATAGTATATTTAACTGATAATTTGTATATAAGGTATTTTACCGTATTTCACTATTTTTCCAAAATTCAATAATTTTAGAAAAATAACAAAAATTTACCCATAAATTTTCTCGATGTGTAGAATTAAAAAATGAACTCCATTTTTCCAAAATAATTTTATAAATATTATGAATTTAATTTTTAAATAAAATCGTAGTTAATTTGAAAAATAACAAATTTAATGGTATTGTATGTTTCATATTATATTGAAAAATTAATTAAGATCCCATTATCTTATAACCTTAAGAAAATAAAACAATCATATTATTTAATATTCATAAGGGTCATATTACTATTCATAATGGTATGTTACTATTCACCAAAAAACATGTTTGTTCTATTAGACTCCAAATAACTTACTCATCACAACTATAGATGAACTTTTTTCGAAATTAAAAACATAGAAGATGTAAAGTTGTGTTTAACAACTACAATATTAAAGGTTTTGTTTTGTAGGGACTCAGCGTTTCATGAATTCAATATTTATTTTCAAAACCTTGGGGTGTTATAGATGGTGTGGCACAATAATGTTCATGTGTGATGCTCCGTAGAATACCATTTGTGAGTTTGCAACCCACTATGTTATTTCCATTCAAATGTTTTTTAAGAGGAAAATCATGGGGTTTTGAAAACCTATATTGTATAATATTTCTAATTCTGAGTTGGGTATGTTGTTTAGCTATTCTTAGAGCATTGAAATTATTTTTGATGAATTGGTTTTGATTGAGATCTTGGTTTTTTCCTTTTCTAGTGTATGCCCCCATAAATATTCGATGGATATTTATGGTGGGGTAGTTTACCATTAACATACCTTCTAATTGATTAACCTAAGGATTTCCTTCTAGAGTTTTGAAAGTTGAATCCTCCTTTCTTTTATGTTCAAGTGGATCCTCTCGAAGCATAATAGTGGATGCAGAAAATGGAAATAATATTCTGTCTCCTTGAGTTTCTTAAGTCATTATAGATTAGGTTCACTAAAATTATGCTTGAAGGTCCGACCCTAAGGTGGTGGAAGTTGGTCTCTCAAACCACGCATTGGGAAGATCTTACTTTAGTGTTCTTCAATGCTTCATTCATCCATTAGTATTTCTCTGAGGAAGTTAAGGTGAGGAAGGGAATGGATATGTTATTTCGGAAGTAAGGTGATAAATCAGTATTTCAGTTCTTACATCATTTTTTAGATCTATTTCCTTACATTATGGAGTAGTTTTCATATGATTCCCTAAGATCTCAGTGTTTTGAGAGTAGGCTTTGTCCTGATCTGCAGTCGAAGGTGTCAGAGTTTAGTTCATGATCTTTTTCTGATGTGATGAGGTCAGCTATTTATGTTGAGGTTTCATTAAAAATAGTTCTTAAGGAAGACAATTGTCCACTGATATCTGGAAGTTATGAAGGGAATTCCAATA
This sequence comes from Viscum album, assembly GCA_963277665.1. Taxonomy (NCBI): domain Eukaryota; kingdom Viridiplantae; phylum Streptophyta; class Magnoliopsida; order Santalales; family Viscaceae; genus Viscum; species Viscum album. The sequence goes on along the minus strand of OY728158.1, from coordinate 810,092,784 downwards.
AGAATATGGAACACTAACATGAGCTTCAAGTGCTGGTCATGTAATTAAAAGGCTTTGGACATTTTGTCATCTTCTTCTAAGCGTATTATCATTGTGTATCATTAGTTTGGAAAGAAATATTATAAAAATTCAAGATGTCCAAGTGCTTTGAAGACCTGTTCTTACTTTGGAATCTTAGGTCACTTGCAATGGTTCTATTGAGGTGTTTCAAGGAAGCGGTGTGAATCCAATTTGTAGGAGCAGGGTGCTGTTCTAGGTTCTATTTAAGTTCTCTTTTTATGTGTTCTTATTTTGTTTTAATCGTTATATTTTGTGGTATTTTTCAATTTTATTTTCCCTTTAAATTGTTAAATTATATGTTTTGGATCTCTTAAGATCTTCTATTTCAACGTAAGCATGTTTTTAGCCTAGAAGTATGAGTTATTTATATCTTAAATGAAGGTGTGTTCCATTAGTATATTTCCCCTGTTGTTTTCTATTTAGGGAAAGAGGAATTATTTGGGTGTAACTTCTAAAACCATGTATTTTTGTAAGTTCGTTATTGGATAAAAGTGACAGTCAAGGTGTGTTGTCCTCCATTGGTTCTACTTGGAATGTTTTCTGATCTCTCGCGTCCCCAAAAGAAGGAGTCCTGACCAGGGGTTATCAACTCCTGACTGCGAGGCCATTGTTGCTTTAAGACATCAGGGCTCCATACCTAGTCCTTGGAGTGAATCTTGTGCATAGATAGGAATTACTTGGGGTGTGGAGGACCATTGTCTATATTTTTTCTTCAATGTTGGAATGGGGAAAGTCTAATATTCTATATGGTGGTATCATTTTCATAAAATCCTAGTATTTTTGCGTTTTTAGATGCATTACTTTGATTTGTTGTCCTTGTACGATTAGCCATTATAAGTCAGTTCTGGTTTTTTATCATAGTTTGGAGTTTCATTCATATGGGACCCTTATAGTGGGGTTTTTGGTCTGTTTTGAGAGTTCTAGGTTGCCCCTTGTCAGGTTTTCCATGTCAATTTGTGTTGGTTGGTTTAATCCGGTCAGTTCTAAATGGTAGGGAGAACCACCATAGATCTTGTTGCAGTTTCTACTAGTGTTGGTCGGTGAAAATTGATTTTTAATGTAGGGGAGTCTGTTCCAGCCTACTATGTTTGCAAACCAATTATTTATCCATTTTTGTCTTAGTACCATGTGGTTTTATTTGGGTTCATCGGTTTGTTTTAGGTTAGAGGTATGAGTTTCTATAGGTAGTGGTTGAGGTGTTCTTCATTTCAGAGGCTATATCTTGTTGTCATAAGAATAATTTGTCTTTGATCAATCAATTGGAATATTTTTGGCTTTTTGGGGGTAGAATGAAAAAATCTTGAGGATAATTTTCACTGCCAGATTTTTAATTTTCATCCATTTTACGGTTCATCTTTTTTCACTTTTGATTTTTTAATCGAGTTCTTGGTGGGGACAGTTTGAATTTTGAGGTGGTTCTTTGTTTATTTTTTTTCCACATGATTATCCCTTAACATTTTTTGGAGTTTTGGGTGAAAAAATGAGTATTTTGGGCTTGCCAGTAGGTGTCACATAGTTTTTGCACGATTAGAGGAAACCGTGCGATATGATCTATGAAATAGTTCTTATTTTCATATGATTATGTTGGGGGGTGAGATTTTGTGTTAAGATATGCATCCTTATTCTGGTTGTAATCCCATTTCCCTAAATTCCCACTTCCCATATTTTGGTGGTCTTCAAGACCAAGGTTGACAATGTCTGTAATGAACTGATATTTTAATATATTTTTTCCTCTAATTAAGAAAAACATATTTTAAAACATTATCCTCATGAAATAATGGAATAAAATAAAATTGTGATATATTTATAACATGAAAATTAATCCATTTAATCAGTAGTTATTAATATGAGTAATCAAATTACAAAATATATTAATTTAAATATTTTTATATAATAGTTATTTTATATGAAATAACATATTTCATTATTGTGTTTAAGAATCTATCTTCCTATATAGATTAATATTTATTAACAAAAACTAATTATATTATTATTGAATATTGATTTTAGTAAAATAAAATATTTATATATTAATTCTATATTTATTATATTTTATGGAAATTAAGAATAAGAACAACTAGTATTTAAATAAATAAGATGTTATTTTATAAAGAAGCCTTTTCAAATTGTATTTTATGATTATTTTAAAAGTTAAATAAAACTAAAATTAAAATTTAATTTTAAAAAATAAAACCTATTTTCATATTTTTAATTTTAATATTAGTTTAATTTTAATTTTTTGTTTTTCAAAAAAATATAATGATTTTTACCTGAATAGTAGACAATTATATTTTATAAATAATCAAGATTTATTAAATTATTTGTATAAATGTATGAAATTTAAATTAATGAATCAATTTTATATTTTTTATTATGTATTTTATAAGTGACTTTTGAATTTAAAAATTTTTGATTTAATTTACAAACCCTTATTTGACATTTTAGAATTTATCTTACATTTAAAAAAAATATTTTTAATATATTATACATTTAGTAACTTAAAACTAATTTTGTTACTTATAAATATGGATTATAATAAAATTAATTCAGTTTTTGAATTCATATTGTTAAATATAGCTTAGGATTAATTGTAAAAATTTTTCTAAGCTAATTGAATTTTAAACAAATAGTGAAAAAATACAGTACTTTAGAAACATTGACATTTATTTCCTTGTTAGTATATCATAAAGTTATATAGTTTTAGAAAACATTTTAATTAATGTAATAATTTTTTTTATTGATTTAAAATATATTATTTGAAATTTATAAAGCCTGTGTTTATCCTCAAAAAATGAAAGTAATATTTTAATTCTAGTAAAATAAATATTTGGTCTTTTCATTAAAATAATTTTTTTGGGTAAAATATACTTCTAGATTGATTTTAAATGCATAAAACATTTATTTATTTTATAAGAAATAAATTTATGTGATGAAAATTGAAATAATTGATAATCCCTAACTTTAATTTTTAGTTTAAAATGAACTTTTTATATGACATAGTTTTTACATGTTTTGTGTGCTAATATTAAAATTAATTTCCCTAGCTGATAGAAATTTTCTTTTATAAAATGATTTAAAAATATGATATTGTCCTGTTAAAAGTTGTAAAAAAATAAATTTTAAATATTTCCATTCAAATTATTTACCAAGGGTGAAACTCGGGTTACTGTGGTAAGGGAAAATTTAGGAAAATTGTTTAAATCTTGTGAAATTGGATAGAACATGTGAAAAATGTATGAATTCAGGTGATAGATGTATGATAGACATTATAACATTCCCTATAGAATTATTGTCCATTTTAGAGCCTTTTCATTGAAGAATGGAGTAAAATTATTTAAATGTAATCATATTTTACAAAAAATGTCACCTATTTTCCCTTATAAAATGAGCTCACAACCTTCCCATTTCTCCACCCATTCAATGATTTGGATAAACTGAAACATTGACTTAGACTCTAATAAAATACCTCACAAAACCATTGAATCCTTAGTCTCACCAAAAGACTTAGTAACCAATCCTTAAGGAGTTACCCAAAGGATAACTTCCAGGGATTGGATGTTAAGTGCATGTGTTGGTCACATTCAAACATGAGGTAAAGTATTTTCTCTACCACCTTTGTTGTTTATCATCCACATATTATCCTTATGTTTCTCTTTTTTTACAAAAATTTTATTCTCATTAACTTGTTAAATGTTTTATATATATCCTTTACAAATATACCTAGTTACACATCCTTTTAATTTTTAGGGTAATGCCTATTTTTAGTTTTCTTCAAACATTCTATTTATAGTAAACTCAATTTAAGGTAACATCTTACTTACTATTTGATATCAAGAATCAAACCTATGAAGAGTTTCTAAACTATTAATAGTTTCTGAAAATGTCACAACTTTATGAATAAACCTCATGGATCAATTGTGGTTTTATGGAATTTAATAGTGTCATTCTTTGTTTAAAAGATCTTTATGTTATTTCACAAAACACCACCCAAGTGGTTCATTTTTATTTTTTATTACCCAGATATTTCTAATAATTTTTATATAATTGAAATCCGTGTTCAATAAATATGTCTATTTTTTAATTATCATAGTTCATAAAAATTGAATTGTTTTTTTTTCTGAATCCTTATGATTTATCCTTATGTTATGGATCGAATCAGAATTATGAAACCCACTTCCTTCTAATGGGTTGGATCACACTTATTATTTATTTATGTTTTAGTTTCCTCATGAGGAATGTATATATATGTTTTTAATTATTTAAAAGGTGGGACCAAAATTATATATCCCTCAAATTCATTGGGTAATGCTTTATATCCAATGATATGTTATGTTTGGTATTAGGAAGTGATCATGATACATTATGGGACTTTGTTCACTATGTGTGGTGCACATGCGGGCTTCATAAGAACACTATGATATGAAACATGTGGGGATAGAATTATACAATCCTATAATTCATCAAAAAATCATTATGTCTCATGATATTCTATATAAGGTATTAGGGAGTGAAATTAATCCACCATGGGACTTTTTCCTCCATGTTTATATGAATGGAGAGTGAACCTAATTCATAATGAGACATTGTCCAAATTATAATGATAGTCTTGGAAGTGAACCTTGAATATGTTTATAATGTCATATATTATGTTGTTTCTAAATATTCCATGATTCCATGATCTTATGATTTCATTTAAATATTCAATGATTCAATTTTATGATAATTATATTTATGATACCATGTTATGCCTATTTACTATCATGTTATGATTTATTTCCATGTTTGTTCTCTCACTAGCCACCAAACTTTTCTTAAATTTATAAAAAGAAACTTTTTTGTTAGTGGGAACCATACAGAGGATCTACATCATCAAGCATTTGAAAACCACGACATTCCAAATTTAAACTTCAAAATTCAAAAGACAAAATTCAAATCAACAACCGTCATCAACCTCGAGCCTCTAACCTCGAGTCGCGTACCCACCGTGATTGACAATCCATCATCCATCAGGAGGCAGCCTCAAACCGTGTTAGAAGGTCACGTCACTACCTTCCGCCATCATCAGTTTCAATATCTTCTCTATCCTCACCACCAGACTATACACATCAACGTCCTCTTCATCAATGTCCACTGCCACAACTGTAAAACATCTGAACAACAACATCATCGCATCGCCAGCCTTCGGGCAATCATGCCACTGTCATGAACAACACGGCCAGTAGCCATCATAATCAGCAACGAAAAATACCAACAACCAGAGATGAAAATAGCTTCACTGATAACATTAAGGAAGAAAATATGAACAAAATCCGTTGAAGAAAAAACAATCCTCATTATCGTTGTCGAATCCACAACTGAAAGTCGCTATCCACAAAGAGAAAGAGTACTACAACCATCTTCATAGGAGAAATCCGAAGGAACATTGAAACTGGAGAATGCCACCACAGGTCACGCCACCTAGAAACACTTACCACACCCCGAACACATCTCAAAGCCTCATTGGTATCCGTCGTACCCAACCAACCTAGAAGGGAGAAAAGGACCTAGAAGCCAGAGTAGGGAGGAGCGGTAGAGAAGGGGCAAGGGAGAAATTAAACTGCCATGAAACAAGAAAAGGGATAACTGAAACCCTAAATAAAACCAGAACAAATGTTTTGAATCAGATCCGTTTAAAGAACCACCATGTAACGAGAAAGAGGAAACCGGGGCTGAAACCCTATAAGAATGAATTGAAGAATCAGGAACCAAGGAGATCGAAGGTCCGCCGCTGCAAGCAGCCTTACGAGCGACGACGGCGCCGCTGGAGAATGGTTTCAAAGAGAAAACCTGAAAATCATGAGCACCGACCGAGCGAGCGAGAGAGGGAAGGGGACGAAGCCACCGATGCCAAACCAAATATAAAGAAGAGGAAGCCAGACAAGGAAAAAAGGACGACAAGATGAAGAAAACAGAGAGGAATAGATGCTTGCGAGCAACTACGTTGGAAAATGGTTTCAGGGAGAAATCCTAGATATGGGTCTATGTATATGATAACATACAATTTTTTTTGAAATGTATAGAGTACAAGGATTTTTTAGAAATTACATTCTTTCTTTGATAATAGAAAGTGGATGTGGTTTTGGTAAATATACACATTGGGGAAATCACATAGAAAAGGGTTGGTTGAGAATTTACTTGATCATAAATTTAAGTAGGATGATTGGGACCAAGACCAAACACCTTGTTAGATACTCTATAGTGATATGATTTTTTTGATCATGTGCTCTTTACAAACAAATATAAAGCATTTATTTCCTAGATAATTGAAGGGAATGGTTTATAATTTTAAGAGAAACAGTCATAATGTAAACTAATATGAATTAATAAGGACATATGTTGAACCAAGGATGATATAAGTTTATATAATAACCATATAGGTTAAATTGTGAATGATATAGGTTAAACAAAGAGTGATATATCATAAACTAAAATAATTATAGGCTATCATGATGGTAATATAAAGTGATCAATTTTTAGGGTAAGTCTCCCTCTGGTTATCTAATATAATTATCTTATCATGATAACTATTCATCACTAATTTTAACTACTTTTGTTTTCATTAATGGATGAAACCCTAAGGAACTGATTTAACAATAGGTGTAAGGTATGATTCAGTGATTTTCTAAATGATCAACCCATTGAAGTGAGAGATATGTTGAGATATCTGGTGATTTTTCCAAACTAACTATCATGACATATGATTAACCATGAGAGCATAATTTAAATCCTAATCCCACCAAAGAAGAGATAGATAGGTCCTCATGGGAAATTAGTTGATGAATATGTTTGGAGGAAGAATATTAACATCCTATAGGTCAATAATGAAGGAAGAAGCACCAACATAATTTCCTCTAGGGGACTGGAAGATGCTTTACTTGTGGAAAAGGGGGCATCAAGAAACAAGTTGTCATGGAAAAAAGGGTACAATTAACAAAGATAATTTTTATCCTAAGGTTTCACTAATAATTCGAAATTTTATATTTGAGTAATTTGGAAACTATGAAACCTAATACACTAATATGTGGGTTAAAGTGGACTAGTAACATGCAACAAAATCCTAGATCATGGTAATAAAGAAAATACTATTAAAAAACTACTGTTGAGGTAATTAATATTTTTTTTGTAAATATTTTTTGATGTCTTATATCATGAAATATTTATCCTATTAGGTATTGAGATATAAATAAAAAATATTTAGTTGTAAAATTATTACATATATGGTATATGAAACTTATTCATGGTTTGGGGAAAGTTACAATCCATATATTTATATCTTCTTCAATTATTACTATTCTATTAGAAATGGACTATCATTTTTTAAAGGAATCGTATCAAATTTCTTATAGGAAAATATCACTTCATATTCTAAATAGGCCCATGGTCAAATACTAGTCTATATTTAATGAAGATATCCCTATGGAAATTACTCCTAGTGTATGAGTTTTAAAATTGCAATGAGTTAATTTATTTATGGTGGGGGGATGTAACAACTCAAGATTTTAATATATTTTTTCCTCTAATTAAGTAAAATATGGTCGATATCTTGCCAAAAGCACAACACCAAACTAAGATGAAAATGTGATATTTTTATACCATTAAATCCATGCCTTTGAATTAGTTGGTCTTAATAAGAGTAATAAAATTAATTAATATATTAATTAATTTATATATTTATTTATAAAGTTTATTTTATACAAATTTACTTAATTAATTATTGGGTTTAAGAATCTATCTTTTTATGCACTATAATTCTCTATTAATGAAAAAATTATAATTTTTCTAAATGAATAATTTAATAAAATCTAATATTTATCGGTTAATTTTTCACTAATATTGTTTTATGGAAATTATGAATAAGAGAAACTTATATTTAAACAATTTTATTTTACTTAAAAAATTTTCTCATCATATTTTTTAAAATTATTTAAAATTTCAGATAGACGATTATATAAATTTAATAATAAAAAGAAAATTTATTTTTATTACTGATAATTTCCATATTATTTTAAGATGAAATTATGGGTTTTCATAAAAAGGTATATTTTTAGTTTAAGAGTGAAAAATGCAATATTTATAAATAAGATGACTTTTATGAAATTATTTGTTTATAAGTATGAATCATAAATTCAAGAAACATTTTCTCAGTCTAAAAATTTATTTTAAAAGTGTATTTAAAATTTTAAAGATATTTTTCTTCAAATTTAGAAACCCATATTTGAAATTCTAAAACTCAATTTATATTTTTCAGAATTTTGTTTAATACATTATACATTAAATATTTTGAAATTATTTTTTATCATGTATAAAATTTAATATAATAAAATTAATTTAGTTTTTGGATTCATCTTGTTAACACTATCTTATTATTTATTTTTAGATTTTTTTAAAAACATTATTTTTAGATGAATAGTGAAAATACAATTTTTTTCTAAAAAATTTTCTTTTATTACCTTATCGGTATATAAGAGATGCTTATATTTTTATAAATACATATAATTTATTTACCAAATAATTTGATTCATTTCAAATATATTATTTTAAATTTGTAAATCGTATTCTTATCCTTATAAAACAAAATTAATATATTAATTCAAATAAAAAACCATGTTTGGAATATTCATTTAATGAAACATTATTTTAGTAAACTTATGTTTTTAATTGATTTTAAATACAAATAATTTTTTCATTTATAATAAATAAATTATTTTTTTTCCAATTATAGACATTGATAATCTTATTCCACATTTATTTTTTTTCAAAATAAACTTTTTCCAAGAAATATTTTTTACATGTTTTGTGGGCTAATATTAAAATTAATTTTCTCTGAATATTATATATTTAATTTCAAAAAATTATTTCCGACTTTTATATTGTAAATTATAAAATTATTAAATAATATCAATCTAAATTTTATAAATTAATTTTATTTATCAAGGGTGAAAGTTGAGTTACTACAGTATGGGTAAATTAGAGGAAAATGGTTTACACCTTTTTCTAGTGTCCATAACATGTGAACAAAGTATTATATTAGGTGATAGAGGTGGGATTGAACTTATATTCTTCCCCACATTATTATTTTCCATTTATGGAGACATTTTAATTTCATAATGGAATTAAATTATTGAAAATCAATGAAATTTTATAAAAATGACACTTTTTTACTTATAGAATTAGCTCACCTTATCCCCATTTCCATACCCATTCAAAATATATGGATCAACAAAACATTACCCTAGTCTCTTCTTAATTAACTCCCCATGAATTTTAATCCTTGAAATCACTAAAAGAACATGTTAAAGAGCCTTAAGTAGTTACCCAAAGGGGAATTTCCAAGGAAGAGGAAGTTGATCACAAGTGCAGAGTATATTGAAACATAAGGTAAGGGATATTCCGTACCACCTTTGTAATTTTTAGAAACATGTTCTCTTTATTTTTCCCCATTTATTGAAAATTTTTCTCACACAATTATTCTATTTTTTAAATATTTCCCTTAAAAGTATACCTATTTAAATATAAATTTCCTTTCTAGGGTTATACATGTTTTTAGTTCCCTTTAAAATTTCTATTTTAATGAAAACTCTATTTAAGGGAACTTTCCATTTTATTGTCTCATGTTAAAAATCACTCATAATAAAATGTTTTTAAATCATTAATATCATCTAAAACCCATAATTATTATACGGATAAACCTTTTGGCTCAATTCTGGTTTTATAGTAAATAATTTGGTCCTCAATTATTTAAAATATACTTTAGTTATTTTATAAAAGTTCACCCAAGTGGTTCATTTTTATTTTTTAATCTTCAATCCTTTGTTATGAGTTTTCTATTATTGAACTCCATGTTCAAGAATTATATACCCTTTTAAATTATACAAGTCTAAAACAATTTAACTCATTCTTCTTTTGGGAATCCTTAAAATTTATCCTTTTGTCATGCATTGAATCAAAAGTATGAAATCCACTTACTTCTCATTGGTTTGATCACATTTATGATTTATGTGTGGTTTATTTTCTTCATATGGAATCGACATATATATGATTTTCATTATTTGGTTTGTGGGACTAGAATCATATATCCCTCTAATTCATTTGAGATATTTTTATATCTCATGAGATGTAATGTATGATATTAGGGGGTGAACCTAATCCACTATGGGGATCATTCCCTAATGTATGGTGTATTGGTAATTTTCCTAATCATACTATGTTATTTGATAGGTGGCCCTAAAATTATATAGCTCTTTAATGTAGTGGGTAATTCTTAAAATCTCACAAGATTCAGTCTAATGGTTTATAGAGTAAATATAATTCAACACAGGACTTTGTATTATATGTTTATGGACATGGGGAGTGAACCCATTCCACAATGAAAATTTATCTAGTTTATGATGATTTTATTAGCATTAAACCTTGACCATGTTTATGATTTAATTTATTTTTTTTGTTTCTATATATTTTTTAATTCCATTATCTTTACTTATTCCATGTTTCCATGCTTATCATAATTATATTTATGATATTATGTTATTCATCTTGAATATCATGTTATGGTTTATTGCAATGTTTATTCCATTACATGTATTCCTTTATCACACATTTTATTATGTATTTTCACTAGGGAATCATATATAGCTTTATATTATCTATGGTATTTAGGATAACTATGTGAAGTCTTAGGAAAAAAATTTATTTTTTTATATACGGTGATCTATTTGTGAATATAATTTTACAAATATACTACACATCTTGATCCACAATTTATATTAATTGGAAATCTATGTGAAAAATTATGAAATTATTTGTGATTAACTCTTGGGTCACTATAAAGTTAGATCCTGATCAAAATGGGATTATGGGATGCAGACTCTTCATTATATGAATTGAACCTTGGATTTCATCACCTAGTTCAGGACTCGCTTACAAATCAATGAAATTTTTTAGAATCTAATTCCCAACAACATTTCTTAGTGGACACCAGATAATTATACCACTTTATACCATGAAATGGAAGTTACATATGGCTGGATTTGATGATTTTTTGTATATGTTGGAAATCTATAAATATCTTCTTCATGTGAGGATATCAGTGAATCTTATGCTCTGGAAATAAGGAATCTTAAATAAAAAACTCAAGGAATCCAGTAATTTCTAATTGGAAGATTATGCTCGATGTGAAAGGATTCGTATGATCATTAACTAAGGTATTTTTTTATTTTTACACAAGTTAGGACACATTTTTAATATGATTTATTTGACTCTCATCACTCTAGGAAACATATAATTTTCACAAAAGGATTCCTAGAATTGTCACTTAGTTCACCCCTTTCTTATCACACAATGTGAGAATATTAGGGTTATAAATTAAATAGAGGATAAAGAGATACAATGATCATCACATAAGATTATAATTCTTGTCACATAGGTCATCCCTTTCTCATCACATAAGTAAATATCTTAGTATTTTCACCTATGTAGAGGTATAATAGATTCTATGACCATCACATAGTCTTATTAAGATCATCAACCAAGGAATACCATTCTCATCACATGATGAAAAATCATAGTATTTACACTTATGTAGATGGTGAATAGACACCGTTCACATCACATAATATTATTAGACTCATAACTTAAGTAATCTTGGGATCATCAACTAGGGATATATTTCTGATGCATCAAGTATCGTTCATGGGATAAAATATGAGTGACAGTGGTCCCACATGAAATCTTCAGATATGGGTTGGTCACATATTGAGTGTCTAGTGGGTATGGTCCCACATATGACCATTATGTATTGGTTAAAAAAATTATATTCCAATATATAAAATATCACATACACTCATCACGTATAATTCTATCACAAGTTTAAATTCTTTTGTTGATTCTTTCTATATATGCTCATCATGTACTAGGTTGAGCACATGTTAGTGTCCTATTGAAATATCAAAATGTTATGGGACATTATATTTGCGGGATGAGAGGTTTGGTATAATCTAAAAATATGACCAAGTATTAGATACACCTCCTCCTGATAGGGATACAAAATTGTAATTAGTCTTTTGTTTTGTATATGGTATGGCTATCTTAATATTGTCACCCGAGGAATCCCATTGTGTAGGAGGAAAGAGTTTATTGGGAAGAAAGGATTGAACCTCGAAGAGGTGTCCCACATATCCTAATTTTTTACAAGAATCAAAACCCACATAGTTTGAGTATACATTTTATGTTCATCAAGCCGGATCACACCATGCAGTTTAATATCCTATGGTAAGGATGCTTGGATAGTGAAAGGAGAAGAAAAAAAGGGATTGCATGGAGATTACACATTGAAGATACCTATGAAATGGGGAGACTCATCTCATGATTATTACATGATTAATACTGTTACCATCACATGGGGAATCATGGGCTCATGAAATAGGGCATCTGAAGCTCATCACAAAGGGCATGGATAAAGTTTAATTTATTACACCGGTAAAGTTAACGTGTAGTTTAATATCATGAAACTAGAATGATATCATGTAAATTATGTGTTATGTTCCCCATTCCCATTTAGGATTATAAGAGACAATGATATATTAATTATTTGTGTTCTCACCAAGGGAAATTATGGATAGTCATCCTTGATGATTCCATGGTCAGGGCTTATGTATACACTTTACAGGTTCCAATGGAGATAAAAAGGCATAGATGCTTCCAATTTCAGGAATCATGTTGGAGGCCTGGTGTGAGAGTTCTTATTATTAGTATTATAAGGAATGAAGTCTTTCCAAACCATTCTTTATATAATGGTCTTGGGTATAAGGATCCATGATATTGGTTATTAATTTTAATTTTTCATGAGTAATTCCAGACTGACTGGGCGTGGGGAACATGAGCACTGAACTTTCATAAATTTTTATTGAGAAGGAGGCATTGAATTTGTGTCCCCAAAAGCCAGTCTGTGAAACATTTAGAGTTTAGTAAATGGATATAATTTCTTGAACAATAGTATATTGTGTAAGTGTACAAGATTACGGGAAAATTTAGAATTTTTAATAAGTTTGGGGGTTATTCAAATCATGGATTTGAATAAAGGATTGGAATTTTGAATGAAATATATTCTTTATCATGGAAAATATAATGAGAAAATATTATTTAGAAGCTAATACTATGAATAAATTATGCAACGTAATTTTTATAGATTTCTCACCCGTGGGGATCTATGAGAGACTTTGGTTGAATAATGTTGAGAAAGAGAGAGTTGTAATAGAAAAAGATGTGACTCTTCAACATCTAGAGTTTTTCCCAAGTAATGCTGGGTGATGCCCTATTTATAAGATTTTCAATTAATAGATGTCATTGTGTTATGAAAATATTAATGGATCACATAACAGTTATTGTCTTACACAATTTTGGGAATAAGCTAGTTCTCTAACTATTGCTTACACAACTCGAGTTGTATGAACTATGTTAATTTTATTTCAAGAGCTATCTCATACATCCACATAATATCTATAATTTTATGTAACATTTCTTGCATAACTATGATTTTCATGAATTTTGTGAGTTGAAAAATTACTTTTAAGTTTCATGAACTGACTCCATTCACATTATAATTACTCCAACAGGGCATATTCACACATGGTTTCACTTTTTTATAATTATAAATGGACATAAATTTCAACCCTAATAAATTCCCTCCCACAAAGTAGGATTAAATGAGGACTATAAGGATTAAATTATAACTAACACATTGATGTTTGGGTATTTTATTCTATCATTCACTACTTGAACTAGCCTTAAACAAATCAGTTATGTAGTTTCCATAACTCGTGGTTGAACCATGCCTATAAATAGTGGAAATGGGCCCCAATATGTCCTATGGGATTTCAAAAAGGATCAAGGAACTCTGTTTTCATGAAACTAAAATCTTTTGAGAACCTATAACTTTGATATTTTACAACTGTTGAATAACATGAAACAATCCTCAATAATATTTTTTTACAAAAAAATATACTCTACCCCTCCTTTATTTGATATTTTCCTGAAATAAAGGATACTTTTTTGAAATAATGATCACTTAGGAGATGCTGAATGTTGTTTCCATGGGTCAGAATTTTAACTTTTAGATTGAATTTATTAATGGAAAACCAAAATGATGAATATTTTTATGTTTTTCTTTATGAATACATTTTTTCTAGGAGAATAGTGATGGATAAGAGTCCCAAAATCTCCTCATCTAGGAGAATCTGGTTGAGGAACTATGAAATTTTGCACATACTAACTGAGGTTTGGAAAATGTATCTCCTCATAAATTTTGTACCATTATATTATTTGAGTCTTATAAATGGTTTCATTCTACCCTACCATGGAATTGAAAATATAAGACACTAGATTTAGAGTCAGAGTGATTTGAGTCAGTAGAACATAGCTCCAGCTAGTCATGTGATGTTCGAACACAACCTAATAATTGTCTACACGATTAGTATCAAGAATAGAACTACTGCTGGGGAGATTGAAATATATGATGTCTTCATACAAAATTATTCCAACATCATGAAAGTGATAATCTTAGATAACCACATGATATGGTATGAGTAATGTGATCTAGAATTTTGGGGAAATATCATAGATGAATGGGAATGGATGTATGTACTCCCCCACACCCACAAAGCGTTTTGGGAAGAACTATTCCCAATGGATTTTTTGGGCCAATGTGGACTTCACAGTTACATGTCATCAATATACATGTCTTCTACTTGGAATTATAAGATGGGTTTCTACTAGAAAAAACTCATTCCAACCTCATCATAGGTTGGTAGGAATGAAACTGTGGGATCTCTACCACATAGACAGGATCCCTGTAAATGTGTGATGAATTTATTTTAGCACCTAAAACATATATTGAAATGGATAAGGTACAAACTCTGGAAAGGGTACTGCTATACATCGGGATGAGGATACTTTTACATCACCTTGCTCTTACTCTGAATGTTTGATTTAGTACATGGCTTGGTCTATTCTAAAAGGTTACTTAGAGGGAAATGATGGGGTGACCAAAATAGTTCATAAGAGTGTATTACCATAAGATGGTAGGTTAATAATATCCTAATTTTTATAAAGTCTAGTATGAAGAGAGGGTATTCATTGTGAAAGAAGGATGGATCCTTGAATCAACGCTCACAACATTACTGGAAGAATTCCTAAGTGGATGGTTACTGTATTCTAGGGATGCTAGTACGAGAGTATGACCATGGATACTAGTGATGAAAATAATGATGGAATTAAGGAACTAGAGAAACCTTGGAATCCAATTTCTATCTATGATATATGACCATATGGGTCATGTCAATAGAGGGGAAATTCCCAAGAACATATATGGCCCCATTAAGTTCCTACATGGATGGGTTACACTGAACATCATAGGTTACACATTCCTAAAACCATTACCCCTTTAGAGAATATTTTAAGCTTGTTACTGCTCAACATTTTAGGAGTATGACACGTGGAAATTATTCAGATTGGGATAATGGCTCAGATCAACAAACTCAATATTTTCAACTTTAATTCCTTCCCACTATGGATGACTACATGATCATTGAATAATGGGTAAATCCTAATTAAATATAATTTTATCATTATTTATAGGTGGGGTGTTGATCACATGGATAATTGATAACACTTATTGCATGCCATACACCCCAGATAGGTACACCAACAAGTTTGGATGTGTTTAATGTATGATATATCATGTGTATATGGGGCGGTCCTTGGAGATTCATCCTACTATTCTGGGATAAATTCTAGTATTTATCAATTTTTAGTGATCATGAGAGGGAATACTCTATCACTAGGAAAATTCTATAATTGACCTCAAATAGTATTATAAAAATAGTTTGGTGAATACATATCTCAGAGTGGTGTTATCGTAATGGGTAAGGTGAGTGGATATATTAGAGGAGACTAGAGAAATCAGGTAAGAAGGTTAGATTCCATTATGGGAACTTACTAGTTAAGTGGGAGAGTGACTAGGATGGTATCGATAGATGTTAGCGGAGCCATGAGGTCCCCCATTAACCATCTGGGAAGGTTTTCTGAAGATTTCACCCATGTAGGTGAAGGGATCCTAAGAGAGAGACTATGAAAACTTGATAAAATCTTGAGGGATACCTCTTGTAAATATATGAGGCTCCAAGGAAACATCTGTATGACCTTATTGATATACATGATGATGTGATCTTTCTCAAAGTATGAGAGTAGTAGGATGGGTTATGGGATTCCCTTACAATAGAGAATCTATGGAGAAATTACATGGGAGATGATGTAAATCTTCTAGTGATTGTGATATTCAAAATCCATGATGTGGCCATATTTAAAGGGTGGTTTGTATACACAATTATTGTAGAAAAAATAAATAATTGGCATATCATGTGTAACCCTTATTCTAGGATATTTAACCCAATGCTCAGAAAGGGGTAGGGTGAGGAGCTTGGTTGAGAGGTGCTATTCCAATGGGCACTGACCTATGATGATAAGAGAAGGTAGCTTAATAAGGATGAGTTCTATCGAAGCTCCATGGAACATGTTAGTTCCCAATAGAGTGAAGAAATATCACTTGATTATATATCAATCGAGATAATATTTAATGAGGTAAATCTATAGATCTCACATCCAATTTTACAACCATGAGTTTAGAATTACTAACTTAGATTTCACTAATCTATAAAAGAACCACCTGATGAGTAAATGGAGGTCTCTATAGATGATGAGGAGTATTCCTCTAAAGATAATGAGGTACAAACCATTGGATCTGCCTTTGAGAAATTGATTATGGAAATGATAGAGAAAATAGAGGTCAAAACTATCATATCCCCCCAATCATGGTTATTTACTATGGTGAGTTGGGGGGGGATTCCATAGAATCTTAGAGGATACTTTTTCATCTTATGAGATAATCTATCTATGGTTACCAACATTTCTAATACACTTTCATTCTATAATTAAATCCTTTCGTATGTATATTTTTCTTTTACCTTTAAATACATGTTTAATATTATATCCTGAATCACTTGTTTCCTTTTACATAAGGTATGCACAATTGGACATCAAGGATATTATGAAATCAATTAGGGTTTATAATGAAACAAATAGGCCTAAAGTTATAGAGCTATCATTTGTGATTCTAAGCTCGGAAGGATTTTTTAGATTGATTACCGCTCAAGATACAATGGCTGATGTGCTAATAGAACAAGATGTTATTAGAGTATTCACATAATATAAGTCCATTATACAATAACTTTTGTTTTGATTTGGATATTCCATAGGTTGAACTAAATATTTACTCTAAATAATAGTTTATGATGATGCCTCCCCTCCATGGAAAAGCATTCCATAAAGTCTTGAGGCTCTAAACCATGTTATTGTGGTTAGAGTAGTGGAGCCAATACCTGAAGTATCTGTGGTTGTTGATGACAAATATTCTTCTATAATGGTATCTAGTTTGAGCTATTAGGCACTAGATACTAAAGGGGAGGACTCTATAGTCCCATAAGATCATCCTTTTACAGAAAGGGAGGAAACTGAGGTGCAAAAAAACCCTACCCCTACAAAGAAGGAGACAACAATGACAGTGGATACTAGATAAGGGTTTGGTGAGTCAAGTCCTCTCAACATGGAGCTCAACCCTTCACAATGTATACTGAAAGAGTATCCTAATAGATAGGTTCTCATATCCTTATCCAAGTATTAGTCTTACCCAAATTAAATAGATATACATGAGTCAAATTTTTAAGAGGATAACGAGGTGATATGGTGGAAGGATTATAGGAGCATCCAAAATATCATCACTTGCATTCCATGGGATAATTTGGTGGGTGATATGGGATCCCCTCACCACTTCTTGGTAAACATAGAGACTAGTGGAGTTGGATTACCATGTACTCCACATTATTTTTTGAGATATCTTGGCCATGTGGGAGCATATGGAGTTGAAAGAGTTTGGTGCTGCTTGGTATGAACACACGTTTGAGGGAGTCAAGTCACTTTGGGTGTCTAAAAAAGAGTCATCTTTACTAAAATAGAAATAAATGAAACATGATACAATTATTTCTACTAGTATGGATTCATTCAATGAACTAAAGATGCATTTGTATACTAATAATTCTATAGAAACTAAGGTATGCTCTCTGGAAGTTGAGTTTAGAGACAAGTAATTACAAGTGTAGTTTCGGTTGGATGAGGTGCTCTGCTAGGTGGGGGAAGATATTATAGTACTATACAAGAATAAATAACTCACTATGTCACCCCGAAATAGTCTAGTTATACTTGAACCATTTTTCTTCAAGGCCAAGCCATAATAGTCTCTTTGATTATAATAAGGGAGACACTCCAATATGTAGTTAAGCATCTTCATCATTGTTGTGTTATGTAATATTGATATAGCTTTTTTAGATTACTTATGTTGAAATTTTCACTTCAATAACATAAATAAAATAAATAACAAAAACTATTTATGTCCATGTGATTCATTCTCACTGTGAGAAACGAGAGACAAATAGAAGATCGTTCAATTATATAATGACACTAGATATGGGTGGATGGGCCCAGATTGGAATATAATATCAATCTCCATTAGAAACCCATAAATATGGAGGAATCGGGTTGGTAAAAATATATGATTTTATTTCCCAAACAATGTATAAGATGCATGAGTTAAAAAATCATGGGTGTTTGATTTCTAATTGATAATAAAGAATGAAGTTAGAGGTAAATTATTATATAAGGATTCTATACAAATGGATGAAGGTGGAAGATAGACTAAGGATAATTTCTGAACTCATTTGAAATGCAAGGTGTACTACTATTTTCATGAATATGTCTGCTCTGGGATATGTTCTTTGGAAAAAGTGTTGGGACTTTATTAAATTTCTCAATCATCATAGGGAAATCCATTCATCGACATTGAGGATTATTCCTCATGGTGGGAACCCTGGATGGAAGAATGGAGTTTTAATCATTGTATTAATATTCTAGGGTTTCCCATTTAAACATAAATGAGGTATTTTTATCCAAATAATGGGAACAAAATGTACGGTAATAAAAGAGGAGGATGCTCAGAAAGAGGTTCATTACTCTTAATGTTACACTGACATTCATCAGGCATATCATTGATGCACACCAAGTAGATATAGTTCATGAAATCTTGTAGATAAAATCAAAATTCAAACTGGATGAGAGAAATGAGAATAAAATTTGGAAATGTTGTAGTAAGAATACTGATAATATCTAAGTATTATTAGATTAAGGTCATATATGTTTGACCAAAAAAAGGATAGTAATTTATGTTCACATATCTTAGACCTTGTATTGTGCCTTTTAAGTTCATGTAGCTGAGACAATGGGGTGTTTATTTTTAAATTTATTCAACATAGACCATGACTTGTTTCATTTATGATCATGTAGTTAGAACCATGGGTTGTAATTAAATTTAATTTTATATTACTAGGACCATGAGTTGATGACATTTTGGGGCCATAAAACTTTGACCATTATGTGTTCCTTTTATGGTTGTTCATTCAAAACATTGTTTCTATTCTTAAGGTCATGGACTCATGACTGTGACAACCTATTTTTAGGTATGTACTTATTATTGTAAGTTTATACAAAATAAGTTGGTTTCATTAGGGATTAAAAAGAATTGTAGGGAAGGTGAATAAAGGGGTGGGTTTTTGGATTTCTAGTCTTTAACATGGGATTCACCATTCCATGGGATATGGTATAGTAATGGTTGTGGTTTGGAGAGTTTTTTTTGTTATGGAAGGGGGAGTCGTCCAAGTAGCAAGGACATGAATATTTTCTAGTGCCAAACATTTTTTTACGTGTGGGTTTTAGGAGGACCAAATATGGAAAAAATCTAGACCAAAATGGTTTAGGGGGTTGTGGAGCTTCCATAAAAATAGCCAAAAAATGGGCCACACTATGGTCAAGGGAATGGTAATAGATCACATAAAACCTCTTAAAAAAATCACTATGTTTTGGTCAAAGACGTGGTACAAGTTGTGTGTGTTTTGGAATTATCTAATTTAACCACTGAATATTTTTAAAGGATACATTCCTTGATAGGAAATAATGTATGATATTTTTTAGGGAGCTATTATTGATTTTTAACTTGATTTTTTCATTATAAAAACCATAATGCTTTCTCCATATTTTTTGATGTCAAACGAAAAAATTCAAGTAGAATATTTGGGATGATTATCATCCTTCTAAATATCTTCTTCTTGATCTTTTTTTGATTGAATGATGAGGTAATTGGATTATCTTTCTCTCCATACATTTTATACTACAAGGCTTTTTTCCTTAAATCAAATTGTTATTTATGAAATGGATTTTGGAAAAATGATTTTTTTTGGAAGACCTTATTTTATATGGTTAAAAAATATACGACTTGGTGTATCTACAATAACATGTTTTAATTTTTTTAATGAGAAATAATTTTGAGGATCTATTTTTCTATGTGGAATATTGGCATGGTATGGTGTGAGTTCATGATGAACATGGAAATGACCTCGTCAGGTTAGACTTGGTTGAGGGTTTAATTTTGGAATTAAGGGATTTTAACACAAATCAGTGACTTGATTCTATAGATATGGGTACTTATTTTATGTATAAATTATTAAGCATAAATTCTGTAATAGCATGTGAATTTTGTGTGTGAGTTTCATGGGTATGTGATCCTAACATGGTAAACCTTCATGGTGCGAGTTTTATCAGTTTTTATATATATTTCTATCTTGCACTACTAGTTCATTGTTTCGGTGCGGATGTGCGTCGGGTTACGCTGTTCCGCCAGGACGCGTTCGCGCGTGCACCCGTCAACCCGAGGGGATGGGCGCGCGGCTTGTGGTCCCGCAGTCCCGCTTTCCAAGGGCGGGCGGCATTCGTCCCTTATTCAGGGGCGTCTGCACCTTGATCGAAACCGGGATGATGGGATGTCGGCTCCTCCTTCCTTGGACGTCTCCTCGGAACTCGTCGCCTAATCCGGGTCTCCCTCATAGACTTAAGAATGTTCGTGAATCTCGTTCCCGGCGCCATATCTTCATGGACACCGGTTAATTACGCTGCTTCCGCCCGGACGCTCCAAGGGGTCTGGGCGGGGCAGCAACCTGCAGTGAGAAGGCCGGGTGGCTCTGGGTGCTGGGGGCGTGTCGTGACACTGCGGCTCTGCACGTCTGTCTTCCGTCCCTAATAGGGCTTCTCGAAGGCATGATGGCCTGAGGCATCCCGTACTGGGTGCGGGGAACTGTGTCACCTGAGGTTTTCCTCAGCTTCCCATGTTTAACACGGGGTATGCCGCGAGTTTAACGTCCAGCGGGGACGGCATCGGACCGATCAACACGAAAAGTGGATCAGATGACAGAACCCCTTGCGGGGAACCTCCGACGCTGGGGCCAGCACATGGGCGGCTTCCCAAGTAACGTGGAGTGGAGTGAAGTGGCATGACCCCACCGGGATGTGGCGGCCCGGGTAAGGATCAGGATGGATGATGGAGTGAAGAGCTTGGACCCCGTAGGGGCTTCCTATGTACCGCGCGTTAGCACGGATCAAAGTCAACGTAGTTCGGGTATACAGTTTAACGTCATGCTGGACGTCGGCAAGCCGACTCACGAAGAGGTCTAGGCCGCCGGGCGGAGGATTGAACCGAACCACCTCACACAGAGGGGGATGGAACGGCCGGGTGGATCACAGTTTCACGTCATGCTGGACGATAAAAGGAGAAATGGAAAAAGGGGCTGTGGGGAGGCGCAGTGGAGATACACACGGGCAGTCTCCCATAGGGGCAGATTCATAGGTGAATCGACGCAAGCGTGAACCCTGGAGGGGTCCACTGATGGACGAACCGACGTAAACACGACCGGGACGACCAGGTGGTGGGCTTGGACCTCAGGGAGGCTTCCTACATACCCTGTTTAGAAGACAGGGATCAAAGTCCACGTAGTTCATTCTGTCAGGACTTACGCACTTGAGGCAGCCCGGATGCGGCAAAACTCAGTTGGAAGGGACTTGGGCCGAAAGTAGGAGACACCTCGATCCCAGTCACACCCTCTACTGGCTTCGGCAGTGGGGGAGCGCAATGGAGATACACATGTGCAGCCCCCCACAAGAAACTAGGGGTTTGTAATACCCTGCCCCCGTAGGGAAAAGCCACTCCCATTAAATCGTCCCAAAAGCGGGACAATCCCGACATCCCTGCAGAGACGAGCGGGTGGGGGCCACATCCAAACCGGGGGGGACCCTGCGTGCGGAGCACGGGATCAGGTTGCGGACGGTTTAACGTCTTGCCGGACGAAGTACAGTTTAACGTCGTGTGTTGAGGACGAAGCAGACGGTTTAACGTCTTGCCGGACGAAGCACAGTTTAACGTCGTGTGTTGAGGACGAAACACTTGGCAGTTTAACGTCTTGCAGCGCAGACGATGGGGGGCTAGGCAGTTTAGCGTCGTGCAGCTTGGACGAATGTGCAGTTTAACGTCATGCTGGACGTATGGGCAGTTTAACGTCATGCTGGACATATGCGCAGTTTAACGTCATGCGGGACATATATGCAGTTTAACGTCATGCTGGACATATGCGCAGTTTAACGTCATGCGGGACATATATGCAGTTTAACGTCATGCGGGACATATATGCAGTTTAACGTCATGCTGGACATATGCGCAGTTTAACGTCATGCTGGACATATGGGCAGTTTAACGTCATGCTGGACATATGGCCGTGTCACTTCGCGCAAGCCTGGAGGGCCGCACGGAAAGACAACGCACGGTGCGGGCACCCAGGATGAAGATCATCGGGCGCCACGCAGGCGGGTACCCTCAGGGGGTCAAGGGAAGCGACCCTGGCGGATTGCGCGCAAAAGAGGAGCTTTGCGCGCAAAACCACGGGTCGGCGCGCAAAATGGCGGGCTGGCGCGCAATTGGGCCAGCGCTTCGCGCGCGGATGATTGGGATTGCGCGCACCGGGCTTCGGGTAGCGCGCGGGGGCAACGACTCATTCTCTAACGAATGACCACTTTGAAAATGGGGGGTGCGCGCAATCGGGCTGGATTGCGCGCACCCGGGGGGCAATTGCGCACAAGAGGCTTCTTTTGCGCGCAAAGGCCTTCGGGTTAAGGATTATTCAAAGGAAAGGAGCCAAGGGGATTGCGCGCGAAGGCGAACCCCAAGGCTCTATTGCGCGAAAGAAAGGAGGTTACCTGAAGATCGGCATTGCGCGCAGAAGGGGTTGAATTGCGCGCGCGGGAGACCGTTCGACTTCCAGCAACCTTTGAAACGTTGGGGGTCACCTAGTATTTATAGGCAACCCCGGGCGCGGAATCCAAGGCGCGAGCGCGGAATTCTCCTCGCGGGCGCGGAATCGGGCACGGCGCGCAAGGGAGTTGCGCGCATCCCGGGGGTTTTGCGCGCGGATCATCATCTTTGCGCGCAGGCCTCTGAAATTCCGCGCAAGGCCTCCGGGCCCTCCGAAACATTCTTCCGACTCCAAATATGACCTCGCTTTCTGCATCCGGAGCTTCGTTTGGGAACAACGGACTTTTCCGGCGTCTACAAAAGCCCCCCCTCGGAATCTGATCGGCGAGAGGTCGCAACGATCGGGTTCCGAGGGAGACGCCGGAATGCCGAAGTCCTGGGCGGCGCGGGACTGTGGCGCGCAAAAGAGGGCGTCGGGCGCGAAATTCGCCGATGCGGTCGCGCAAAACTCTTTCCGCGCAGCGCGGACCCCGGCCTCGCCTATAAATAGGGGCACTGGGTCCCTCCGTGCCGTACACTGGCCTTCCGCGCGATAAGCATCTCTGCTCTCGTGCGCGAAATTGCCTTTTCCGGCGCGGAATTCGCCCGCTCGTCGCGCAAAACCGTCCAGATTTCGCTCTGTCTTTGCGCGAATACCCGGGGTTTTACGCGAACGACTTCCCGATTGCGCGCCGTCCACTAGGATTGCGCGCCGACTCTCAAACTTTTCCTCCAGCCTCGTCCGATTCCGCACACTTCATCCCTTAACCCGCACGACCCCCGGAACTTCTGAGATGGCCGCGAATCAAGGAAATGAGGGGGATGCCGCCACTCGCAGGGCTGAGATGGCGACGAACGAGGAGGTTTACGGAGCCAAGGAGATTGTTTCCAACAATCAATCCTTGTTCGACTTGCTGACGCCGGCCCAGAAGACATATCCGCTGTCGGACAACCTGCCGCTCTGGAACTTCGGCATCCTAGATGAGGTCCTGGTGCCAGGGTTCGAGATTGATGCGCCGCAGACCTGGGTGACCCGGGAGGACGAGCTTCCCCGCTATAACATCACCAACAATGGGCATCCGGCCAGGGAGACCAGGCACTTGGACGTCTACGTCCTGAACCCGAGGACGCGAACCATTGACGAGGGTGAGCCTGCTGCGGAGAATTCTCCAGCCCTCTACTCGAGCACATATCGCCAGAGTGTCACTGACGACACCAAGGGCTGGCTGAAGGACTGGGACTTTCGGTCTGAGGGCAATTTCACCAGTGAATGGGCCTGGGCGTTCTGGGTACGCCACACTTGCGATCACTTCGCAGAGGAGCTGCGGTACATCGGCCTGTCTGAGGCGGTGTGGACGTCGCAGTTCCACTTCTACCAGCAGTCTGAGCTCGGGCCGGAGCTGTTCACCCGCTGGTCTCCGGATACCAACACCTTCCATCTTCACCATGGGGAGGTTGGCATCGGTCTCTGGGACATCCACTGCATCGGAGGTATCCCGCTGGAGGGCTACCAATACGATGAGTTCCTGCCACCGAAGAACACCTGGGAGGACAGGTCACGGACTCCCATCCTGACCTGGCATCTGCTTGACCTGGCTACGCAGCGGCTCGGGATCAAAGATTTCCAGAAGGACATAGCCTACAAGGAATGGTTCGGCCAGTTCTTGGAGCATGACCCGGCGGTCAAGATGCCAGGCAGGGGGAAGCGGTGCCCGACCGCAGCTCAGAGGAGCCGGAACGGGTCATACTGGCGGGTCCTGGAGACGGGCGACTACCGCTCATGGGGGTACCGTGTCATCGAGGCCCGGGACCCAAACGTCCGGTACGCGGCGTTCCTGGCCGCCTTTCTGAGCGGGTGGCTCCTTCCAGTGCGGGATGTGAGGATGTGCGTCTGCCCGGCGACACTGGCGATGGCGGGCGCCATGGCTGCCAATAAGAGATACAACCTCGGGGTCCCAGTACTGGCGAGGCTGTATGCCATTCTGGGACGTATCTCACGAGGGGGGTCGCCACGAAGGATCTGTGGGCCCTTTCAGTTCTTCCACGGCTGGGTGGCTGCTCACCTTGGTGGGTATACGTTCCCAAATGCCATCATTCCTCCGGGCAACGGCCTGCGACCCTCCTTGATGAACATTGCGGGGGTCGCTCCGATGACCCTAAGTGAGGAGGGCGTGAGGGTTCGGATTGGCAATCATGCCAATTTCAACTTCAGCCCGTTCCCCACTCCCGTCGGCCAGATGATCGACAACGGGCAGGGTCCGCTGGAGCAGCATGAGTACTTCCTGAACATGCGGGGCGGGGTGCTCGTGGCTCGGATCGACGGGAAGGTGATCTGCGAGCCTTACGTGCCGACCCGGTTCGCCAGGCAGTTCGGGTGCCTTCAACGGATGCCGAAGAGGGTATTCACTGCTGTCCGGGAGGAGACGAACCCTTGCGTCCTTCGTCAGATGTGGCTGATGTTCGTCGCCTTCGGCTCTGGCGACGTCATCACTCTCCCTCCTACCGGGATCGACGCAGGCTTGGCAACCGAGTACGCCGAACACTGGGCCATCGCGTACCCTGAGGGGCTTCTACGGAAGCCAGTTCGGCGGCTCGAGGTCACCCGTGCGGAGACCGGGCGTCAAGGGAGGAGGCGAGGCGCCGCCACACGGGGGAGAACGGAGGCGCGCCAAGCAGCGGGGCCGGCGCGAGCAGGGACTTCGGCAGCGGGTACATCGCAGGCTGCCGCTACGACCTCGGCGCCCAGAGAGGGGGCACATGCGGCGGTCGGGGAGCGGCCCGGGAAGCAGGTGAGGCGTCTTCTCGAACCCTCCCACGATGCGGTCTTCCCGGCGCCGTGGTCAGCCTGGATGACCCTGCGGCATTCACTGGGGACCGACGTCATCTGGCGAAAGATACTCAGAGAAGGAATCTATCTGCCAGAGGTTGGGCGCCTCCAGATCGCCGGCAGGGTGGACTTCAACCGGCAGTATGCGTATCTGACGGCCATGGACGAGTACGCCCGCCAACGTGGTCAGCGTGCGGAGCCATCCCTTCTGGTGAAGGTGATGCTCGGTCTCGAGTCCGCTCCAGAACAGATGTTGCCGGGAGAAGATGACAGTAGAGACTCCGAGGAGGAGGAGGAAACGGGGGAGGATGAAGGCTCCGAGGGAAAGTCTCATCGGGGGAGCCCGCGGGAGAGCGGCGAGGTGGCCGGCTCTGACAACGTTGATGTCGCTGAGCTCCTCGAGGTCCGCTTCTATCCCTACTCAACCTGCTTCATCCATTCTCTTATGCAGCTTCTAACCCATTTCTCCACCTTTCTCAGGAGCACACGGATGCTGGTCAGGCGTCCTCAGCGGGAGTAAGAGAGGCGCCAGCGGGACAAGGCGGGGGCCAGACACCCATCATCGAACTGACAAGCGCGGAAGGGTCCCCTGCTACAACTGTTCCTGCGGCGGTCGGGGCAGCGGAAGATGACGCTCCGAACTCCCATAAGTCTCCCTACTTTACTGCTGGTGCTTGCCGTTGACGATCCGTGACTAACCATGGCATGCCCTGCGCAGTGATCTCAACACTGGAGGCTCATCGGGTTGCCGAACCCGGGCCATCCACGAGTGGAATGGTGGCAGACATGCCGCCTGCTCCGGAACAGACTTCCCAAACCGAGCCGGCCCCACCAACTGCTGATCAAGGGGCTGCGGACGTCGGCGGTGCTGCCATCGGAGAGAGGTTGGGGGCTGACGAGGGTGTCAGCGCCGCTGGGGAGAGAGAAGAAGGTCGCCCGGATGTTGGGGAACCTATCCCTCGTGAGGACCTCCCAGGGGCGGAACCTGCAGCAGACCTGCTGGCTGCCTTCCCTGCCTACCGGCCTGCCGATCCCAAGGAGATGGACGACTCAGACACGGAGGCAGTAGAGGAGAGCCGGATAGCGTGCCGAAGGGGGTGGAAGTGCATCCAGCGCTTCCTCAAGCGAGACCCCTCGGAGTGGCTGGGGCGCATGGGGTCACTCCAAACCTGGCTGCGCTTCCTGTGTGCCGGGGGAGCTGATGCTCAACGCCTCCATCTGACGGTCCGTGATTTCATGGCCGAGAAGATGCGCGAGAGCCGCCAGCGTGCCGACGTCGCACAAAGTCGTGACATGTCGGAGAGCACGCGGGCGCTCCTCGCGGCGGAGCAGGAAGTCCGGCGTCTCGAAGGGCAGGCGGCAGAGAAGGAGGCCTTCGTCGCAACATGCACCGAGCTTGTGGAGCAACTAGCAGCCCAGCTGGTTGACGCCCAAGTACAGCTGACGGAGGCGGGCCAGCAGATGGTGACAATTCAAGTCGAGCGGGAGCGTGCACAGGCCAGAATCGACGAACTGCGTGCTGCGACCGCCGACGAGGAGAGGGCACGCAGAGAGCGAGAAGCAGCTCTGGAGGCCGCCAGCCAGAGGGTAGCGGCATTAGAAAGACTTATCCAGCACGCTAATCCCTAGGGGCTTTGTTTTTGCCATTCCTAGAACATTTGCTTCCGCTACTCAATATTTTGATCCATTTGTATGAATCACCATATTTATCTGCATCTTTTGGCTTAACATGCCCAACCACAATTCGTTGTCTTGCGGGAGTGTTAACCAAGCATCAGGCATCCATAATTGGGCATGGATTTTTGGAGAAAAGAGGGAGGTCATTCCTAGGAAAGGAGACCTCAGACCTAATCAATGTATCATCCCCCCAACTTGTTCCAACACACGAGCGGGACAACGCTAGGGGCGTTGAGATTTTATCCGAACATAGGGAAATGAGAAAGGGTGAATCGCGTGTCCCGAATCCGGACATCCACAACGGTCGGCCTTCCAGGAAATGCCCAAGACGGTAGGCGGACAGTGGATCGACCATAACAACTGCAATAGACGGACCGAAGGTCATCATTCATATTGCAGGAGGCGGACCACATGTCATCATGAATACCGCCTTGGGGGTTCCTTCAGACACAAGGGTGGAAATCCAGATCAACATGGCATGCGAAGCGTGGGGCGAAGTGACGATTTGTTCGGACAGAATCCAACGCTCTCAAAATTGCGCCACCGTGGGGAAAGCGTATTAGGCGGATGCACTAATCTGGCCGTGAGTCACCTCAATTCTCAGACAGCGCCTCTCTGACGAGGAAACCGTCGCCTCCCATCCTTGCAATGGGGCATCCCGAGTTGAATCGGGGAGAATATCACAACTGCACCACTCTACCCGAAGTCAGGCCAGACGGCCGGCGACGAGGAGGGGCGGGACTTAACGATCCCTGAGGCTGGACCCGAGTCGGAATGCCCGGGCGTTCCTATGTACTCCATCAGGCTGGAGATCAAGCCACACGTAGTTCTGAGAGTGCAGTTTAACGTCATGCAGGATGTAGGACCCCATTTGGGGAGATCTTAGTTTAGGGTCGTAGAGCTCGGACCATAAGGGCTAGATCTTAGTTTAAGGTCTTAGAGCTCGGACCATAAGGAGAGATCTTAGTTTAAGGTCTTAGAGCTTGGACCATAAGGAGAGATCTTAGTTTATGGTCTTAGAGCTCGGACCATAGGGGTAGATCTTAGTTTAAGGTCTTAGATCTCGGACCATAAGGAGAGATCTTAGTTTAAGGTCTTAGAGCTTGGACCATAAGGAGAGATCTTAGTTTAAGGTCTTAGAGCTCGGACCATAAGGAGAGATCTTAGTTTAAGGTCTTAGAGCTCGGAGCATAAGGAGAGATCTTAGTTTAAGGTCTTAGAGCTCGGACCATAGGGGTAGATCTTAGTTTATGGTCTTAGAGCTCGGACCATAAGGGACCTCAAAGTACGCCACATCGTGGTCCTATCCCCTGGATATGCAAAGATGCACTGAGGGATAGTGTCAAGAGTGTCGAGGTTTCGCCTGGTCAGAACGGGAGGTGGAAGATGTGAATCATGCGGCCATTCATTCAAGGACTGGGGGCACCGGCGTAACGATATGGGAGTACTGCCGACCGTGGCGGAAAAGCAGCATCAATATCGCACTAACCGTTGGTGGAATGAGGCAGCAAACGAGCATCGACCGCTCAGTCGCAGGATTCATATCGATTTGCTGCCCGAGGCCATTGGGGGTACCGGCCCGAGTCGGTGGGAGAGCACTGAGGCATTGTGTCCGAACCGTTCACGGGGGCTCCACCCAGGGCGTAGACGATGGGTCCGAATGAAAGGGAGCACGAAGCCTGAAAAGCGGAGGAAACCTGACCAAGCGGATCCTGACCCTCCTGGCAATAAACCAGAGTACTCTCGACACCGGTGGACCACTGCAAGGGGTCGGGGAACACTCCTTGAGGGTGACCTGAAGGCGGCGGATTCCCCAGAGAAGGGGGAATCTCTAAGAGGTGGGGGGCTGGACCCGAAGTTTCAAACATCCGGGCGTTCCTACGTATCCCATAAGGATGGGAATCAAGCCGCACGTAGTTCTTGAAGCGCGGCGCAACACAATCGGGCACCAGCGCGGGGAGGAGTGCGGGTCTGACCCTCGCACACAGAAGGAGCGACATTTGATATTTCTTGTTTGTCCTTAAAGATGAATGGTTTTTCTTTGCGCGGCGACACGCCTGTGATTGAGAAATCTCGGGTGTCGCCACAATAATCAAGCCATGGAAGGCATTGATGAATGGCGTGGTTATTAACCAGCGCCCAACATGAGTGTCCCCCGAGGAGAACATCACGGTGCAGTGCCGTTTCTCGTCGGGCGGCCAAGACGATCACAGTTTACGGTCGTGTGGTAGGACCAGACAACACAGTTTAAGGTCGTGTGGTTCGGACCATGGAGGAATCCGCTTATCGCGGTACGACGGACACGGCGGAGGTGGGAACATACCCAGCCCTGCGGTCACGCACGATTCCAGGAGAAGAGTCTTGGGATAGGGGTCTGCGTATGTCCATCACCCGAGGGGCAGAGATGCTAGCCTCCAGATATACTGGGCCCAGAACGCGATTGTTCGGGCGACTCCTTCCTCCTTATGGGGACGAGGGTCCAGCTACGCATGGCCCTTAGGGAGGACATCCGCATATACCCCTGGTGCTTAGGTCATGGGAGCCTCGAACGACATCATTACCCTGGTTGGTCTGCCTAACGTGTAGAGGTGTACTGGAGGTCAGTATGAAGAGAGTGTCGAGATTCCACTACAACGCATAAAGGCGGAGTGTGATGAGGACTGCGCAATCCAATGTTCAGAGCCTGAAAGAGCCGACATGGCGATCAAGGACGTTGCTGACCATATTCGCGACACAACATCCGATCGCGTCAGCCTAAGACGGGGCAAGCAAACGAGCATCAACCGCTCAATCGCAGGATTCATATCGATTTGCGGCCCAGGACTCGCCGGTAAATCGACCCGGAGCGGTAGGAGAGCACTGAGGCACCGTACCCAAACCGCTAACGAGGATCCCTTTGAGTGAAGGCTCGAACAAGAGGAAGCGCGAGGCCTGACAAGCAACACAGGACTTATCGGGATTGAATCTGACACTACGAGTCATAGACCGAAGTACCCAAAAACATGTTAACAGATCACCGAAAAGGGTCGGAGGACTCACCCTGAGAGCAACCAAAAGAGGGCAGATCCCCGTGATCAACCAAGAGACGGGGCTGGACCTGAAACACAAGCGTCCAGGCGGTCCTACGTATCCCATAAGGATGGGAATCAAGCCATACGTAGTTCTGGAGAGGAAGTTTAACGTCATGCAGGACGATGAGGGGTGTGAGGTAGTCCCACACACGGGGGAGGCGTACGGCGCGGCCAGTAGACCGACGTGAATGAGGACATAATCCCCCGCTCACGCGATATGCCTCGCACAAAAAGGAGGGGAACTGGGGCCAGAGGCCCAACGCGGGATAGAGATTCCCGGGAAATGGTGCTGGGCCTGAAACATGAATGTCCAGGCGGTCCTACGTATCCCATAAGGATGGGAATCAAGCCGCACGTAGTTCTTGAGGGGCAGTTTTACGTCATGCAGGACGAATGCTGAACAGTTTAACGTCTTGTAGGTCGGACGTAGTGCAGTTTAGCGTCATGCAGGACGAAGCACTTGGCAGTTTAACGTCTTGCAGCGCGGACGAGTGCTGAACAGTTTAACGTCTTGTAGCCTGGACGAATGCAGTTTAACGTCGTGCAGGACGTAGTGCAGTTTAGCGTCATGCAGGACGAAGCACTTGGCAGTTTAACGTCTTGCAGCGCGGACGAGTGCTGAACAGTTTAACGTCTTGTAGCCTGGACGAATGCTGAACAGTTTAACGTCTTGTAGCCTGGACGAATGCAGTTTAACGTCGTGCAGGACGTAGTGCAGTTTAGCGTCATGCAGGACGAAGCACTTGGCAGTTTAACGTCTTGCAGCGCGGACGAGTGCTGAACAGTTTAACGTCTTGTAGCCTGGACGAGTGCTGAACAGTTTAACTTCTTGTAGCCTGGACGAGTGCTGAACAGTTTAACGTCTTGTAGCCTGGACGAATGCAGTTTAACGTCGTACAGGACGTAGTGCAGTTTAGCGTCATGCAGGACGAAGCACTTGGCAGTTTAACGTCTTGCAGCGCGGACGAGTGCTGAACAGTTTAATGTCTTGTAGCCTGGACGAGTGCTGAAGAGTTTAACGTCTTGTAGCCTGGACGAATGCAGTTTAACGTCGTGCAGGACGTAGTGCAGTTTAGCGTCATGCAGGATGAAGCACTTGGCAGTTTAACGTCTTGCAGCGCGGACGAGTGCTGAACAGTTTAACGTCTTGTAGCCTGGACGAGTGCTGAACAGTTTAACGTCTTGTAGCCTGGACGAATGCAGTTTAACGTCGTGCAGGACGTGGGCACACTCAGACAAAGTACTGCTTGAGGAACCTAGCGTTGGTGGGAGGAGTGACACGCTCACCATCCATAGTCGCTAGGGAGTACGCGCCATTGGGATAGACCTTGTGGACAACAAAAGGTCCCTCCCAATTGGGCTCCAACTTGGGCGGCTTCCTGCCGGGGATCATCGGCACTCTTAGGGCTAGCACTAGATCACCCTGCAGGGAGGAGCGGAGGCGAACCTTCTTATTGAAAGCTCGAGCCATTCTGCTTTGATGCCTCTCCAAGTTGTGCAAAGCGCGAAGTCTATTCTCATCCAGTGCTTCCAGCTCGACTAGACGGGCTTCAGCGACTCTGTCCGGCGCTTGCTGGTCGTAGACCACAGTGCGCAAGGATGGCAACTGGATCTCGATGGGCAGGACGGCCTCAGCTCCATACACCAGGGAATAAGGGGTCATCTGGGTGGAATTGCGAGTCGTCGTCCGATAAGCCCAGAGGGCGTTGGGGAGCTTGTCCGGCCAACTCTTCTTGTTCTGACCAACCATCTTTTGCAGAATGTTAGAGAGGGTTTTGTTGAACGCCTCGATCTGTCCATTCGCCTGCGCATGATAGCGAGATGTATGGTTCGAGCGAATGTTATACTTGGCGTACAACTTCTTCAACTCGGCTGCTCGGAAATTGGTTCCGTTATCCGTGAGGATAGCGTGAGGCACTCCAAATCGATAGATGATGTTGGAGGTCACGAAGTCAGCGATCGAACAGGATTTGACCTCTCTGAGCGGAATCGCCTCTGCCCATTTGGAGAAGAAGTCCGTGGCGGTCAGAATGAACCGGCACTGGCGAGCTGCCGCCGGCAGGTAAGGTCCCACAACGTCCAGTCCCCAGACTGCAAAGGGCCAGGAATACCTTGTGGTATGGAGAGGCTCCGGCGGCCGATGCACAAAGTTCGCATGAACCTGGCACGCATGGCACCTCCTGGCATACTCGATGCAGTCATGGATCATAGAGGGCCAGAAGTATCCCAACCTCCGAATCTGGTGGGACAGCTTCGGCCCAGTCTGGTGGGCGCCACATGAACCAGCATGAACCTCTTGCATGACCCGTGGGATCTCAACCCCCTGAAGGCAACGGAGGAGAACACCATCAAATCCGCGTTTGTAGAGGATCTGCTCCAGGCCGGGACTGCTCTGGAGGACGAACTGCGATGCGCAGCGTCGAACTCGCTCGCGCTCGGCCCGATCCGATGGAAGAATGCCATGTTGGAGGTACTCAACCAAAGGCGTCCTCCAATCAGGGGCTGATCCGACTGTCATATCTGGGGTACTCGGGGCTCCGGGCATAGGGGAAACCGTGGTGAGGTTACTTACCAACGGGCCACGATCTTCTTCCGGGATAACGGGAGCGATGAGCCTGCGGCGCGTCACGCGGACGATCAGGTTGTCCTGTTCAGGCTCCGCAAGTGACGCAGCGAGGCTGGCCAAAGCATCTGCTCGGCCGTTCTGCGACCGGGGAACATGGACAATTTCCGGCCGAGAAGGGAACCGGGCCATCAGAAGGAGGGTGCACTCCAACAATGGCACAAGTTCCGGCTTCTTGACAACATAGTCGCCATTGACCTGCTTAACGACCAGCTCGGAGTCCCCTTTCACGCACAGACGGGGCACGTCGATCTCCAGAGCCAACTCGAGGCCGGTGATGAGGGCATGGTATTCCGCCTCATTGTCGGTACAGCCCTCTGACAACAGGAAAGAGTATGGCAGCACGGCTTGCTCCGGGGTAATGAAGACGATGCCCAAGCCCACTCTGTTGAGCTTAGGATTATCGAGTCTTCTACCGGTGGGGCTCCGGGATGCACCGTCAAAGTGAATCTGCCAGCATGGATCGGCTCGATCAACCGAGAGAATGGTCTCATCAGGAAAGCCTAGATCCAGCGGCTGATCCGCGGAGGTTGGGTGAGCAGCCAGAAAGTCTGCCAATGCTTGCCCTTTGATGGCCTTCTGAGACACATACCTGATGTCGAACTGCTGGAGAATCACAGCCCACCGCGCTAGGCGGCCAGTCAACATAGGCCGGCTTAGGATATATTTCAACGGGTCTACCCGAGAAACCAACTGTACCTCATGGTGCTGCAAGTAGTGCCGTAATTTCTGTACGGCAAATACGAGCGCCAGGCAGCTCTTCTCGATGGGGGAATACCTGAATTCCGCATCGAGGAGCATGCGACTGAGGTAATAGAGGCTATTCTCCGTTCCCTCGTTGTTCTTCTGGGCGAGAAGGGCACCCAGGGACCGTTCCAGGGCGGTCACATAGAGGACCAGCGGCTTCCCGGATACAGGCGGCATCAGAACCAGAGGTTGAAGCAGGTACTGCTTGATTTCCTCAAAAGTGGTCTGACACTCTTTATCCCATACATAGGTGGCACCTTTCTTCATGAGCCGAGAAAAGGGCTTACACTTGCCAGCCAGATTCGCGATGAATCGGCGTATATAGGCTAAGTGGCCTTGGAACCCTTGCAGTTCCCGGATGTTACCTGGGGGAGGCATCTGGCTAATCACCCTGATCTTCTCTGGGTCGATCTCAATACCCCGGTATCTTACCACGAATCCAAGGAACTTTCCGGAGGTGACCCCAAAGGCACACTTCAACGGGTTCATCTTCAGGCAGCGAGACCGGAGGAAGCCGAACACTTTCTCAAGGTCTTTGAGATGGTCCTGACGCTGGCCCGATTTGACCACCAAGTCGTCGACGTAGCATTCCACCAGTGTGCCGAGGATTGGCTTGAATATGCGGTGCATCGCCCGTTGGTAGGTGGCACCTGCATTCTTCAGGCCGAAGGGCATGACCCGGTAGCAAAAGGTACCTTGGGGGGCCCTGAAGGCAGTGAACTCCTCATCCTCAGGGGCCATCCGAATTTGGTTGTATCCGGAGTATCCATCCATGAAGGAGAGGGCTTGGAACCCTGCCATGGGATCAATCAACAGCTCTGTCACTGGAAGGGGAAAATCATCCTTCAGACAGTGGCGGTTGAGATCGCGAAAGTCGATGCAGACTCTAATCTGCCCGTTCTTCTTCCTGACCGGCACAATGTTGGCCAGCCATTTGGGGTACTGAACTTCCCTCACGAAGTTGGCTTTGATAAGCTTGTCAACTTCGGCCTCAACCATGGCACCGTGGGACGGGTGCATCTTCCTGGGAGGCTGCTTGAACCCGCGATGGTTCGCCGGGAGACCAAGGCGGTGGACGGCTACCTGAGGATCTAGCCCCGGCATCTCGTCATAGCCCCAAGCGAACACATCACGGTGCTGCCTGAGAAAGTCCACGTACTGCTGCCGTTCCTCAGAGGGCATGGTGGCACTAACCAAGGTGGGTCTTGGATCGGCCTCGTTTCCAAGGTTCACCTGTATTAACTCATCGACCGTGGCGGGGACGCCCTCCTCAAAGGCTGGGGGTGCATCTTCCACGTCCTCTCCGCTCGGGGGGGGGGGGGGGTCGTCCACGGGAGAGACTGCGTTGGAAACTGCATTGGGGATACCAGATCCTGCTGGGCCACTGGTGCTGGCGCGGGCGGTCGCGACCATCTCATCAGGGGACTCGCGGACCGTCAAGACCATGGCGACGTCCAACCGGTGAATCGGGAGGACGTAAGCGTCATCCAGACTTGCCCAGGGATCGCTTGCAACAGCGACATGCTCAACCTCACCTGCCAGGATCTTCTTATCCTTGCTCTTGTAATAGTCCGCGTCCAGATAGCGGGCTTCACATGAGGCAAAAGGAGAGGCATCTCCTTGAAGCACGCCTACTCGACCATTAAGGGAGTATTTGAGGCATTGGTGGTATGACGAGGGAACCGCCGCGTGAAGGTGAAGCCATGGCCTGCCCATCAATGCGTTATACGCAGTGTCCTGAGAGACTACCATGAATTTGGTGTTGGCAACCAAGCCACCGAACTGGGTCTTCAAACGTATCTTGCCGACCGGGGTTTGCTCGGTGCGGTCGTACCCCTGGATCCTGAGGTCGGAGGGAATCAAGTCATCCTCAGACAACCCCAATCTCCGGAGCGTCCGAGTTGGAATCAGGTTAATCCCGGACCCCGTGTCGACAAGACAGCGCCGGACTTCAAGGCCATTGAACTGGCCAGTGACATACATCAGACGGATATGTCCCTGTATAGGAGGGTCTTCATCCTTACCAGAGAACGAGATAACTGCCTGACATTCGGCGTCCTCGATCGTTTCGGCGTGAAAGGCCTCTGCAGCCGCAACCTCTGTCTCAAACTGGAGGGGGATTTTCAGGGCTTCAGCGAGTGCCTCGCGCATCTCAGATGACATGCGCAGAGCCTCAAGGATGGAGAGCCTTGCTGGGATGTCGGCCAAGTGCTTCAGGACATCATACTTTTTGGCCAAGCGCGAGC
This sequence comes from Viscum album, assembly GCA_963277665.1. NCBI lineage: Eukaryota > Viridiplantae > Streptophyta > Magnoliopsida > Santalales > Viscaceae > Viscum > Viscum album. Next base: position 810,056,228 of record OY728158.1, on the reverse strand, counting down.
CCCTGGTTGCAGGAGGTTGTTCTGCGGTTGGTGGCATGACGGGCCTTGCCGGTTGGATCGGCGGCCGACTGGTACTTGGCGCATCTCGCTGTTCACTGGTCGCAGTCCGGGAAATGGTCACCGTACTGGAGTCAGGAGGCCGGGATGGACCCGTGGCAGGGCGGAGCTGGTCGCGACGCGGCTGAGGCGGTTCTGCCTAGTCCCACACCACAAACAGTGGCGGAGGCGAATCCGTCATCCTCGGATGGGGGGGCTGCGCGCGCTGAGCTCGGTTTTGAGCCTGCTGCCTAGTCTTAGTGGCGTGCACGGCCTGGCTGGAGGTACCAACGGCTGTGCCCCGGCGAGTCCTGTTGCTGCGGTTCTTCCGACGGTAGCGACGACCGGGGACACTAGGGAGGTCCACCTGGTGTTCTTCAACGTCGGGAACCGAAAAGGGATTTACCAGCTCGACGGTATTAACCGAAGCGTACCCAACACCGTCATCGGACGAGTCATCCATCACCGGGCGGATCCGAGGAGGGACCCCCATCTCCGGGGGCATGAAATCGCCGAGAGTGCGGGATAGTGGCGGAACCGGCGGGGCGCGCTCTTCCTTCTTGCGCTGCCGCCGTTTGCTCTTCTTGGAAGAGGCAGGCTGGGACGACGATGCCGAAGCAGCACCCGCAGATTCTGGGGGCTCAGGCTGATTCAAGCACGCACGGATGATTCCATGGGCACGAATGGTCGTCTTGCGGGCCATCCAGTTATTATACTTCTGGGATCCACGGTCGGAGACCAGCTGCCATTCGTCCTCGTTGCCACTATCGTCATCTGATCCCACGAACACGCCCGCCACTTGTGCTGGAGCTGGGCCCAACCTGATTACATTGTTGTTAATCTGGTCTTGGAGCCAATCCTTAAACACGTAGCACCGCTGGATGGTGTGCCCCAGGGCCCGATGGTAGGGGCAGTAGCGGGGGTTATTCGTAAGATGTGCCTCCTCTGGCCTCCAACACTCAGGCAGTCGCACAATCCTCTGCTCCAGGGTGCTCCGGAAATAACCGGGGACCTGATCCTCGTGGAATGAGTAAGTGAGGTGTCGCGGGCCCCTAGGAGCGTGGTCTTGACGAGGGGCTGGAGGGGCCGGCCGAGGAGGTGGACCCTGATTATCTCGCCTGGGTTGCGGCGGTACATTACGCGGAGGGGCCGGCCGGTTCTGGGGCTGCCGCTGCTGGGCCGGGAACTGAGCCCGTCGAGGCGGATTCCTGTGAGGCTGTGGAGCTGGCCTCGCCGGCAACAGCTCCAATGGCCTGGGGGCCTCTATCTGGGCGACAGCAGCGGGCTCAGCCCTACTGACTCTCCTTGCAGGAATCATTGGAGGCAGCGGGTGTGCCTGGCTGGCCTGTTGCAGGGCTTCCTCAAGACGTTGAGCTTTGTCTGAGAAGTCCCTGAACCCTCCGGGGTAATTTTGAGTGATCAGGGAAGGGACCAGCTCGGTCTTGACGTTCCCGACGCACATTGTCAGCAACTGCTCCTGAGTCAATGGAATGTCAAGGGAATACGTGAGACCCTTCCATCGGGTGACGAAGTCCGCGACTCGCTCATGAGGCCTCTGCTTGCACTTGAAGAGGTCTGCGATACTTGTCTTCCGGGTTGTGGAACTGAACTGGTAGAGGAACTGTCTACGGAGGTCCTCCCAGCTGGTTACCGACCCGACGGGGAGCTGGCTGTACCAGACAAATGCTGGCCCTTCCAGTGTCTGAACAAAGCAGCGAAGCTTAGCGGCCTCCTGCTGCGCCGGAGTCCCCAACATAGGCCCGCACCTCGAGTTGAAGTGGGCTAAATGCTGTGGCGGATCTCCAGTTCCGTTGAAGGGGGCGAAAGTGGGATTCCCGAATCCCGGGGGCGCCGGCATGTCATCCACCCATGCTGGGTAGGGCTTGCCGTCCGGTGGGATCGCCACCTGCCGAGTCTCCAAGGCTTCCAAGCGGGCAATGAGTGCCGCCATCGGATCATCTGGACATGGGTTCCAGTCCCGGCGAGGATCTCTAACCACGAGCGCGTTACATGGCCCTTCAATCGGGTCGTTGACCGGATCGTCGAACTCGGCAGCTCGTGGGATGGCGGGCGGAGCGGCCCTTGGGCCAGCGGGAGGAATCCGAGCGGGATCTCTCAGGTAGTCACGCCGCTCGGGAGGGTGTGGCGAAACATACCGCGCCCTCTTGCCATAGGCAATGGCCTCTCTCCTGTCGGCGAACACGGCGTAATCACGGTTGCCCGAGAGAGTCTCGTCGAGGAGCGGTTGTTCCGGTCCCTGCTGTCCTGGCCTAGGATCACCGTAGTCAGGCCGCCGTTCTGCAGCGCGCTCGGCGAGGAGCTGGTCAACCAGCTTCTTCTGTTCGGCGAGCTGCTGACGTAGCGTAGCCTTCTCGGGATCCTCCTCTGCCCTCTGCATGGAGACCGATGGGTCGGCGGGCTTTACAGCCTCGCTGTGCTCTTTACCTTTGCTGACGTTTCGGCTTAACGTCAGTGCTTTAGTGGGTGCGGGGAGCCCCAGGAGGTTCCTCTGATGACGAGTAACTCTCACCGGTGGATCTGACGACGGCTTGTCTTCAGGGGGGAAGCCCCCGTCGAGAAGTTCCAAGTCGTTCCCCTCTCCCGACAGGTCAGCCATATTGACTGTTTCTGTCCCTGGGGATATACCCTCAGGGCCACCCAGCGAATCGGGCTGTCGGCGAATCACACTGAAGCGTAGGTCAGCGTACTGCCCCCATCCACGGATATACACGTGGGGAGTGGCTTCCTCGATAACTTTGCGGAGTACTTGAAAGCACTCAACGCATCGTTGTTGGAGGGCCTCGTGGTGCCCAAATGACCCGGGGTGCCGGACCGCGGGGAGCGTGGCCAGGTCAATTTGGCGGCACTGCTCACCAATATCCTCCAGGTGTAGTTGACTCCCGGGGTATGGCATTTGTAGGCAGTGAAGACGGGAGTGAGTCTCCCGGAGAGTTCGGCGGAAGCATTCGAACTCATCCGGGGTGAGTGATTCGGGTGCATCAAAGCCCGGTCCTGCGACTGGCCAAAACTTCTCAGGGAAGTGGCCCTCTGCAAGGACGGTCCAGAAGCTCCACGACTCAAACTCGGGACCCAGATCTCCTTGGTCCTCTTCCATGGCTGGGAACGGACGGGGAACCGGCAGTGGCGCCGAGGCGGGCCGTCGGGCCGACGGGCTGGCCGGCGGTGAATACGGCGAGCAGGCCGATTGGCCTCCATATCCCGGGCCGCCCTCTGAGGGTGGCGGTGCCCCAGCTACCACATCACGATAGGACGGTCCGGCGAGCGAACATCCTGCCGTAGCATCGGTGCTCACCGAGGGTGCACTAGATCGTGGTTCGACCGTCGGTCCCCAGAAAAAGTCTCCGGCTTCTCCGATCGAGACGGAAGGCACTTCCGGAGGGGCCGGTACCAACCGCAAGCTTGATCCTTGGGGGTCTACCAGGCCCTCGTTACTCCGGATATACCTTCGGAGAGAAGCGGGGATCACATCGATCTCGCTCTCGGGGAGCACGAGGCTGACGTGCCGCATTCCTACCCCTGCCCTTGACTGGCGGGATTGGGGAAGGGGCTCTGTCGCCGAATCGTACTCCGCCTCTGAGTCAGAGAAGCAAACCGGTCGGATCTCTGTCCGGAATTCCGTAACATTCTTCCCTCGGCGTCGACGCCTTGCCTTCCTGCCCCTGGGTGGTTCTTCGGGGCAGGGCTGATCTCTGTCCTGGCATCCTCCGGCCGCACTGGTGCTGGGGCCAAGAGGACTGGGAACCAAGGTGCGAGGGGCACCGGGACAGATATCAAAGGGGACGCGGGGAGAGATGATTCCGGGCAGGCCGCCGGGCCGGGATCGGAAGGTGGGATGACCCATGCCTCCTGGATCGGCCACACAGAGTAGATCCTGCCGGTGAATAGCGCTACCGCGAGGTGGTCCGCGGTGGCTACTGCCAGTGCCAGCAACCGGGAGAGTCGACCCAACCTGCCTTTGGGGCGGTCGGGGCCTCGATCCAGGTCGGGCATAGGAGTTCCCCTGCTCAGGATGCGCAGAGGCCTGGCGACTGGAGCCAGCAGTGGCTTGGGCCAATGCGGCCGCTGTTGCTAGAGCCCCAAGGTGGGCATCCTCTTCCGCCCGTGCCCGACGTTGGCGTCGAGACAGACGAGTCGGGATGAGCGGCACGGGCAGGTGGAGAGCCCGCTCTTCGACTGGAGAGGCCTGGCGGCGGTGTCGCCGTGGCCTGGCGGGAGTCCTTACCGTAGATCCCTGGAGCGAATCCCGGATAGGGTGATCCCGGGCATCGTCCACCTCATCCGCATAGGGAAGGGAACTGTCAGAGCGCTCCGGGGATAAACTCCCGAAGCGATTGGACGTTGAGGTAGGCAGCGGTGCCTCCCTGCACGGCCCTCGGGGGCGGCGGTGGTGGCGAGGCGCAGCCTCCTCAAGGTCTAGGCGAGCCATTTCCCTAGTGGGGATGACTCCCTCTTCCTCGTATCTCCGCACCAGGGTGTTGATCACCCTTCTCTGGATGACCTCCGAGGGGGAGAGAGGGCGTGGTCGTCCCGCAATTGCGGCTGCTGGGGCGACTGTGGAACGGGCAGGGCCGCGCGGAGTAGCCGCGTCGGTGTTTCCCCTATCCCTGCGCCAGTGGGCGGGTGGCGATCGGGCACTGGATCGGGCGACCTGATTTCTGAAAGCAGGGAGAAGAACCCATTAACACTGACAGGAAAAGGGAATCGACAACCGACCATTAGCGCCACGACGCCTTCCTTGGGGGGGACCCAGGCCCTCGACGTTGCGAGACGGAGTGCCCGATGTCCCTTCCCCAGCCCCTGGCGGGTAAGACTGAATGCTTGGCCGGGCAACATGCCGGTCTTCCAACACCTCTGAAATCCATCGGTCCTCGTATCGAGGAGAAGAGATTCACGTCGGGTTCACCATTTTTCTGTTTCGGTGCGGATGTGCGTCGGGTTACGTTGTTCCGCCAGGACGCATTCGCGCGTGCACCCGTCAACCCGAGGGGATGGGCACGCGGCTTGTGGTCCCGCAGTCCCGCTTTCCAAGGGCGGGCGGCATTCGTCCCTTATTCAGGGGTGTCTGCTCCTTGATCGAAACCGGGATGATGGGATGTCGTCTCCTCCTTCCTTGGACGTCTCCTCGGAACTCGTCGCCTAATCCGGGTCTCCCTCATAGACTTAAGAATGTTCGTGAATCTCGTTCCCGGCGCCATATCTTCATGGACACCGGTTAATTACGCTGCTTCCGCCCGGACGCTCCAAGGGGTCTGGGCGGGGCAGCAACCTGCAGTGAGAAGGCCGGGTGGCTCTGGGTGCTGGGGGCGTGTCGTGACACTGCGGCTCTGCACGTCTGTCTTCCGTCCCTAATAGGGCTTCTCGAAGGCATGATGGCCTGAGGCATCCCATACTGGGTGCGGGGAACTGTGTCACCTGAGGTTTTCCTCAGCTTCCCATGTTTAACACGGGGTATGCCGCGAGTTTAACGTCCAGCGGGGACGACATCGGACCGATCAACACGAAAAGTGGATCAGATGACAGAACCCCTTGCGGGGAACCTCCGACGCTGGGGCCAGCACATGGGCGGCTTCCCAAGTAACGTGGAGTGGAGTGAAGTGGCATGACCCCACCGGGATGTGGCGGCCCGGGTAAGGATCAGGATGGATGATGGAGTGAAGAGCTTGGACCCCGTAGGGGCTTCCTACGTACCTCGCGTTAGCACGGATCAAAGTCAACGTAGTTCGGGTATACAGTTTAACGTCATGCTGGACGTCGGCAAGCCAACTCACGAAGAGGTCTAGGCCGCCGGGCGGAGGATTGAACCGAACCACCTCACACAGAGGGGGATGGAACGGCCGGGTGGATCACAGTTTCACGTCATGCTGGACGATAAAAGGAGAAATGGAAAAAGGGGCTGTGGGGAGGCGCAGTGGAGATACACACGGGCAGTCTCCCACAGGGGCGGATTCATAGGTGAATCGACGCAAGCGTGAACCCTGGAGGGGTCCACTGATGGACGAACCGACGTAAACACGACCGGGACGACCAGGTGGTGGGCTTGGACATCAGGGAGGCTTCCTATGTACCCTGTTTAGAAGACAGGGATCAAAGTCCACGTAGTTCATTCTGTCAGGACTTACGCACTTGAGGCAGCCCGGATGCGGAAAAACTCAGTTGGAAGGGACTTGGGCCGAAAGTAGGAGACACCTCGATCCCAGTCACACCCTCTACTGGCTTCGGCAGTGGGGGAGCGCATTGGAGATACACATGTGCAGCCCCCACAAGAAACTAGGGGTTTGTAATACCCTGCCCCCGTAGGGAAAAGCCACTCCCATTAAATCGTCCCAAAAGCGGGACAATCCCGACATCCCTGCAGAGACGAGCGGGTGGGGGCCACATCCAAACCGGGGGGGACCCTGCGTGCGGAGCACGGGATCAGGTTGCGGACGGTTTAACGTCTTGCCGGACGAAGTACAGTTTAACGTCGTGTGTTGAGGACGAAGCGGACGGTTTAACGTCTTGCCGGACGAAGCACAGTTTAACGTCGTGTGTTGAGGATGAAACACTTGGCAGTTTAACGTCTTGCAGCGCGGACGATGGGGGGCTAGGCAGTTTAGCGTCGTGTAGCTTGGACGAATGTGCAGTTTAACGTCATGCTGGACGTATGGGCAGTTTAACGTCATGCTGGACATATGCGCAGTTTAACGTCATGCGGGACATATATGCAGTTTAACGTCATGCTGGACATATGCGCAGTTTAACGTCATGCAGGACATATATGCAGTTTAACGTCATGCGGGACATATATGCAGTTTAACGTCATGCTAGACATATGCGCAGTTTAACGTCATGCTGGACATATGGGCAGTTTAACGTCATGCTGGACATATGGCCGTGTCACTTCGCGCAAGCCTGGAGGGCCGCACGGAAAGACAACGCACGGTGCGGGCACCCAGGATGAAGATCATTGGGCGCCACGCAGGCGGGTACCCGCAGGGGGTCAAGGGAGGCGACCCTGGCGGATTGCGCGCAAAAGAGGAGCTTTGCGCGCAAAACCGCGGGTCGGCGCGCAAAATGGCGGGCTGGCGCGCAATTGGGCCAGCGCTTCGCGCGCGGATGATTGGGATTGCGCGCACCGGGCTTCGGGTAGCGCGCGGGGGCAACGGCTCATTCTCTAACGAATGGCCACTTTGAAAATGGGGGGTGCGCGCAATCGGGCTGGATTGCGCGCACCCGGGGGGCAATTGCGCACAAGAGGCTTCTTTTGCGCGCAAAGGCCTTCGGGTTAAGGATTATTCAAAGGAAAGGAGCCAAGGGGATTGCGCGCGAAGGCGAACCCCAAGGCTCTATTGCGCGAAAGAAAGGAGGTTACCTGAAGATCGGCATTGCGCGCGGAAGGGGTTGAATTGCGCGCGCGGGAGACCGTTCGACTTCCAGCAACCTTTGAAACGTTGGGGGTCGCCTAGTATTTATAGGCAACCCTGGGTGCGGAATCCAAGGCGCGAGCGTGGAATTCTCCTCGCGGGCGCGGAATCGGGCACGGCGCGCAAGGGAGTTGCGCGCATCCCGGGGGTTTTGCGCGCGGATCATCATCTTTGCGCGCAGGCCTCTGAAATTCCGCGCAAGGCCTCCGGGCCCTCCGAAACATTCTTCCGACTCCAAATATGACATCGCTTTCCGCATCCGGAGCTTCATTTGGGAACAACGGACTTTTCCGGCGTCTACATTCATATTGTTAAATATTTATATATATTAAATGTCAGATAAATTTTTATTATCCTAGTGGAACTTGTGGTATGTCTTGGGGATTACCAACTAAGTTGGTATACCCACCCCCTATATATGAATCATAGTGTATATATAGATATTATTTACCACGATACAGGTAAGGGACATGTCTCATACTTTACTAGTGGAGAACCATCATGATAAAATCTCATTTTTTATTAGTTAGATCTTTGATATATGTTTAAGTGGAGTTATTTTTTATCTCACAATGGTTCCCTAGTATCTTTTAGTGTCATTTTGTATTTCCTTTATGTTTACTTATATTATCATTTTTACTACTGCAACTATGGTTATGGTTCATGATTCTTTTTTTTTGGTTTTTCTATCCCTTTTATATTAGGATTCTTGTTTAACCATGGTATATTGTTTTAGTATAACTTTTTTAGGATGTACTATACGTAAGGGAAAATAATCCCCCCTGATATTTTCATGCCCTTGGAATTTATTATCAGCCTTTTTTATCCAAGGGATGTCATTAATTGTTTTTTAGAACTCCAGTCCTTCCCCAACCAATGGGTTGTGTTGGGGTGTTCAATTGGTATCAGAGAAAAAGATATAGAGGATCATAAAAAGGTTCAAGACAACCTACAGTTGTCATAAATCCTATATATATCATCATTATTAACCCTTATTATTTTTAAGTAGTGGATCATGTATTCTTCAGAGTATCCGTATGGTGTGGGAATATTTCTCTTAGTATGAAAGGAAATTTTTCTCCTAAATATGTTAAACCCTTTTTAATTATAGAATATATAGGAAAAGTTTCTTCTTGGTTAGATATACTACCAAGATCCAATTCATTTCACAATTTTTTCCATTTCTCACAATTATAGAAGTACCAATAGAGTCTTATCCATTTGATCAGTCAAGATTATGTGACCCTTGATCCAGATGTTTCATTAAATCACACCTCAACTTGCATCTTGTAAATGCAATATATGGATTTTTTTGGAGAGCTTTATCTCTTTGGTGTGAATTTTGTAGCAACATGTACATATATATAAAGATACATGTTAGAAAAAGATATTTATGTGGGATTTGTGGCATGAAAATTTCCAAAAATCCAAAAACCTCTAGCTTTTCAAGGACAAAAAAGATCAATGGTCAGGATAAAGTGACACCTTTATTTTAAGGAGTTTTTTTAGTAATAAGTTTTCTCATTTTGGGTTTCAAAGTTTTTGGAAAGAAAGTGAGTGAATGGGTGGTGATTTGGGATTTTCATGATTCTCCATGGGCTTCCCCATATCATGGGAAAGTCTATGGTAATGTTTATAGTTCCAATGATTCCAGAGTTACTGGTACAGTAGTTAGAAAAGCAGTATGGAAATCACCACAACCTAGTCATATCCATTTTTATATTCATGTTGAATTGGAGTCCCAACTATAATAAATAGCGAGAACAAAATGGCTTAGGGTATAGTCACAATTAATAAAAATGGACTAAGAAAATAAAAAATGATAATGGTAAAATGTGTAGTTCTATTATTCTAAAACAATATTGAGTAGACAACCCATTCCTTGGTCCAGGACATGATCCTTATCATCAAGGTTTTTTAAATGATTGATTTATCCACCAAATCTTTGTGAAGGTTACATGCCTTGATGAGGAACTTTGTAAAATATTAAGGGGAATGTTATGATAGAGACTCTAACATAATTTGTTTTATAGGAAACCCTCATGACTTATCCCTTATTTTGGATATTAAATTGGACAAATTGAAAAGAAATTTTATGATAGTTCTCATCCCACTGAATCTCTTTAATTTTGCCTTTGCTGTGTGATTGAATGTCGAGGTAGGTGTATTCACCGCCTCTCCACTATATATAAATCTAGATGTATTTTATTTTCTAAATCAAATATTGTTGTCTGAAATATATTATTATACAATTTTGTTTTTTGAGAACCTTATTTTACAAATTTGTAAAATCAAAATTGGGGGAATCACTTACAATTTGTTTGATAAAAGTTTAAATGATAATATTTATGGAACATTTTTTATGTGAGAACTTTGGAATGGAATGGTGTGAGTTCATGTTTCACATGTAAGAAACGTTTGGGTTAGAATTTGTTGAGTGGTCAATTTTAGAATAAAGGGATTTTACTACTAAGTGACCACTTAGTCTGGAGGGATGGGTACCTCTATTGAGTTTATACTATTCCATTGACCTACGTTAATAAGACATGCATTTGTGTGTGTAAGTTACATGTGTACCAATTAATGACATGGGATACCTTTATGGTGTGAGTTTTATCACTATTTATATTTATGTATTTCTTGCACTCTAGTTTATATTGTTAATTCCTATTTTTATATTTATGGTTTGACTAATTGTTCTGAATCATGGGGTGTGGGTCGAAGGACATTAGGATTGCCTAGAGATTTGGTATACTGACCCCCTTATATTCATCTTGGTGCATATGTATGTTTTTTCTATAATATAGGAAATGTATAGTTCTAATTCTTTACTAACATTTCACCTGGATGATTTAGTCTCTTTTTTTGGTATTTATAAACCATATATGTCTTATAGTGTAGTTATTAATAGTTCCACATCAGTGCCCTAGTTTCTTTTTGGTTATTTAGGTATTTAGTTGATGTAGACATATTTTTATTGTTTTACTACTATTAACTTGATTATGATTCTTTTCTCTTATGTGGTTAGTTTTTGGTTTACCCTTTTATATCACGAATCATATTTCTCTATTTTATATTGTTATAGTCTATCTTCTTCAAGTTATACAATATATAAGGGAAAACCATCCACAAAGATCTTGTGACCCCATTGGAAATTTTTACTATACTTTGGTGTGACGGAGATGATTCATAAGGTTAGTGGTACTTTCGTCCTTCCCAATTCAATGGGTAGGGTGAAGGTGTTTCAAGGACCATGGGGAGATAGAGCTCAAGGTCATATGACTTGGGCTATATGCGCAGGTCAGGAAGTTTTACTAGTTGGAGTGAAACAACAAAGATGTTAATGAAAGGTCATGTGGAGGGGGGATCCTATACCAGTATAAATTCCCTAAAAAAGGTGGGAGAATATAGTTCAAGGTAAAAATGTGTGAATTTTTTATCACAAATGTGGCTCATGTGTAATAGGAAGGGAAATGTTCTGGTAAAAAATAAGACCCATTGTGAATTTGGGAATGACCTAATTACCATAGAATAAATAGATGTATCTCTAGATGATACATGAAGGGAAAGGAATCTTCTTGAATTTATTCTATAAAATAGTTTGACCTGATTCTATCAATAATATTAAATTCTTGGATATAAATAAATTATAGTTTATAGTTGGTTCTAGGATAGGATTTTTCGAAGTAAATGAAAATAATTTAAATAAATACTTATATAGTTTTGGTAGATATTATGACAGGAGACCAATATCACATAATTGTTGTCCCCTTGAGAGAGGACATTGTTTTCATGTAGTTTTAAGTCATTTAATAGAGAAAACACCATGTAGTTAAGCATTATATCACAAGGATGATGAGTACACAATTTAACAATATACAATGATGGTGAAAAAGAGATCATCTCAATCCTGTTAGAAAGAGAATTGATCAAAAATACATAAGACCACATGATCCATTCTCAATGTGATAAATATGGGAAAATAGAGTACCACTCACATCAAAATAGTGTTCATGGGATTAATGGACTGAGGATGTAATGATTCGTCAACCCTTGAAACAACCCATGAACATCAGGATACTGATTAGGTGTGACACCATAAGATCGATTCACCTTCCAACATACCTAAATGTATGAAAGGGCTACACCAAGGGTGTTAAGACCCTAATTGGAAAAAATATATAAATTTTAATTTTCATAATAATAATTCTAAAGTTGAATAATGAGTATACTAAGGATGATCAGTGGACACATTCAAAACAAAAATCCCAGTACAATATCATCAAGAATGGAGGAAAAGAATGAGGATCAACTATTGAAAAAGTATTAAAAAGAAAATCCCCATAATATTTATACCTATAAAAATCTAGATCATGTAAAATGGATAGGAGATTGGCCTTTATTTCAATGTGACATAACCTTATAGGATTCTGTTCAGAATTGAAATGTTGATGAGGAAATTTAAATACGAGAAAACAAAGGGACAAATGAATGTTTGGACTAAGACTTTGTAAAACCTAATTTGTTCATAGTTCAACATAGTGTAGGATTGTAAATAATGGACCCAAATCATGGATATATATAGATATTAGGAGGGAAAATAAATCAATGTGAATGAAGACTCTATGCCATTATAGAGAAACCATGAATGATGTAAAAACAATTTTAGGTTATGAGGCTTGGACCATTAGTGATGTGTTATGTACATTATAGGGTAGAGATAAAACATGATGTGAATAAAGGACCTAGGGGGATAATAATGATATAAATAACCTTAGGGAAAAGTCATTATGTTTAAATTCAGACTTCCTATACCTAAATAGGTGACATAATGAATTAATGTTGGCAATGAAAAAACCCAACATGAATTAGAGAGACCAAGGCCAATAAAGGTGATCTGAAGTGGGAAGGCACATGGATTATGATCATGATGCATTGACCAAAAAAACATTGGTGTTAAAGGGTCATGAATCTTATACCACTTAAATATGGGTAAAATACCACCCTAATTTATATGGAGGAACTAAAATCTTTTAAAGGAGAATAAAGTGACAAGAAAGGATTGTAGGAATGGAAAACCTATGGATTGGACAGTGATAAAGGATCCATGAATCAATATGTTTCCCATGAAATTTAAATCATGTTAAACATAGTTCTATAAGCTGGTGTGATGGTAGACCAATGCTGAGAAGGGGTAAATTGTTTCTGTATGGTTCTGACTCACGCATAGCAGGATGTATCTAAAAGTGAACAAATAGTCCAGTGAAAGGTGGGACTAAATTCTGGTAGGAATCAATTGAATTTTCATCACAAGAATAAATGAGGTCATATGAACATATACCTTATTTGAGTCTGGAATGGGGAATGATGACATCAGTATGTATCCCATGAAATAGGAATCAATCCACATATAGTTTTGAGAGGTAGTGCGGTGAGAGACCAACATAAAAAATTTAGGGAATCCTCTTTGTGGTGGATCCTTAGTATGATAAAGTTTAAAGTCATTCAATAGAGAATATTCTACGAAGGTAAGAAAATTTAGGTAAGGATAAAAAGTGGTAAGGTAGTATTTATATCATGAAAGGAAACACAAAATGGACCTGAACAGAGGTACAAGGGACCCAACTGCACACGAACATCCTCAGGGGGGATGCACACTATTTACATTCCTAATGATTGAACTAAGGGTTACTCCTAGTTTATGGACCTAGATTTAGGACATGGGTTAGATATTTACCATGTATTTTATAGTGAAAAGTGAATCCTTTTGTAAAAAAGATATGGTGATACAAAAACACCCACAGTAAGGTATGCACATAGTTTAAGGTTTTCATGTTCAGACTAAAGGGTGTTGTGTTGTATTTTATGATACACAAAAGGTTATATGAACCAAATGTATAGTGATGGTGAATGATACCAAATACTAAAATACCATACTAAAAATAGAATTCACATAGTTTGAGGTTCTGATGTATAGACCATAGGTGCTACTGATTTATAGTTTTGTAGTGTCGATTAGTGGGGGTGAGATGGTCTATCCAACTAGATAAGAGGAAATTGTTATGTAAACATAGGGTTCAAATGTACCATAATGATAATTTTTTGATTATTTAATTTCAAGAAATGATTTTTGCACAATTTATGGTCAAAATCTATGGACCATAGAGGAAATTTTTTATTTTATAGCTATACAACATGGACTTCCTATAATGTATTGAATTTTATACTCATGCGACTAGAAATAAGGTTAAGGAAGTCTATGTGGTGTGAATAATGAAGTAACACTTGAAATTAATAGAGATAAAATTCCAACATTGAAAGAATATGAATGGGAATTTCATATTTTTATGGTAATCGAACATGAACCGTGAGTAAGATAGTCTATTTTCCATTTGGTGGAGGAAAACCGATAATAATTGAAGGAAAAATGCTAGAATATAGTGTCTCAGAAGAAGGTAAATGGGGATTAATAGTTTATAGTTATATTTCTAGGAGTATGAAAATGTCCCTATTCATTAATATAATGTTACACAATCATGTGGAGAAATAATCCATTAAAACTCTTAATCCCACATGATTCATTATCAGCATGGGAAATAAGGAATAGAATAATAATAATCATGAAAATAAATACCACACAATGAGGGAATAAGGATTGGGGTAAAAGTGAACCATTTTCCACTAAGAGTTTCTATAAAAAAGGAGTCTAGTTGAGTAAATACATCATATAATTGAGTTTCTGCTTTAAAATGTGAAAATTCATGAGTGGGGTAATGATAATTGTTTAGAATTTTACAAGAAAAATAGAGAAGTGGGGGATGTAAATTATAAAATCCATGATTTGAATCACATATGAGTGATAAGAGGGCTGATAAATAATTCTTTACATGACATAAAAATACAGGTTCCAAAACCACACTATCAAATATGGGGAAAAATAATATTAGGGTCAACCATTAACCATTTCTTCAAAATATAGTACTTTTCAGGTCAATTAAAAAAGTTGTTTTGGATATGTAAACTCTATAGCATGCGTGACTTTACAAATCTATTCTATAACTATAGGCAATACCATTCAAATATTTCAGATAGTGGGCATTCAAATTGAGGGAGACTAAAAGAGTGAGGGTAAAAAAGATTATTCAAGAATAATCTATAAATTTTAGTGTTATGAAAATGTGTGTTTGGAATCATGGGTGAGGCATATTGACACAGGTGAGGGATAATCACATCTCCTAAGGGGAACATCATCTTAGTGTCTCATGATGGATTAGAACCCGATTGAAAGGAATTGGTCACTAAGGCACATCGGGGGTAATGAGATACTAATGATGATGGTTGTATAAACATGGAACAGGATAGGAGATTTAGAAATCTATATAAATCCCATCGTATGTAAGTTAAGCTAAACATAATTATCAAAACTAGTGTAGTGGGAGGATGGTTACCAAAAGGATGGGGTTATCCTCTCTAACAAGGATGATGATCTGATTTTGTTTTTTAAAAAATACTATAGGAAGATGCTAGATGCAAAATTTAGGTTCAAAAAACTAGGATAAAATTTTTTTTAGTCTAAAATCATATGACAAGGGTGTTGATAACATAGTTTTACATCATTCAATGAGGAAGATGTTGTATATTATCTATATTTTCAGGTATTATAGATTTGATCATAGATGAAGGTTAAAGTGGTATGTGGAGTATTAAGGGTTATTTATCCTCAATATATCTAATGTTTCAAGGTTCCTATTTTTATATAGAAATATTTTGGAGGTGTATTTACATTTTTTTAGGGTCATGATTCTTGGACCAAGGGTGTGGATAATAATTTATGTTCATTTAGCGTAGAGCACGAGGATATGAGATTATATCTAGAAAGAGAAGCCTAAAACTGATGTGAATGGAGCTCCAAAGGGACCTAGAAGTCTCAATGATAGAGTAATTACTGTCACAGAAGGAGGTCCACACTATTTAATGCAATCATTTGTGGACTATGACCATCTATTTTAATGTCATACGGTAAGAACATTAGGCTTGCTCATTAATGATCAAGGTGATATAGCTTTGACCATGATTTGAGATAACCCAAGTAGTATAGAGGGTAATGTAGAACTTGATTTCGATTTGAGATTCTAATACCTCATGAAGGATCATATAAGGTGAGAATGATGTTTCTTAGTTTAAATTTATAATACCATAACTAGAAAAAGTGGTGAAATACCAGCTCTAATGTTTTCTTAAACTAGTGTGTTAAATGGGATCAACTGAGATTTTCTAGTGATGGATGATAAACACTATAGTTTTTATAACTCTTCAATTTCAACTTTACCTTTTTCCCAAGTCATTTAGGTGTGACTTAGTGAGTAGAAGCTCAATTTTTTGTTAGGTGCCCCTTTGTATGATTTTTACTAATGTAGCCATATCATCTCTAGACTATGGTAACTTAGAGTTATTCTAGTCAGAATACTTAGGGATAGGTTTTAAATCCACACACTATTGAAAAAATATTTCACAACTAATTTATGGTTATGAAGCATGGACTAATGGGATGTGCCTTTTTGGGTCTTATAACATTGGATAAAACCATTGTGATGTAATTTGAGAGGCATAAAAGGTAATATGAACCTGAAATGAATTGATATAGAAAGAGGACCAACACCACATAGAAATCCCCAGAAGGGAGTCAACATAGTTTAAGGTTATAATGCATATACCAAGGGTGATTGGGTCTGCATAGCATCAATTGAAGGAAAACTATATTGTGAATAAATTTTCCAAATGCTTGAATAAATATCATTAGTAAAGTAAATGAATGGGAATGTGTGTTTTATATTCATTATTATAGGACCATGAGAGCACTCTACTTAGAAATGAAACCTACCTCTATCATGATGTGGAACAATCCACCAAGACCCCAAATACCACATGAGTCATGATTATTGTGGGAAATAAGGATTAGTGGGAAACTTCCAATGTCAAAAGAGAGTGCATGATAAGGGAAAGTGGAGGACAACTCAGGTAGGTCCCCATGAAACCTATTTTCTTTAACAATGTGTGAAAATAAATGAAGGGGAAACCATGAGGGTTTTGAAGCCCCACATAAACAAAGGAGGGTAGATGGAGAATTAAATCATGACCACCATGATCTAAATCATGAGTGGGAAAAAATAGGTGGAGGATGACACCTAGAGGAATTCAAAACAAAGGTTTCACTACAACATTTTCATGAACATTATAATAAACATTGGGATTGACTGATAACCATTATTTTCACAAAAGGGTTCCTATCGTGTTTATGAAAAAACTCTCTTAAATGAGTGTGTGAGATGGATGGTAGGTGTGACTTTGGATCACTATGATATCACCATAATAGATACCAATTAGACATTGAGGATTCAAAATTATCAAACTAAGGTAAACATAAATTGTGGCGCTGAACATGAAATCATCCTAGGTAAATATTAGCATTTTGGTGTTATTTCTTCATGTTTTCAATCACATTAATGGGGAGTATCAATAATAAAGAGTGAAACTTGTTCCTAAGAATGGGAGGATACCAAAATTTTAGGTGAGAATTGGAAACTTGATGGAAGGGTCTTGGTTACCAATACAAGATAAGGTATGATAAGATTCATCAATGACTAGGCCTCAGAAAGATATACTAACATCACTTAAAATACCCTCGAATGGGAATCAATTCATACAAGGTTTTTTAGGGTTGTTAAATTGAATAATGGAACTAAAATAGGGATTTACATTTCTTGTGAAGGTAAAAACCCATTTCTATATTTTATAAATCCTATATAAAATGAAAACTATACAGTTTGGAGTCCTGCATCTTGGACTAGTGTCATATAATTTCATGTTATATTACTATGATGTTAGATGTGAAAATAAATATCATACAATAAGGATGAAATAATATGCATCTTAACATCATATAACTTGTATGATGGAACTATACATTATAAGTTCTTATGGATCAAACCCTAGTGTTATTAAGTTCTATGTATTACATCCTAGACATGACATCATAAAATTTAAAATCATGAGACTAAGATATTGGGCGTTTAGTTTATCATTTTATATTGTTGTAAAAAAAATAATTTAGTGTAATTTATTAAGGCATGTACATTAGTTTTTCACAAATTTTAAGTCATTCAGAATAGAGTAATGTCATATAATTTAATTTTCATGACCAGGACATCGGATGCACTATTTAACATCATATGTTGAGGATAAAAACTATGAAGTTTAAAATCATATGAAAAGTATGTTGGTGTTATGAATTATTCATATCATAATAATTTCATATAGTTTAAATTCATGAAACTCGGATATTTTGAATCGATTTGGAGTTATGAAAAGTACTTCTCAAGGAACCTTTCAATGGTGGGAGGTGTTATGAAATCCATATGTACAATTATTAATGAGTATACACCCTTGGCGTAAAATTTGTGGATGATAATATGGACCGACCATTTGGGATGCATCTTTGGTGATTTAATTTCAGATATAATTATAATCCTCAAAGAAATCATGAAGTCCACAGGTAAAAAAGGGTGACAGTGTAACACCCTGATATTTTTTTGAGAAGTATATATTTTTTATTTCTTATGTTATATGCAACATCAAAGTAATCTTTCACTACACACAACAATTTCTTGTCTTGTGTTACACGCAATCACGACCTTCCTCGATAGTGTGTGTAGTACGCAATACCTGGATTTACTAAACAACGATATATTGATTTAATATTATCATGGACTAGCCATTATGAATAGTATTAACTACATTTTGAATTTCATGACATTATTATTCATCTTACACATTTTCAAAAACATGGTATGTGAACAAAATAAATTTTTCGTGTAGAATAAGTATTTTTAAAAAAAATGCATTTTTGCCGCCTTTTGATGGAGCACCAACTTTAAATCTATTTTTGACATGTTTATAAGTTCAGTTTGACAAAGTAAAATTCTTATTTGGAATCACGATATAAAAATTTACTTTGGATAAATTTTTCATATTATTCTGATAACTTTCATATTTTAATGAATAGTAAAAACACGCTATATTTTAATTAAAAACAACTTTTTTCATCGTAATAATTTATATGGTTAAATTATCATATTGAATGGTTTTAAAGTATAAATAGAATATATTTTTACCATTTAATATAATTTCTTTCATTACCATTAATTTTATATTGAATTCATATGTAAAAACATTTCAATCTTTGGCAATGTTTTAACTTTTAAAACCCGTATTCTTAACAACGAGATTAATTTTAAATTAATTATTACAAATTCTGTGTTTTGAATTTTGAAAAATTGATTCCATATTTAAATTCAGTGGGTCCAACTTTTGTTAATAGTTTACTTTTATTTTTTTGATATGATGAATAGTAACTACGGTAATTTTTATTCACTGCAGTTAAAGGTAAATTAGGTAATTAAGGTTAAATATAAGATTATAAAATTACCATAACACCTGACAAAATTATATTGGATGACTATAGGTCAACCCTTATCACCTAAGGGTCGGAATAAATTCATTTTATGGACTTTTTCCCAATAAATTTTTTCAAGTGTTTTTAAAACCAAAGAAAGTGACAACATGTCACTCTCTTAAATCTTATAAGTATAATAATTTTAATTTAGTGATAAACATCATGAAACATATAACATAAATAGTATATAGAAAGCTAATAAAAGTATCTACATCATGAGAATTTATTTATATTTTTTAGGGATAAATTTATTATCATTAATGAGGACACAATTGTGATGCTGAAATTATATCATTAATTGAAATATCAAATAAATGGTTTTAAAAGTATTAAAATAAATATTATATGAACTAATTAATGTGATCCATTACTTTTCTAGATAAATATGACATGATAGGAATCTATTAAATATTTTGGTTCGAACATATATTCTATGTGGATTTTATTTAAATTAAAATAAATGAATTGTGTCAAAATTGACACTATTGATATTATATATTATTAAATTGTTTAAAAATCACAAATATATTTTAAAAATTACAAATTAAAATTTATATGATCTAAAATTTCATAAAGTATCAAATTATGTACAATTAATAACACATAAGTAATTATTTATAACCATATAAAATTTATAACATTATTACCACAAATAAAATCAAATAGATTAAATAAGGATAAATCAAAATGATACGGTTTACAATAAAATGAAAACATGTATAAAATTAATTGTTTGATGATATTACAACCCTATAATATCTAATATACGAATTTTACTCACTTTGGAAGTTTTTAGGTGGGGTTAGGGTTTATTATAAATTAATATTTTAGAGGTTTCCAAAGGTGCCCCCTCTCCTCCGTTATAAAAGGGCACCTCCTCCCTCTCCTCTTTACACAACATTGAGCCTTCATTCTCGGCCAAACCCTACCCATTACTCTTATCAACTCCCCTAGTCATATTATAGAGGTCCTGGTCTTCTTCAAATACCAACATTAGAGCCCTAAGAGGAGTTTTCAAAGAGGCCTGTCGAAGAAGAGGTAATATCCGTTACCGATTCTTTCAAATTTATTTCTTCTTCTACTTCATCTTCTTTAGTTTTTTCATTATGAAGTAATAACATCAGTATCACTCATATAATTATATGTTATTATAAATATGAAAAAACCCTATTTCACATTCTATCCATCCTATAGAAAATGAAATCACCGCGCGTGCGTACGTACGGAATACTGTCTCCACGTCGTGGTGTAATCTATTCTCTACCAGCACCTTACCTGGATGGGTATAATGGTGTAAATAATAAATATATATGATTATTTTAAATTGATATAGTAAACATACACTTCAATATAATTCCACGATCATGGGAACGATATCATCGCTCGTGCGTACGTACGGCCTACCATCTCCACGATGTGATGCGACTCGTTCTACATGACCTTCGTTGAATAATGATTATATAAATAAATTGAATGAATAAATATGATATATATTACACAAACTAAATTATGGAAATTAGGTATCTATAACCTAAAAATAAGAATAAGAATTTATTCGACAAAACATGCATAAGAACATAAAGCAATGAACACCCGAATAACTAGTAGCAATGAAATATTACTAATAAGAAGATAACAATATGACCATATATGAGATCATAAAAATGTATATGATTATGTAATAAGTCAATTACATTATTTAAACCATTATACAGAAGGTTCTGATACGTACGAAGCAAATCAGACCTAAGGTAAGGGAAAATCCCACAATCTCATTTTTATCCGAGATTGTTTATACTTCTGAATTTACTAGGGCATATTTATCATCCACATCCATGTTCCTACAATATGTAATATTATTTCCATCCACCTATAAGTTTTTAAATCTAATTTTACCCATTGGTGAGTTTTTATTAAAAGATATGAAAGGAATCTTTTGTTGTTTTTAGTAGGAGGTACTTTTTGGCTTTTTCGGCCAAAGTACGAGAAGAATGTTTTTTTAACTTATACAGAATGAATGGAATTTTATGATTTAATAGAAAATTATTTCCATGAAGCTTACTTTACAATTTTTCAAGTTTATTTTTAATTAACTTCTTTTAGTTTAAAATTGTATGACATGTTAAGAAATGAAAAAAAAAGTTTAAGTAGAAATGATATTTTCCTCAAGAATGGAGTTCAACTGTTTTATCAAAATTATTTTCCATCTAAGATAATATAGGGTTCTATTTATATCCTTATTTTTACATTGATTTGATTATTTTATGATGGAATTAGGTACTTTTATCTTATATGGTTTATGCTATGATGGCATGATGTTTAAGAATCCCATTTTTATTACACGGGTCATGCTATGATATATGATTTATGATTTTGTGGCACACATAAGAATGGATTCATTATAAGATGGGTGAGACCTATATCTATGTCCAATGCATTGGGTAAATATTTATATCTCATGAGATAGACATGGCTGGAACGACATGTTAATCCGGTTCAGTGATATAGGATTGAAATGAGGAGTGAACTCGGTTCAGAAATGGACTTTGTCCGCTAGGATAGTCTTGGAAATGAGTCTTGACTAATAATAAATGATTCTCTATGATTATGTGTGTATGAAACGAAGTATCATGTTTTATGTTATGATTATTGGGATTACATTTCACTATTATTATTGATCCCATGTCATGATATTATGATCTCTTTTACAGGTTAAGATTTTCAAAATGTTATGTTCTTATGAATATGATATGATTGAAATTTCCTTTGTTTACCCTTACCGAGCATTTGAGCTCACCCTGTTGTGTGTTTTCTTTTCCCCATGTCAGGAAGAAGGGTACTAAGTAAGATATTCTAAAAGGGACTCTAAATATGATGAAATAAATGGGAGACAATGTAGCTGATTTATGAACCAGTTGTTTATGTTTCCCAGTTTCTAAAGACACTATACCTATATGATCCTTTCATGGTTTTTGTTATATGTTGTAATAAGTATGCTTAAATTCTGAAGTAATAACAATGTATGTAATGTATGGGTCATTATAGACAGTTAAACATCATGTTGAAAGAAAAATACACATAGTTCTAATAGACCTCATGGTTGTGAAATGCTTGGATCATGTTATCATCAAGGTATTTTAATTCAGACAAGTACAATTAGGATATTATTTTTTGGTCAATTGATCGTAGATAGATGTTTAGAGTAAGGGTATCTGGACCTAAATGGTATGCACTACTTTTGTTCCACATATTAGAAGGTATGGAGTCACTATGGTGGAGTTATTGGTTACTGTTTGATATTCCCACAATGTGTTGTAGTTCTTGTTGGTAAATATTTATTTGTTTGATCCACCATATTATATATAATGTTTTAGTGTGTCTTATTGAGCACCTTTATTTTTCTATTTTTTTACAAATGATAGTGGGGAGTGTGGTTAGACTACATGCCGTATTTGGGGTAAAAATTCTTTAAGTCAGCGAATAAAAAGTTTGTACCATTATTTGTGATAAATGTGTGTGGAATTACAAATTGACCAATAATGTTAGATTTCATGAACCTGGTCATGGATATGGTCTTTAATTCCTTAAGGTTAATGGATTCATCCCAATTCAAGTAGATGTCAGTGGTAGTAATGATGAGAATATACTATTGGGATGTCACTAGACCGTATGTACTCATGACATCTAGTCATCATACAAAATATTTTTGAGAATAATTTATGGTATGAAGTAGTTCTAGTGATCGAATCATGAAGTTGGAATGAATCTATAATACATGAAAATTTCTAGAAAAGTTAATAAATCATGATCAATAGTGGTCCAAAAGTATCCCCAACTTTGGATATGGTGAGAGAGCTTCAATCCTAAATGATAAAACCTTCATATCCTAACATGAAACAATTATATGATTTGATGGATATTCTTTCCAGGAATTCAATGGGGGAATTATCCAATATAATATCCATTGATATAGGACCAATCAGATTTGGGACCATCATAGTGCATAAAGTTCACCACATGCTAGAAGATCTTCTCATGATTAACTCAGTCTGACATGAATGTTATTTGATGGAGGTACTCAATGAATGGAGTTGTCTATCCAGTTATTTTTTCTATTACATGGTAATTTGAGGACCCTAATTGAGAAGTTTTGATGATAATTTAATTCACTTGATGTTCCACCTTATTCCAAGAGTTATGACCTTCTTATAGTAATTTTTGATAGTATAGTATCCATTGATTTTCTTAATGAATAGATATGATTTTACTTTCACATGTAACTTTAAGACCATAATTTTAAGGGATAAATAGAGACTATTAGTTAGGAAATGTTACATAGATTCATTATTAGTACACTCCACAGAAAGTTGGAAATTGTATGACATAAAAACCTTGGAGTGAGTGATGAAAAAAAACACCAGTGATAACCCTTTTAAGCTCATTATCATTGATTTTGATCCTATTTCGGCAATGGGAGATACCTTCGAAGTGCATCCACCAGCATGGTGCCACATGACCAAAATTGATGATGGATTAATTTTATAGATCAATGTATAGGGGAAACTCCTCAAAGATTTGGTTCATAGTGATAAAATATCCCTGTTCTTGGCCCTTGATAGAATTTTGATGGATAGAGCTAATGTTGAACTACTTAAGAATCACTTCCCACTGTGCTAGTCATCCTATCAATATGGGGAAGTCAATTATGTTCTTCAATAGGTCAAAATGGGAAACCAACTAGATCTCATGTGTTGAGGAACAGTGTTACAACTTTTAGACAGTAAAGACAAAGGTTAAGGAGTTCTTCTCAATGAGAGAATATCTCTTCTCAATATTAAGAAACATATGACTGAGATAGTATAAACTATTCTCCATTTATTTTCTATTAATATTTTCCAACATAACTATAATTCCCCCTCTTGTGTTTAAACCCTTAATGATTAGCCATTCCGGAACTATGCCATCGGCAGAGGTTTGAACCCCTTCATGAAATTACTAGATAACATGTGGTAGGTAATTTCTCTTCCCAAAAGGGATTTAATAATGTCCCTCACAACCTGAACCATTACCTAAGGGTTAACATCCCATGTAATCTAAGGAACTAGAGGATAACAACCCAATATAATCACACTTTTTTTTATTAACCAAGAAAATGTTTTACATTTACATTACAGGTTGGTGAAACAATTCTATAGGTATGATATATGGGCTTGAAGGACCCAAATATCTCATATATTCATTAGAGGAGGTATTCCACTAATGGAATTGATCTTATTTTTCCTCATATCAATTCCTATATATATATATATATCTCTCTCTAAAAATAAATTTATTAAACATCCCTAAGGTAACCCAAAATTTGTATTTAAAATGGTTTATCTTCAGTTGGTGGGTGCAGTGCATACTATTCAATTTCTCAAGATCTACGAGTTAGACCTAAAATTGGTGGAATTTGAACATCATTCCACTTGTGTTCCAAATAGTGAATTGAAGATAAAACATATGAAATACTGATAGGTTTCTCGAACATTTTATAAGTTTAAGGAAATCAACCGATATTAGTATATTCTCTAAGGATCCCTAAATATAAGAAGTTCATAATATTAAAAAGATATGTAAATTTTATTTTATTGATAATGCCCATCTATTAAGAAAAGGGCCAAGAAAATGGTGGTTGTATCCATCAACAACTCAGTGACTGGGATTAGATATTAATCCTTTAGGTAATAGATATTGAGGTCTCAGAAGTTGATACAAAATATGATTTTCATGTTATTCTTCAGGATTTTGATGATGTTAGCTATACACTTAAGATATTAAATTTACATGAAATTGTTGGGTTTTATTATCTTATAAAAACTAGCCTCGTGTATGCAACTATATAAATGATTCACTCTTATGGGTACAAGTTTGAACCCATGGTGACCAAAAGGAATTCTAAGATGGTGGAGGAAAACCACTATATCAAGTCCTAGATTATCCTTATATATCAATATAAATAATTCATTGTTTTCCTTTAGGAACACAATGTACTAATTTTTCTCATGAAAATACATTAATAATCTAATTAGTGTTGTCTTTGTGACTCAATCTATGCCAAGGCTATCCTGTACCAGTTCATCAATGGTGGTGGTGAATAACTATTCAATGGAATAAAGTACATTATTTAAATAATCTTAATTAGATGTAGTAGACTGTGAAGGAGGATAAGACTCATCGACCATAAGGGGCTATGGGATAACATCATCTTACTGTGTGGTAGTAGAATCCTCAGAAGTCGTTTCTTTCACATGGAAATGTGATGAATATATCGACAATGGTTGATGAACCAATCCAATGTTGCCTTTTCATGTAGGGTCCACTCCTGATGTTGAAAGAATAATGCTTAGTCAAAATCCAATGGGTCCAACCTATCTTATAAAAGAAATAATGGTGATATTGGAAAATAGGTATGGGCCAAATTTTTAGTATATAATGTGGATGGGCTCCCCATGATTAAAATTTACCTATACATTATTGGAGTAAAAATTGATTTGAGAAAACTCTTTTTTATTGGGGCTGATAAAACGATTCCCAAGGTATGGAGTTTTTTCCTCCAGGACATGGATTTTTTTGGATGAAACATTCCTTTAGGTCCTCCTAGAGATATGTTGAGGTAGCTTTTAAGTCATTAAGAACATTTACCAACTCCGATTCATTATTATGGGACTATTTTCCTTCCCTCTTATAAAAGAAAATATCTAGATAATTATATTTGCATGGGTAAAAAGGAGTAGCATCACTGTGGAGAATCACTACCCAAAAATTGAGTGAGTAATTGATGAACTGGTGATACAGAGATGATATTGTTGCATTCATGTGAATCTAGATCCTTTATATTAAGGATTTGTAGGAAATGTTTTGCGATAAAACCCTGAATTTTTTATTCAATACTAGATTAAAAATTGTAGTCTTCAAACAAATCACACCACATGAATTCTGCTCACCCTAGTTATTCCATTAAAATTTTAAGTTAGAAGGGGTTAAATCATCCTTAGTGGGTCCCGGCTTATTATGTGTCTAAGTTGGGTTGTGTTTAATCCTGGATCCAGTGTCCACCAATAATAAGTGGATATCCATTATATTAAACTTTATTCAGACATAAAGAGGGAATATGTGCCCCTAAATGACATATCCTTCATCCTTCTTATAGAAGAATATGATGACTTGGCACCTATCTTGATCAATTTTATTAGTATGATTTTCCCTAACCATAACTTCCTTAGTTTAAAACCGGATGGGGATTTTTAGAGACTTTATAATGGATTGAAATGAGTCATTTGAAAGGTTTTATGTTTTAAGGATTGAAATTAAAAATATTGGGGAGGTTTTTTTTTCATATCATACATCTAATCTAGGGGAAATTTCCCTCTCCTTAGTGGTCATTCCATAACAGGAAGTCAGGTGGGACTAATTGGATGAGTTGAAAGGGATTTACTGGAAACTTCCATATTCTACTATCAGTTGTGTGACTGATGTTGTGCATTTTATAGTAGTGGTTGAGTCATGGATGGTTGTGTTTGAGTCTTGGACAACTGTTGTTGAGTTGAAAAATGAACCAATTAGACGATTATTGGAATCATGGTAGAGGATGTGTCCATGAAGGGCTTCTTCTGTTGAACCTTGAGAAATGAACCATCTTGGTTTGCGAACCCCTTGGTTTGTGAAAGAATTCACACACCATTTTCATTTTACGAAGAGAAGGATTGTGAACCATCTGGGTTCGCGAAGGGAACCCACACACACCCTTTGTGTGATTACAAAAAAACGATAGTGTATATATACACTGCCCTTGGATAGGAAGAATAACCCACACACATCCATTCAGGTTTCTTCACCAAGAAAAGAAGGATAAATCATGCATGATTCTCAAGCATGCATATGTATGAGTTGAGATACCCGAACAATCCAAAGGCTTGGTCACACCCATTCGGGCTGTGTGTGTGCTTTACTTAAAAAAGAAGAAGGGTGCATGCATGGGGGAGTTCTTGTGCATGAAAAAATAAGAACAAAGTGTGTGTGCACATGCGAAGAAATAGGAGGAAATAAAAACAAAACACCCCCTTTTAACCCCAATTAAAAAGAACAAGTATGTGTGTGCTAAAACCCAAAATAAGAGAAAGAGAAAAGGAGAAAGAGAAGAGATTGTGTGTGTGTGTGATCAAAGTGTTTTATCCTTATATGTTTTCACATAAATAAGAAAAGGATTTTTCATGCTTGCATGAATGCACATGTACACATGAAGACACTTAATATAAGAATAAATATTATTAGTGCACATGTGTGAACAAGAAGAAGCAATTCCATGTAACTCAAGCATGACACATAATCAATTCAAATGTTTCCATGTGAGATAATCCTCAGTGATTGAATAATCACATATGTATATGTTATTCCTTCTAAGATAACAAGTATAAGGTTTAGTGAATTCAGATATTGCAGTAAGGAAGAAAGAAATTGGGATATCCAAATCCAAGATGATTTGGATCAAATTCAATCAATTCATGAAGTAGAAGAGTTTTAAGACTGAAGTCAGATAGAATAAAGATGATCATTTACTTGAGAGTTTAGTAATTGAGAATCCAAGAAGGATGAAAATGATGATACTGTGCAAGATAACTCTTGCATATTAATATTCTTGAAAATATTGTGTGCACCATTGGCACACATCATAGTTTGGAAATGCTTTATTAGAAGAATAAATAATTTCGTGAACATTGTTGAGACTGATAACTGATCATCTCAATTGATCAAAAACATTGAGCAAGGAAAATAGACCTTACCAAAGGTTGTCTAAGATCCTTTATGATATTCACATGCAATTGTTATTCAGAAAGCCTATGTGAAGAGAGAAGAATATCTGCTATAATGATTCAATGAAGAACTTAAAAAAGGAAGATGATCATGGGACTCGAGGGCTAAAAGACTCGTGTGAGAATCATGAGTAGAATAAGTCTTTAGTAGGACTCTAAAGAAGGCCATTGTGACTCTGGTAACACTGTAGGAAGCAGTATAAAGAACCTCTTATGGGACTTAGGAGAGATACACTGTGACCCTGTATCAACCATTGTAATTACTAACCAAATTATAGTGGAGAATCTGTTTTGGAGTGAATAACCAACACAATAAGGTGTAGGTATTTGAACCGAACCTTGTAAATCATTGAGTTCAGTGCCTATACATTAACCACATCATTAGAGGTAAGGATGATAGACACAAGAAGAGTGGATCGAAGCCTTAACTAGCCCTTGAGGTTTAATTGAAAAAAATCAATTAGTAATAAGATTTAAATGGATCACTGATTCGCCCCACCCCCTCTCAGTGATTCACACTCATCTAGGAACATCAATTGGTATCAGAGTGAGGTTACCTCTAAAATATCCAAGGGAGTCTTCTTGAAGCGTAGATTTGAGGAGATGAATGAGAAACCTCAAATGGAGATTTCTGCCATGACTCATAAAAATAGAAAGAAGAAACATGAAAGGAAGATGAAGAAGAAGCTTACTACTAATGGAGAGACACATTCTACTGAAGTTAATCTAAAAGGTACATCATGTGACAATACTTATTATTCTTTTAATGATGCCTTCTCAAGCTGTGATGATGATAGTTTAATTAGTGATCTCTAGACTGCACTCAAATATCATCTGAAGAAAGTCTCTAGAGAAGTGTCTAGACACATTGCTGCAAGCATTAGTGCTCTTCAAGATGAAAAATTATAGTTGGAAGAAAAATATAATGACATGGAAGAATAATTGGATAAAAGGTCTGGCATATCCAACACTCTCACAAAACTAGTGAAGGAAAAGGGTGAAATAATTTCTTTTTTTCAATAAAATACATGCTCATGTTACTAGAGAATTGCATGGAAGTATTTCTGAGAAAGAATTATTTGAGATTGTTTTTGTATAATCTTTCCATTCATTTGAAAATTTGCACAATGTTTCTATGGTTGTCAAAGCTACTCAACTAGAAGACAAATCCAACTATCTAAAAGAGCTTGAAATCTCATTTAAACAATTAAGATATGTGCATGAAGAATAAAAAGAAATGCTGATAAGAATTGGGAATGTAAGCTGAGTTTAGTTGAGGATGAGAAAACTCACTGAACATGAAATGTTTAGAATTGGAGGTGATAATAAAAAATCAGAAATCACCCCAAGATTAAACATCCCAATAAAATGAAAGGAGAGATGTTTCCACTCAATTTTGAGTTGGGTAATATGATTCCAAAAGTAACATCAGATCATCCTCTAATTCAATGGAAAAATCCTCCAAGAAAAAGGTATCCTATAACCTAGTTATTTTTGTTTCTACTAATGAAGTTTTATCTACATGTATAGGTTCAGTGCCAAAAGCAGGGAGGATGTGGAATGAAAAAAAATGTCAAAACATCCATCAATATTTCAATGATGGATGTTGAGATGATTAAGAAGATCAAATCCGAAATAGATTCTCTAAATGAAGAAAGACAATTCCAGGAACGACATTGCACTACATCTAGCCAGACTGATGCTACAAATAAATGAAATAGATTTTTTTGGCTATTTTTGGTATTGTTGTAGGATTGGGAATCAAGCCAATGATTGATGGAATAATATGTCAGCATATGAAAATTGTGGAAGGCCTACCTTAAGGGAAATTAGATGTGAAGAAATGAAGCATCCTACAAAGGAAAGGAAGAAAACACAGATGATGAATAATTTGTGCATCAAGAACAGTTTTGAATATCTTGAAGACTTCTATGATAATTGCAACAAAAGTGGTCACAATTATGATGGGTGTTGGTTTAGTCTTACCATGCCTCAAGTAGTTCATAAGAAGAATAGACCACAACAAAGGAAGGAGAAAAAATAATAATTGAAAAGTATTCTATTGTAAATATTCAAAATACCAAAGACAAGAAAACTGTGAAACAAACTATTGCCAAGAAGATGTTTAAGATGGATCCCAGGAATGTATTAACAACAACAAAAAGATGCTTCTACTGTGGAAATAAAGTCTATACCATGGATCACTGCAAACAGTCCATGGAAATTAATGGACGAAAGAAAAAACTAAAAAGAGAATCAATCCAGAAGAAGAGGGTATTGACTGAATACATTCTTGAAGATAATAAGCTACCTAAGATAGGTAACATGAAAATAATGCAGAAGCCATGTGGAAGCTTCAATTCAGAAAATGTTAAGAAGGAGTGTTTAGTCATCTGGCCTAATCAATTGTATATTTATAGAGAACTGTAAAGAGCTGAAGATGAAGTACTAACTAATGTAAAGGAAAAAGGGAAACAAGTCATTCCACATAATGGAGAATTAGAATTTCATGAGAGGTTGTCAACACATGATAACCCAAATGTCCCTAACCTACTACGTAGAAGGTGAAAGAAGGCTAGAAATCTTGGAAAAATATGTTTAACTATTTTACCAGGCCAAATGGATAAATTTTAATAAGATGCACCAAAAGCTAATTCACTACTGAAAGAAGTGAAGAAAAACAATCCACACCAGTTGAAGGTGAATGGAAGTAAAGAATCCATGCTGACAATGAAAAATAGAAATACCAAATGGAGAGGAGACATCATAATGAAGAGTACCAGAAACTTTAGAGTTTCAATTAAAAGAGTTCTTGGTTCTAGAGAAAATTCTTAGCCCAAGTGCTTCTATTAAGAAGCTCACAAGTGTTCCATCTTATTATATTATACATTTTTTATACATCTGTGATTAAATTGCAGGGAATTGAAGATGAAGGTCATTCCTATGATTATAGTTTAATGAGAAATGTGGATAACAACAAGTTTGAATCATTATTCATGATTTGATAATAACTTGAAAGGTACTATAATGGAAGATTTTCAACATGAATATCTTGAATAGTATTTGATGATATTTTCTACCATGATGAATCAAAGGGATTTCACCCCTTTAGGGGGATAAAACATGAAGGAGATGATATCAAGTATATTGTTAATACATACCATGAAATTAATATCATTTCAAGAAGTTGAAACCGAGGTATTCCAATCACACATTCATCAATTTGTTCTTAATTGTATTTATCATGTCAATTAAGGGGGAGTTCTTGATTGATGAAAAGATGGGATGAAAGGGGGGAGCTTTATCTTTGAACTTGAAATTTTTAATATGTTTGGAGAATTATGTGAATGATTTTTAATTTCATTGATAAATTAGATCATCTTTAATCCCTTGGTCAAAAATTGAACCATTCTGAGCATGATATCTCATGTATGGTTGTTTATGGACAACACATAAAACCTTGGTCATATCTCTCCTATTTTCTACACTGGGATAACCCAAGTAGACTTAGAGTTGACTAACTATAGTCTCATTGATAAGAAAACCATGTGGCATCATCCCTCTCTCATAAATATTCCAAAATTTATTATCTAAAGGTAGGAGGACATGTTTTTGAAGAGACCCCACTAACACCTTTGCATTTGGTTGCCAATAAGGGGCAGAAAAGTCTGGCACACATATTGACCGATTCAAAGTATAGTTAAGTGATATTGACAACATAATACAAAGGGGGATATTGAAGTGCATAAGATTTTCATTTTTTGTCAATATGTATTGAAGTTCATAATAGTTGCTTTTGTTGTCAATGAGAAGTCAATATGTGAATGAAAGGTATTGATGAAGAAGTTGGTGAGGCCTTGGAGAATTGTTGTTGATTCAAAGCATTGAATACTACACTTGATCAATTCTCCATGAGGTTTCAAATATGATAATTATATAACTGATGTTAAGTCACAAGACATGTATCCAGGTGATACATTGTTAAAACACCTAAAGAAGACAATGAAATACTCAATTACATGAGGAGTAAGAAGATCCATCCAATGGATTATAATTGTATGAAGTTTTTTTATGATATCAGATGATTGTTTATGATAATACTCAATAAAAAATAATTGTGTTAATGGAAAACACACCCCTCAAAACAAGGATAAGCCATGCATTATGTTTTATTTTATAAGGCATGAAGAAATGATCCATGCATTATCCATGATATGATTTAAGGAATTCTGAAGCTCTTGGTGTTGTTATTCCAAATATAAAAAGAAAGAAGATGTTTAAAGAAGAAGAAGAGAGGAGGAAGGGTTTAGTACGAAGTTTAGTAAGTGAATTTCCCATGCATGAGCTTTGAATGAAGAAGGATGGGTAGGAATTTTAAGGAGGAAATCATCCTTGGTTTCTATACTAACTACTTAGCATATTCCATTACCAAAAAATTAGGCCCAATATTGAAGGCCAGCTGAATCCCTTACCCAAGTCATATGTGGGACCTGAGGGTCTACCGCACCTAATGGGAAGGCCTCGAAGCCAGCCCGCAAGAGGCGCACATGCAAGCCATGTATAAGCCCGCTGAAGCACACACAATGATCAACATGTGTGTGCAAGCATGCATAGTTGGCACTAGGTGCACGCATGAGGAGGAGTGTGGTATCTAAGAGCACTCCCGTAGGGTGAACCCAGTATAGGGTGGTATAATGGAGGGATGAGGAGTAATCTGTGCCGAAGCTTCCACAGATTGATATTTAAACCACCAGAAAACCAAAGCCTGTTTCGATGTGCGATGAAATTTTAAAAACACAGTTGCGATATGCGCCTTTCAACTAATCACATGTCTGATCTAAGCTGCACGCTTCATCCCATGACCCATAATCTAATCACCACCATCCACAATCAATTTGAGCTGATCCAATGGTCGTGGATTCATATTCAACCTCAGACCACAAGGAGGGCCACCTAATGCCACTGCTCACCATCACCACTTCCTATCCACTGAAATTCAGCTCCCAACCACTGTTGAAGCTCAAGCTAAGTGCATGGTGATCGTCTGGACGAACCTAACACATGCATGCATTAAAAGTTTCATACATGAGACTGAAATGAGAAATCCACATTGTCTGAGAGAAAATGAAGTTACTGTGGCCGTGTTGTTCGATGTAAAAAGACAATATTTGAATTAATTTAAAAACGCATGAACGTGATGATTGTCACATGAAATGAAGAATTGGGGTTGAATAAAAAGAAGCCAAGATATGCAGCGTATCTCATATCTTGTTTTTGAAATACTCAAACCATAGATCATAGGTACTCAAGGATTTCAATACCTTAGAATCTCACACGGATTTTAACACACATCCACTAACTATAAATGGAGGATCTCCAAGCCAAAATGTGGTGCTGCTGTTCACATTGAAGAGAGATCTTGTTTCTTTGAAGAAACAGAGCTACCGCGGAGTAGTCCTATGGTTCGTGAAGAAAGAACCGTAATGAACTTCTTGGTTTGAGAAGGATAATCCCAAGTATCCCATTTCTACACAAAAAATAGATTTCCACGCATCTCTTGTGAGATGGATTCGCATGCATCCCTTGCACAGAGGAAAAGTGTTAACCCATTGGTTCACAAAATAAGTAATCCACCATTTGCGGTTTGCAAAGAGAAGGACTTCGAACCATCCTGGTTCGTGAAGTGAACCCATGAACACCCATTGCGTGAGATAAAAAAGGACAGTATATACATACACAAACCTTGGAGAGGAATAATAACCCACACACATCTATTTGGGTTTGTTCACAAAGTGAATAAGTATAATTCATACATGATACTCATGCATGCATATGGATGAGTTGAGATGCATGAACAAGCAAAAGGGTGGGTGACACCCATTCGGGTTGTGTGTGTGATTTACTTAAAGAAGATGGAGGGTGCATACATGGTGGAGTACATGTTCATGAAGACATAAGAACAAATTGTATGTGCACATGTGAATAAGGAGGATGAAATAAAAACAGAACACACACTTTGAACCCTAATTAAAAATAACATGTGTGTGTGTGCTAAGACCCAAATGAAGAGAAAGAGAAAAGGAGAAAGATAAGAGATTGTGTGTGTGTGCTAAAAGTGTTGTATCCTTAAGGGATTTCACACAAAGAAGAAAAGGATTGTCCATGCATGTATGCATGCACATGGACACGTAAAGACACTTAATAGAAGAATCAATATTATTAGTGCACATGTGTCAACAAGAAAAAGAAATTCCATGCAACTCATGTATGAAGCATAATAAATTCATATGATTCCAAGTGATCAGATCCTCAGTGTTTGAATAATCACATATGTGTATGTGATTCTTGCCAAGTTAACAAGTAGAAAGTTCAGTGCATTCAACTATTGCACGAGGGATGAAAGAAACTAAGATATCCAAATATAAGAGGTAATGGTTCCCATGATATCTATGAATTAAGTAGATGTGTTTTAAGACTAAATCTAGACAGAGTAAAGAAGATATTTTATCTGAGTGTTTAGTAATTAATAATCCAAGAAGACAGATAGTGCTGATATTGTGAAATATCACTCTTTCATATTAATATTCTTGAAGAGGCTATGTGCACCATTAAAAAACTTCTTAGTGAGGCCATGTCTTCATCTGAAGAAGAAATAATTTCATGAGCATTGTTGAGACTGAGAACTGATCAACTCAATTGATCAGAAACATTGAGCAAGGCTAACAGACCTTACCAAAGGTTGTTGAAGATCCTTGAAGAGATTCAAAGGAATGTGTGATTCAGAAAGCCTGTGTGAAGAGAGAAGAATATAATCTACATCGAATCAAGAAAGAACATAAATAAGGAAGCTTCTCATGTGACTCAAGAGCTAGAAGACCCTTGTGAGATTCAGGAGGAGAATAAGTCTTCATTATGATTCTGAAGCAGGCCGGTGTGACTCTAGTAACACTTTGGGAAGCAGTATAAAGAACCTCATGTGGGAATCAAGAGAGATTCATTTGGACTATGTATCAACCATTGTAATTCATAACCAAATTATAGTGTGGAATCTGTGTTGGAGTGAATAACCAACACATCAAGGAGTATGTTTTTGAACTAAACCTTTTAAATTCTTGTGTTCAGTGCCTTTACATTTACAACATCATTTGACGTAGGGCTGAGAGACACAAGAAGAGTGGATAAAAGCTTTATACAGCCATATATATTTAATTGAAAATAACTAATTAGTAAAAATATTCAAAGGGATCACCAATTCACCCCTCCCCCTCTTAGTGATTCACACTGATCTAGGCCCTTTAGTTTTCTCAAGAAAGGATTGAACATATGGGTGGTGTACTGCCCTCAACCCTTGACCTGCATGTGGGGAGATTCCACTTACAAGATCCATTATAACCGAGTTGTTATATCAATATAGGTTTGTTGGAAATTCTATCAATACCCATTTAAATTAGGGTTATGAAATACCAGAACTATGATGAGATAAAATATAATTCACTATTGCTCGTGGGCCTAAAAGTTGTTAGGACTAATTATTTTAGTAAGGTAATGACCATGAAGGTGGGAAAAAATCGCCCACGTATTATACTATAGTAATTCCACATGTTTATTAGTAAGAATATATAAAATATAAGTGTCTGGTTCTGTGGGTGTCTAAGCCACAACTTGTAAATTTTCTGTTGCTAATATTTTCAAAAAATTTACTTCATCCTTCTCTCAGTCAAGAGGGTAGTCATGGTCAAGACCTCCATAAGATTGTATATAGGATAACTAATATAGTGGGGGTAGAAGTGATACAGACCTATTTTTGTATTTGAATTCAGGTATAAGTTGTATGAATGTGTCATCCTTCCCTTGAAAGATATAATTTCATGTGGAGGTGGAACACAATTCTTTACCATATCCCTGTAAAATAGATAATATATAACCTCTTATAGGCGAGGGAGTTCATTGAGTGCCTGTAACTCAATCATATTTTATTTCTCATCAAAGGGTGATATATTAGACCTGATTACTCCCCTATCAATAGAGTGGAGGTGGAGAGAAAAGGGGTTGAAGGTGGTAGATATGGATTCAAAATGTTCCATGAAAGGAATCCCAAATATCCATTATATAAAGGTATATATAAAGGGATTTGAAGAACTAATCGAACTTAAAATCATAAATTTTTATCCTTATATTCTAATTACCTACCCCTATCTATAGTTTTTGGGGTGTGAGTATGAATATTTAATCATTTATCATTCTGAATTCTCATATAATGAGGGTAAATTGTTTTTGGTTCTACATACCCTGCCTCTGATGCTCATGTGGAAGTTCCATGAGTGTGAGATTCTAAGAGGTGTATTGATATTTTACACATAAATTTTGGTTTTTCATATAATATGTACATTCAAAATGTATTTTATCCCCTCTACCATGAGTAGGACCTCCATTGTTTTAGATTTATTCAATATGGGGAGGACATCTATATCGATTGGTAGTGGGTCCAAATGACAGGGGAGTCGACCCAGAGTTCATGGTGAGTAGCTGGGATCTCAGAACAAGTCTAGAAAAAACATCCCCCTTTACTATGGAAAAAAAGTTTCAAGATGTGTTGGTGGTTTTAGGGTCCAATGGAGGTGTCAAAGTTTCATTTTATCTTGAAGGAATGGAATCCTACCCTAAGAATTGGAGATTTAATGTCTAGATTGTGGTAGGAAAAATAAGTATTTTATTAACCTATTAATTCTTTGATGGGGCTGACCTACACTATCAGTGATATCAAGTGGTGGGAGCCCTCGGTGGTTAATCTTGGGTGAAGGATGGGGAGATCATGGTTTTAACATCCCCTACCACATCAAGGTATGGGAGAGAGCTATCTGATCATTTTCGGTAGAGACTCTTAAAACTATTAATGGTGGCAATGGGTTTGGGGATACCCCCTATGTGACTTATGAAGGTGAAGATGTATTCATCAAACTTTAGATTCAATGTCTTATACAAAAATGTTTCCTATATGAATTAATCTTTCATGTTTATTTTATTAGATTATAGTGGTAAAACCATCTACTGAATGAGTTCCAAAGGAGAGATGAAGTGAGGGAACCCGATATTCATTGGATAGGTAGCTGTTTCTGTAGGAGTGCATGTATATGAGATCTCCACATGATTAGATCTATTATACCAAAACCATACATTGGATGGTGGGATAACTTGTTGGAAATTTCTGATAGCTATTGTTTAGATGTAACATATGGATCCAACTATCAGTACATGTTTAATGAATGCAACACCCAATGCCACCAATATTAATCATCCCTTACCATGTGAGAGAGAAGGGATTCATACTGATCATGATTAGTTCTATAGATACCCAAAACCCATTTTATTATTATAATTTCATTATAATAGATTCAAATATGGTTTAGTATTATTTTTATTGATGCCACTTTCAGGGAATAGATTCACATTGGGATCTGCATCCTTAGGTTGGCCACTGTTCTATTTCTCCACATTCTCGTATTCCAAAGGTTAGAGGCCTTCACCACTAGGGTTGATGATGTTAGCAACTCACTCAAAAAGGGATGATGTGATATAAGAACATCCTTAAATATAATCTTCCTTGGAGTTTATTAACTACTATATGTCTTACTTTAAGATCTAATACAAGTTTTTAATCTCATTCACAATTTAATTTTCTAGTGGAAACATGTTAAGTATATCACTGAGTGGCCAACTATGGTTAGAGTTGATGATTATGAGGGAAATATTGGGTATATTTTAATATCTTCATAATGTGAGGGTTTTAGGTAATATTATTCTTATGAAATAAGACTTCATATGTACAAAAACCAAGGCACCTATTGATTTCCATATTGAAAATTATGCACAATGCGTAAGGCATCCCAAGAACATAACCTAGGGAATCTTATGAAAATAACATAAAGTGGAATAATTTTATTATATGGGGCTCTGGTTGTCATGAAATTATGTAAATTATGAACACCATAAGTCTTCCTAGGGTCATCAAATACTGTATCATTTTTATCATAAAATATAGTAAGAATATTAGGCTGACCAGTTAAGAAAAGGGAAGAAAAATACCACACTCATCACATAAAGAATCCATTTCTCATCACATAGGGTATAATATTTGTTTTTTTACCTAATTAGAGGGATAACAGATCATATTCTCATCAAAAATGTTTCATAGGTTAATCACATAACACTTTCAATGCTAATCACACAAGGAAAATCCTTATCATTTTCAGCTTAGTAGTGGGAGAATAGATCCTATGACCATCAAATAATCTTCATAATATCATAACATAAATAATACCATACTCATAAAATGAGGCTGAATATTAGGATTTCCACCTAAGTAAATGGAAAATAGATCTTATTCTCATCACATTGGCTTATTAGTCTAGTCAACTAAGGAGTAATAGACTCTTCAACTAGTTCTGGATTTATAATGCATTTGGTGTAGTTCATAGGTTTAAATTTTGGTGAAGGTGGTCCCTCATACATTAATCATGTATTGGTCAATTATATATTTATATTCTAGTGGTGAAGGTCCCATATTTGATTCAAAATTATTATTTGAAAAATATTTAGAGTCCAGTGTGGTTGGTCCCACATATTATTTCCCTGTATGGTTAGTCATATGTTTGAAGTCAAGTGGAAATACTTCCAATATAAGATCATTATGTACTAGGTCAGACATAGGTTATCATCCTGAGGTAACCAAAAAATCTCTATAGAATTTGTATTTTTTTGTTGATAGGTTTGGTATACTCCATAAATATGATCAAAATTTAGATACATCTTCTCTTGAGAAATAAATGAAATACTAATGAGATTGTTGATTTGGGGATGGTGTGGTCATCATGGGCACATTGATTGAGGTATCCCATTTGATAAGTGAAAAGGGTTTTAAATAAGTTAGGATTGATCCTCGTAGGGGAATCATACACATCCTACTTTATATTAGAATAAAAACCCACATAGTTCATGTGTAATGTTTATAGCCATGTCGTAGGACCATACGATGCAATTTAATAGTGTGTAGTTGGGATGCTTGTGTCATGAAAGGAGTGATAACAAGGGATGATGTGATTATTACACATTAATTATACCTATGAAATGGGGGGTGAGTTGGGGATGAATCATCATTTTATCATCAAACTAGGAATCCATTTATCATCAAATATGGCATCTTGAGCTTGTTACACAGGGAATTCTACTCTTTTCACATATGGAAAATCTAGAGTTTAAAGTCTTGATTTTATAAAGTTTCCATTCAATTTAACATTGTAAAACTAAGACCGTATCATGGGGATTATTCATTAATATTACCAATCCCAATTAGGATGGGAGGATAAAAGAATTCAATGATCTTGTGTCCACTCACCATAAGAAACAATGGATGGTCACACATAATGATTCCATGGTTGGAGCATACATATCCACTTCATATGTTCTTTTGGAGGTGATAAGGTGGGGATTACACTTGTTTTAGGAAACATGCAGGACACCTAGTGTGAGAGTACCTATTATTTGGATTATAATGTGAGGTGACTGCCCATCCCATGATTTATGGAAATGTCTTGGGCATAAGGGTAAACAATACTAATTGTACATTTGGATTTTACACAATTAATCTAAGATCGAGTGAATTCAATTCTCATGAGAAATCAAATTCCACATAATTATGTTTGGTGGAAGGATGTATCAAATATGGGTTCCCAAAATCTAGCTTATAAAACCTTGGAGATACATGAATAAATAGTGTTTCCTGAGCTATAGGCTCTAGACCAAGTGGAGTATAAGGATAGAAATTGTATGGATTCATGCATGTTTGGGCATTGAAAGAAATATGTATTTTCATGAAGTAATTTTATTTTATAAAAACTATATTCTTCATTAAGTAAATTTTCAAAAAAATATCTCAAGTAGAATATGATATTTTAAAGTACTTGTTAGGGGTAATTATCAATAGTTTTCAACCTATGAGGATCTATGTGAGTATCTGAATGCATGAATTCATGAACGATAGATTTACAAGATTTGGGAGAATGAATATTTGACTTGTAGTGGATGTTTCTAAAATTTAAGGGATGTTATTATATTTAATGGAATTTATATTGATGGAATGTACTATCTCATGAAACTATTCAACGGGTTATTTATATTAATAAGCATACACAAGTTAGGAATAATATGGTGTTTTGACTCTGGATCTCATAAGTTTATTTATATGAACTATGTTTGTTTATTATTGGTGGATCGATTTGGAATTAACAGAACTTGTACAATTTGATGTCCCCTTTCTCATGAAACTATGATCTATGTGAATTTTTTAGGCAGCATGAACTAATTTGATATTATGTGAATTGATCCCATTATATTTTGATATTTTGAAGAGTAATTTTCACCAATGGTTATCATTCTCCATAATTCCCAATACATGCACATTTTCAGCATCACAAATTACTTTTATCATTCCAAATTATCATATCTATGACCAAATTTTATTTTTTCAAAACAAAATAAAAATATATATAAAAATACCTATTAATGATACTACCTATGAGTTTTTCTCTAATTATATATTTTTAAGATATTTTAAATTCTAAAAGATTTTTCAAAATTCACCCCTCAAAATATATACTCTAACATCACTTAATCATGTTTTATCTCTTTATTAATTATAATACTTAAGATACCAAATGTTTGGATCACTCTAAGAAGGATACTTCTAATATACTATCAATATCTCACATCTTAATTATGTTCATAGTTCCTACTCTATGCACATTATTATACACTAATTATTTTCATAGGAAGAAAAAACACAATATATATGATAATATTATGGTTCCAATTTTCTCATTAGTGAGAGCCGTGAGGTTAAAAGTTGCTTCTCAACCAAGAAACTCTTTTACTTTTAACTTAATTTTTGAAAGAACTGTAATTCATTTTTTATGAAATTACAAATAGTTTTCCACTTGGACACCATGTTTTCCTTGAGTCTTACAACTTCTTCATTGTGTAAGACTTTTATTCTTTCAATATACGAATAATTAAAATTAATATCACAATTTTAGATATAAGTTTTTTTATATAATTTGAAGGATAATAATACCATCCTTTTAGACATAACTAGCATATTCACACCTCCCACACAACATCATATGAACACTTAGATCATCATATTTAGAGAATGATTTTTATCCCATTTTTCTAGTAGTATAATATATTTTAACACAATAATCCTTTTTATAAATTTTTTTTATAGTAAGTCTTTATTCAAAAATTCGTGAGAACCCAACATGTGTTATATTCATATTTTCAAATTTGACATCCCACTCTAGAAGCTTCAAGTTGAGAATATTTTTCTTATCCTTAGCTAATTTCAACCTTTATTCAAACTCAATTATTTTTTAAAAAAATTATTATCGTGTATTAATTAATTTATTTTATGTATGTATCAAGATCTTTAATACCCTTAACTTGAGTATCCTAGATAGTAATTAATTTTTTTATTGAATAAATATTTTTTTCAAACTCTTTTTTATATTTCTCATTTTCTTGGATTACTTTAATGAGATAATTATCAAATATAAAGAACATTTATTTAATTTACACATTAATGAAATTTATTTATCCATTTTTATTGTATAATTTTACAAATGTTAACAACTTTTTCTCTAAATACTTCCAATCCTTTAAAAATCATCCTCAATTTTGTTGATACACTTATACACAATTTTTAAAGAGACACAAATTAATGTAACTATTTTTTTGGGAAATTATGTTGTATAACCTTTAAAATAATAATTGATTTATATTTTTAATCGTTAGATATGTGTTCTTACACACTATTTTTCGGTTATTATATAATAAAATTTTAGAAATAAATATAGTTAAATGATATTTATGAAAAACAATTGAATCTTATAAGGTTTAGTTATTTACCATTTCATTAATAGTTGATGAAACCGCTAGTTATAATCCTTTAATTATAGATTTTTCATCACATAGATTACAACATGTGGAAACATATTTATCTTTCTCTTTGTAAAAGAGTGATATATTTCTTAATTTCACAATCGAATTATTCTTTATATTAATCATAGTATTGAAATAGATAATGGTTTTATCAGCAATAGATGCATATCATGCAAGTTTTCACTTAATAGTTACTTTTAAAGAGAGTGTAAAAAATTGGAATTTTGAAATCATTAGATTATTGAGATTAAATTTATAGGCGGAACCATAATTCTCATATCAATTGTTGTTCCACTTTCATCAGTGAAACCACATTGAGAAGGGGGTGGTGAATACATGATGGTTTTTCACCAATAATTACTTTACTTGTACTTATTAACCTATTTAGTGGAAATATTTCATTCTCACACAATTGAACCTCTATTTTCATGAACATAATATATGTATATAAGAAAAAATACAACAAACATGAGTTTTTTGATGAGTTTTTCCTAAAAGATGGATGACTAAGACCCTTATGTATTGTGGTTATTATCACCCCTTCCCACTACTTCCCTTTTATTATCAAGAATAATCACATGTAAGGGTATATCATTGAACCAATTATATTGAAACCGACCAGGTACATTGAACAACACCAACTTGAAAATCTTGCACCCACTTGCTATCTTCATAATACAACAATTAATTCTTCCTATTCGACAACTAGATTTATTTGTAACCACCTCAAAGTATGATTAACAATGTAGTATTGTGTTAATATTATAAAATTTCAATCTAATATCTTTCCCAACAATAATCAATCACAATTATTCCTATTCTTTATAACAATATTGAACGACTTTGTTAATATCTTCTTTAGTACTTACAATATAGATATGTCATAGGCTATCACTCTAACTTTTTTAGACTATCTAATAATCAATTTATAATATGAAATTAGGTTTATGTATATATATATATATAATCTTATACATATTCAAAGAAACAATATGATCTTTTCACAACAACATTGGATATTTAATTTCATTAACACAAAGTATCTATTCAGTGATTACAACATCAATTATATCTAACATCTTCTTCATCTTAAATGTAAAGGATATTAATGAATAATAGTGTTACAACTCTAATTTCCGTCATTTGATATAATATTTAATATTAGTGGGTTCGGTATCTCTAATAGACTCTACACATCTCATAATTTCTTTTTATTTTTTTATTCTTCAAATTACCAAAGAATTATTATCATGGAAATATTATTTTAACATATCCAAAATATGAAAAACCCAAAAATAACAATCAAATTATCCCCTTATTTAATTATTATTCTTATTATATGTTTCTTAAATATTTACATAAGTATCATAACATAAATCTCATTCATCCCAAAATATTCTCAATTATTTCATTTTGAATTATTCAAAAACCACAACTCATAATTCTAAAAAATACTTAATATTCATTCAAATTGGGATTTACATTATTCTCATAGATTACACTCTAATTTAATTATATATAGATATTCATACTCTTTTAACTCCATTTTATCTTTAAAAACAGGGTGCGATATTCATTATTGAATAAAACCCTTCTTGATAGTGAAACTCATTCATATTCTTTAATATTTATCAATAAATCCTCTATCATG
The DNA here is from genome assembly GCA_963277665.1 of Viscum album. Taxonomy (NCBI): domain Eukaryota; kingdom Viridiplantae; phylum Streptophyta; class Magnoliopsida; order Santalales; family Viscaceae; genus Viscum; species Viscum album. Next base: position 810,012,761 of record OY728158.1, on the reverse strand, counting down.
AATCAAGATTATAATAGTAATAATTATATTTAATTCAATGAATAAAAATTAACATATCATATATATTTAATCTCCTAAAATATCAAAAATTTCAATCTGATAACCCATAATAAAGAGACTATAACTCTTATATATCACTTCTCTTGAAGGATTCCATTTTTTCAAAATGATATTTTTTTCATATCATGAAACATTTTTATAATCTTATGTTTCGTCAAAAAAAATTTGTATATCATTTTGATTCTTGACACATTTCAATTTTTACACTTTCTATGCTCTATAAGGATCTTATTTAACCTTAGATATATATTACATGAGAAATGAAATCCCCTTCAATTAATTTTATGTGATCTCATACATAATCTGACATAAATATAAATCTAGAATATGATAATAATATGAAGCTATGGACATTCTAAAATAATTTTTATGTGATATATATTTCTAGAATAGGTTATTCCAACATGATTATATATCATTTATCAATAGAACCTCATACCATTTATACATAGTAAATGTTTAATGCTATATGAGCAGGTTTTTATGGGATTAAGATTAACTAGTGTCAATCTATTCGTATAAAGCTTCAACATAATCTTTTAAATCCCATGATTCTATGGGTTACTCCCTCATAAAACTATTCAATTTTAACATGATAACCACATCACTATTTTAATCATATATAGCTTGAATTTCATGGAACTAATTTGACATAACCATTAGTATTTCAAGTTTGTTCACACACAAAAGTTAAAACTAAGTAATTATTCATATGTTCAAATTATAACAAACCTTATATTTTATCAACATGACTCAAATCATGTAAAAACTAATCCAAAATTCTAAATTACTTTATAACAGTTGAAATGGAATTTGAATAACTTGAAATTAATACTAGATTTATTATAATGCTTTAGAATCATGTATTTTAAATCATATCAATCCCATTAAATTATCTAAGTATCTTATTCATATGTCAATAAAAATAAATTATAAAAATGGTTAAAATTAATTTTCATTATAGCGCCAACCAACTGTTGTAATTTTCTAAACTCATATACATTATTACCTTCCATAGAGAGATATAATATATAGCAATTACCAAATTTTATGGATTAATTTTCATCTTTTATTCTTATCACATACTGTAAATTAAACAACTTTATATATTTATTATTAACTATAATAATTAAAAATATTCTTATACTCTAAGAAGTATCATTCTTATTATCATTTTCCAGTTTTTCAAATTTTTGGTCGACATGTATTCTATAAGAAACATAAGTAGTCACTCAAATACATTTACATATATGAATGTATCTACAAGAATATATCAAATAAAATTATCTCACTTTAAATATTATTTTACATAGGAATAGTAAAAGTAACATTCTTGGGTACATAAAACCACTTCCATGCTTCTCTTATCAAGAAATATTTACTTCATTCTTATTAACTTCCTCTTATTGATGTATAAATAGTTGGTTTATTGAATCTATTTACCTAAGAAATCCAAAGAATAAAAATCCTTACCCCTTATCTAGGGTATAATATTCTTCATCTTTATTACCAACAATTGAATAAATCCTTAATAATATATATAATGAAAATAAATTCTTCCAGGTTGTATATCACACATTTCAACATCTTCATTAATTGTTATCTTCCTCTATCACCAAACTAAAATATATATTTAATTTACTAATCAAGGATATGTTGACACTAAATACAACATTATTCAAGATAAACCATATTGGAAATTCATAATCCAAAATTTTATGAAAAATGATACGTCTTGAAAAGTTCTACTCAGACTATAAAGAGATATGGAGTGATATCTATAAAATATATGTATCTTCATACTAGGGTCTACTAGATATATCATATAAAAATATAAGTAACACTATAATTAATTTTTTCAATATTTCGAGGTAACCTGTGATAGATAACATTTTAACCATTTAAAACATATTCATAAGTTATTTATTCTTTAGATATATATTAGATGATTGAACACATCAGATGTTATTCACCCAGGCATATAAACTATTAACAATTTTTTTATTTTGGATTATATTTATTGAAATATATCTCCCAAAAGACTAAATAAATTACTAGATATTAGATATTTGCAGTATTTATTTTTGGAATAAGTTGGAGTCGTATTTTCTAAGAAATAAAAAATTTCTATAACACAAAAAGGCTTACACAATTATTCGTTTTCATGAATGGATGTTATTATCTGATGATTACATCATGGTTTTTCAGTTGGAGGTCATTTTAGTTGTTACCAAAATTTTAATGAATTGTTAAAATAATATGATGTAAAATAAGATTAATGTGTAAGATTATGTTCTAATGAATGTTTCCCATAATTTTTATTATGAAAAACATTTTAAATAATAAATAGAGGTCACAAAATTTAGGCTGTGTTGGGAGGAATTTGGTTTTGCTGTAACAATGTGATCTGAAATATTTTAGTAATTTTAATTTTTTCAAAAAATAAAGTTTTTAAATTATATTAAGGTCAATATTTTCAATTTAATATAGGTTTTAAAATTATTACGTTTTTAATGATCAAGGTAATGTCATGATTTTATTGAGTAGTCCATTTTACTTGGTTCTGTATTCCCTATATGGGGGGGGGGTGGTCTTTTTGAGATTTAAAAGTGTATATTTTAACTAAATTTATAAAGGTTTAGTTGAATGAGATTATCTAAATTTTATAAGTTATATTTCATAATTTAATTAAGTTAAATATGGATATTTTATGTTAAATAATGGGAATTAATTATCTCATAGAGAATTGGAGAAGAACAATTGATTGAAGAAAAATATAGGGATATCAATTTGAGAGGAACAATTCCATGAGATATTTTTTCTAGAAATTCTTAAATTCCATCATGTTGATGGAGATGGATTGTGTTTAATGGATTTGGATGGATTTCAATCATCCTAATTTAGTGAAATTAAAACACCATAACTCTTTAAAACCTAAGATCTATTTATATGATTGGAATAAATAAAAATAAAGAAAGAATAACACAAATTATTCTATATTATCTATATCATCCACATGAGTTTGAACATCATCATTGATAATAATCATACGGACTCATTATTCCTCGAGCGTCCATAGGCCATACGAATTTCCCAATATTTGTTAAGTATCTGCCTCATTATCATGACTTTCTTTTAGAATATTTGTAGATAGAATAAAAAAAGAGCTAAAAATACCTTTTAATCAAGGTTTTATAACACAAGATCACAACCACCGAGTCTTAAAATATCATATAAGGATCAAAAAAATATATAAAGGCCTCAAGGACTCAAATATTTCACCAATATTTATAATATGTTTTCCCAAAACGTTCTCTAACCTTTCAATTCACTGAAACATTTAATCTAATTTTTATTAATTTTTTTATTGTTTAAATAAATGTGTAGGGAATTAAAAATATTAAAATTCATCACTATATGATTAAAAATGATATATGATATTTATAGTGGAATACTCCTGTTAAGTAGATCATTATTTCATAAATAATATATACACTGCACCATGTCGTAGGGACACTCACTATGTTGTGGTGCATCCTAACATCACACATTTCCAACAATCTCCCAATCAAACAAAATAACCATAGACATATAAACTCTTCACTCCATGTCAATTCAAATGAAATAACTTGTGAAACTATTTCATACAATCCATTTTAATATTTCTAGAAATCCTTTTGGAAAATCAATCAATCATTTTCACCACATCTAACTGTTAAGAATGAGAAACCTGTTCATGTTTCAATGAGGAAAATTGAAGTAGAAGCTATTGAAATTAACTTGGAATGATAATAAAGTGGTAGTAGAACAATCCAATGGCATTAGGTATTCTAGATGTTACATTTTCAAAAGCATTGCGTACTACCTAGTGATCTGGAAGATGCACAACAAAAGTTATCAAATTTGTCAAACCATATTAATATAAGGAGAGTATTTGTAGTAATTTTTTCAAAAAATAAAATTTTATATTTAATTTTTACCAAGAGATATGTGAAAGTAATATTTAAACTTTACTAGAAGTCATAGGTTTTATCTATACTTTCTTAAGGCATTCAATAATCACTATGCTCAATGGAGGGACCTCAATGAATATTGGATGTCAGGTGTACGAGATGACAATATGGGACTTACAATAAGTGGGTGGGACGACTTTTATATGTGTGGTGATGAAAATTATTAATTAATCACACTTTTATATTTACATGGATGATTAGTCCAAGATATTTTAGTTATTGTAACTTCTAAATGAAATAAAATGCAGTAGTATTCTCCCATGGGAATATGACTTAATGCCTAAACCATGTAAATAAAAATTATTCTTTACTTTACCTTAGTCTATTCCTGAATAAATATATGTAATTTTATCATGAATTTTTGTTATTAACTCATTGTGGTTATTTAGGGTGCAATATTTTCTTTCTATGACCAAACACACTAACAGTTATGGGGATCTTCAAGTCAAGGATGTTTTAGAGATTGATTAATTATTCTAAAAGCATTAAATAATGAATGTTCTTGTTATTGATAGTTTTCATTTCCCAAATAGATTTAAAATATGTATAAATTTTTAAAAATATATTTATAACTTATTTTAGATATCTTAAAAAATAGTTTTTGTGGTAATAATAAAATTGTCAAAAATTTGACCCTCAATTTCATAACAACAATGTGTAACCCAATGGGCCATTATAGAGTTGAAAACCATTATGAATTACCAAATCTAGAAATATATGTGAAGTTTATTCTCTATAAAATGTCATTATAAATTATTGTATAAAGGGATCAAGCATAATCTCTGTCACACACATGTATCCTTATACCTATAATGGCTCAAAATTCTGCAAGTTAAGACTTTACACAATTTAAATTTTAAAATTCATAGTACCCCATTGGGGTTTTAAAAATAAATTTACCCTAGTAAAATACCTAAAACTATTATTCAATAGTTTCTTCGTTATGGGGTTTTGTGTTTACCCTTGGGATGTGATGATATAAAATTTGGAGCCTGAACAAGCCTAAAAATATTAGTAATAAAAGCATTTTTTCTATACATAATGTGTGAAATTGTGAAAAAATCATTAAATATCTTAAATAGGTTTAAGATGGGAAAAATAGGATAGATTTTTACCTAGGATGGGGTTAAACACTAAGATCACTACAATATAGGTTCACATTATAGTCTTTGAGTTTGGGATATCTCGTATGGGTTAATTAAATTATTAAATTGATTTAGTCAATTTATTTAAATTAACTATGCACGAAAAACCCCTAGAATCCATCTCTATTTCAACCATCTCTTGATTATACTTTAGTATTTTCCTTTTCCATTAACTTAAAACCAAGATGAAGAGTGGATATAGGGGAATATATAACCATAGAGAGATCAATGAAAAATCATATAGTAGAAGTGGAATTGTGATTTCTATGATGATATGAACCTTGATTTTAAAATATATTTATGTGTCAACTATTTTTCTTCAAGGAACATCTGTATGATTTATTTTATTTTTTATTTATCATTTTTTAATCATTGGTATTATTCATTTTATTCAATTTGCTTCCCAACGTGGGAATAATTCTTGAATTCATCTTCCTTTGGGTTATCCACGTTGATGCAATCCATTCAAACATTTCTTTTTATACTTCACATGAGAATTTTTATTTTATTACCTTGTTGCTATAATTTTATAATCATAAACTTGTTCATCATTAATGTATAGGATTGGTAAAGAATCAAAGAAAAATTCTTGAATTATTCTTATATATCTCTCCCCTCTCCAACTTTTATTATATATCACTTCCCTTTCCTTTGACCAGTCATTTTATTTGAGACTATTATCCCTTAGAGATTTTGTAATAGTATCTAAACGAGTAGGGATATATGATTAGAGATAAGGGTCTATGTGAGATGTGATGGTATGGAGTGAGTGGCAGCCAGAATTATAGTGGTTAGTGAGAGGATTTCACACGATGGATAGTTTCACATAGTGGAATTAGAAGTGGAAATGGCCAATGTGATGGTCGATGAAAATTCTAACATGGAAACCTATTATAGGAGATGGGTGGAGGATGGATGGGAGGTGGTCTGGGAAAGGGGGAAGTGACCACATGGGCTACCACTTCACCTACAGAACAAGATACAAGGGTGGCATGGTTTAAGTACTTCTATGTGCATAATTATTTTTTTACATATTTAATAATAATAATAACAAAATAAATTTATTTTTATTATTATTTTTAAACCTTTTATTTGTTGCACCCTTTTACACATATGCAAAACTAGTGATCAATCAGTGGAATCACAAATAGAACATTGAGATGAATGTTTAAAGGTTGGTATTTGATATATAATTCTACCTCATGTCATAATCCCCAAGTCTTGTGACGTAGTTTTTCTCATCTATGTTATGATGAGATGTATATTTTTCATCTGAAATACACATTTAATTAATTAATAGCCTATCCAAAGTGTTTTTACTCATATATCTTGATGGTTTTATCTATTTTTACATCAACAGATATTTGTGAGATGGGATAGGATGATTATAAATTAATCCTCTAGGGACCTTGATTAGGTTTGAGTGTGAGGATCAATGTTTTCAAATGTTCAGTCACTTACCCTCATATACTATGTATCACAGTTATTATCCATGTTCCATGTGATGAAGAGTGGATTCCATATATTTTAAATTGATTGAGCTTTATTCCTTCCACTAGCAATATAAAACCCCTTATTTCCATGTGCTTATTATGTGATACATAGGTTGTAGGTATTCTAATGGGGTTCGTTATCCCCATCGAATGATAAGATGTAATCACAAAGTAATAATTCCCACAATATGGTTCTATTTGAGTTAAAATAAATATACTCATATCCCAGGTGGAAAAAATTATATGAGTTAGTTCTACCCTACTAAAATTTTTACTTACTATGGGATTCAATTATGTTTTTTGTATCACTAATATGGTATTGGTAGATTAGAGGATGTGGTACTCACTTGACAGACATGCATGATTCATCAATTAGTGAACTATCAATATTAAATTATGGATGCCTTGTTGTAGTTAGAAATGTCTGAGCAGTGAAGAATTTTTTGAGGTTCATGTTCTTTGAGGCACCCCTAGGATACATTTGATATGTTATATAAAATCATATTGAAACCTCATAATTTTGGTGGAATTTATAGTACTTTGAGTATTTCCCATTGACACTCATTATATTTTCCCATATGTGGGTTGATGATGATATGACTATGATGAAACTTCATGAAATAGAATAGTAATGACTAAGAAACCTCTGTGTCCCTATGGATAGGGGTTTTAGATCATATGTAGATTATTATTAAATTCTATTAGTTACTTCCCTATATCATAGTTTGGGTTGTGTTTTTCTCATATACCTTCCAATTACTCATTAGTATTGAGATATTTAGATGATTCATTGTTTCAGATCCCCTTTCTATTCCTCTAGTTAAACCCTTATTCTATGAGTTAGATCTCACTTTTAAATTTATATTTTATTTTCTATTTTTTGGGTTTCATACTGAGTATGTATGTACTCACCCCTGCAAGGGTTTTGTGCCCATATATGTTGGGTCTATGAAGACGATGCACAAATTCAAAGATGGTATGGGTAGACATAGATCTAGATTGTATTTTTCATATCTATTTCATGGTGGAACAAAATGTATTCTAGTAGTTCGTGCTATTGGTGGTGACTAGTGTAACTAGGGAGTGATCCATGAGTACATATTGTTTGCATCTAGTGCACATGAAAAGTGGACAACATGAGAGATCAATTTTTTATCACCAGATTGATATTAACGATTTTTTTATAGAGAGGTAGCACTTAGTAAATAAACTAATGAAACCATCTAGTTAATAATTAGAAAAAAATTATATAATATTATTAACTCATTTGATTTGAAGATGCAGACACATTCTAGTCATTTTTGGTGACTGTTGCTCAAAGGAATCAAGGATGAAACACTCTAGACTAGATAAATATGATATAAAAGTCTAATGCTGTATCGATACAATACTTTTAGGTGATATATAAGATAATCAATGAACCATTAAATTCCTCAATGATCACCATAACAATGATTATTAGATTTTGGAATAAGAACATGGATCAAGGTTCCCATATGGACTCCATCTCACTATAAGATATGAGAGAGAAAATATATGAGATCCCATATCTGAGTGGATGAATGATACAATGATTTTAGGTCTATATTGACTTATATATATTGGTTAAACTTATGAAAGATATTAATTAAACCATGAATACATTAAACATTATAAATTTAAGAACCCATTTTTTCATTCAAGTATGGACCCTTTTAATTTTCGATTGAACCCATTATTGTAGTCCTATTATGTCTTAAAAGTAGAAACTGTGCCCCAAGGAGGGTCTTTTTTTTCATTTTAATGAAGGAAGAATAGGTCTTATGGATTTATATAGACCATGTGCATGATGTGTATTTAGAATACATGGTGTGTATTCAATAAATGGCATGTACTGGTCTGGTAAGGCCAAATTCACTATGAGAAATGGAATTTCCCAAAAAGTAAAATCCTGATCATTACATGACGTGTAAATAATTTAAACTCTATATAAATTACATGGATCTATTTTAAATTGGAAGACCCCATTTTCATTTTCCTCACCCCTCATTCTCTTCTCCATCCTATAAATTTCCTCTACTCCATTTGATATTCTTTGAAGCATAAACAAGGCTTTGCGACCTTTCTTCCATTCAGCAACTAATCCAACATCCATCTATCACATTGGATCACCACCAAAAATTACTCAACTCCTTAGGATCCATTATTCATTTGAAAGTCTATTGGCAATTCCATTTTGATGAAGGATCGTATGCCTTATTTTCTGACCATTCAGCTTTTTTTTTCATTTTATTCAATTCTAGACTAAATCAGAGGCCGATACTGGACGAGTGTCCCTCCACAGTCATATGTTAAGTGGTATAGTAATTATCCCTCATGTTTTTGATGTATATAATTGTTTTTATTTTTACACATGATGATTTGACCATGCATTGACCCAAAAAATGAACCTACCTTAAATTTATTTCCCTTTTCTAGAACCTAATGATTCCCTTAGATCCAAAAATATGTTGGATTCCATTAACCTACACATGAGCTACAACTTTGGGTGTGCCCTTTTATATGTCTGTTTTAATTTAACGGTTACATAAAAAACACCCATTGATGTATTTGGTTTTAATTATAAAATATCGTATCATAAATGATAACGGAAAAATGTAGTGGGGTAGAACATCTATCAGACTTACCAGGGTATATAAAATAAAATATAAGTGAGTGGTATGACCATATTTGTTGCAGAAATTAGAAAATGGTTATACCATTTTTAGAGTGAAATTACAATGAACTATTAACTATCAATTGGCTCTAGCAAAGACTTGAATGCTTACTAATGTTATGACATATGAGCATGGAGACCCTTTAGGCTATTATGACATATGGGAATAGTGACCCTTCATGATCTTACGATATACAGGCTTGGAGATCCATTATACTTTTGTGATATATGATAATAGTGTCCCTTTATTCTATTATGGTATACATTCATGGAGACCCCTTACACTTTTGATATATGAGTATTACATTCTTAAATTGAACAGATACAGGTTTGGTGTCCTTATACTGTGACACACAAGCATGAAGTCCCTACTAATATGATATACATACATGATGTCCCTACAGTTATGATTCAGTCATGGATAACCTATGATAAATTTGGCGCATATAGACCCTATATTTACGATTTGGGCATGGTGACCCTACTATTATGAAATCGAGAATGACATCCCTATTACTTATGATACTGGGAATTGAATCCCATTTTTTTATGATACATGGAATTGATTCCATTGATACTTGTGAGACTCATGATACAACTAATGGAGACATGAATTATGCCTTGAGCCGATACTAGTAGTAATATCTACATATATGGCTATTGATGACACTATGTATACAACCCATATATATGTATACATATGGTTACTTATTTAGAGATTATCTAGTATGGGTCAAAGTAGGGGGTGTCAACCTAGTGTCGTTCAAATACCAGATATAACCCTTTACATTTTTTATTACTACTTAATATTATACCTACACACTATTCATATTATATAAACTGATTGTATATCTATAGACACCATTGGTGGTGGCCTGTTGAGATTATCAAGCACCATATCTGGGCTGCCAATGGTATCTGGGACGATTTTTTGGATATAGGTTGGGATAGGGGAAAGAAATTAGTTGTTGATACTTGACATGATTATAGTGTGGGAGTGGGGAAGCACATGACTGAGCTATGGATCATTATTCTATTGGAGAGAGATATGCTAGTCTTTTTTTGATACATCAACTGTATTTCATAATTTCTACCATAACAAGATATTTCCTTTTGATAGATACATGACATTACATCATATTGTAAGTGATATTGGATATTGTTCTTGGTAATTTTTGTTATTTGGATGTTTACCTTCTGCTCTTGTCAATTATTATGATTACAATTTTTATCTTCTTATTTCACCATTGTAATACTCTAATACAAAGGGAATAGTCTCCCCACTATACCAACTTGGACCCTCACTACTATTCAAAAACCTATAGCGTACGGTGAGGAATTCCTGAGGCTATGTGACGCACCGTCTTGGGGCACTATTTAGTGGCGTTAGGGCTAGGACATCCCAATGTTGTATCATATCAATTTTATTTTATTTTTCCTTATCATTTCAGAATAACAGAAACGATATTAGGTTTGTGTTGGAATTTGGTAATGATCTATACCTAGGTGTATCTAACCCACATACAGAGAAAAAACCACATTTCTTTGGAATGAGACTTGATGTTATGGTTTATTCTTGTCACAGTTTATTCGATACCACCATTGTGTGAAACACATGATATTTGATATTTATTTTTATTATGAGGATGGATTATAATTATATCCTTTCCCAAGTATAGAAATAAATCCTTAATAAGACACCTTTTAGGCACCATATTGGAATAATATTTCATGAATTAGGCCATGCCTTATAGGATGCATTTATTGACTGTATGATACTTGTTGTACGCTCCTTGAATGATATGTTTTTTTGGAACAAAATTTTCTATTGGAAAAAAAATTTAAAAATGAGTTATTAAAGTTTTTACATCAACTTAAGTACTGGTTTCCTAAATAAATTAATGATAGAACCATAACTAACCAATTATCACATGTTTGAGTTATCTAAATAGGCTTACATATACTAGAAAATTAATTGGATTAAAATACATGAATTCCATTTGTAATCTAAAGAGTGAATGTACCTCTATATACTAGGAATTGTGATTCATATTTTTAAATCATCTTATATTTTCTATTACATTCTTCTATCAAATATAAAGGTATGTATTCAGTTAAATTAATTAACAAGTTGCAATTATAATGAATTTACATGTACAAATTGGGAGTGGTAATTCCACAAAAAAATCTATTATCTTAATACAAGAGTTGAAAAATCACTAATTTATATATCATTTCTATTTAATAGGGATTAAAATTTAAAATTGAATGTCCATATAATGGGACACTTATATTGAAACACAATTCTTGTCCTAGAGATGACTATAATAGTGGGCAGTAGGTAGTGTCTCTCATGTTCTTTTTTATCTATCCTATCACCCAGACCTAGATTTAGGAGTAGGTAGAGGGGTGTGACTCTTATATAGGATGGCTAATACCTATCCTATTCAAGTATCAATAATTTTTATAGTTACTGATCTTATCCAAGCCTTTTCATGGAATTTATAGATCTATACCATAGTGATTTCCTCTAGTCATGCAACACGATGGTGGTGATGACCATACTATGGAGGTGGTGGTACCTGAGACACCAGTGATGCCTCAATTAATTCCACATGTAACACCTCATGCTATTCTAATGTATACAATGATATATAGTCTCTAGGGGATTTTTTGAAGCTTATGTAGACCATACATGGATCTCTATGTTCTTCCCCTTCAATGAGAGAGTTGACATGGGAGTTTTAATAGTTGAATCAACATAACTTTCATCAGATGGTGACCCCAAGGATTTGGAGTTGTGGTTGAAGATAGTCTTATTTATTTTTGATCATCTGAAGACACCTTCAGAGAGAAGAGTGAAGCTCACTAAGTATATACATCACAGATCTTCCAAATGTTGGTGAGATATTCTATACCATGAATGTTAGTATCGAGAAGTGACTTAGAAAGATTTCCAATATAGATTTTATAAATATGTCTTCACTAATACCATAAGGGATGATCATTATATGGAGTTCAGGTACCTATAATAGGTTTCTATGTCTATTACAGATTATTCTAATTTTATATAACTTCAACACTTTACCTCTATCTATACAATAGATAAGCCAGGGAAAGGGAAATGATCTGAGGATGTGATTTGGAACACTATTCTATCTTCGGGGAATATATTATGGTTGTATACCATGCCTGGTATAGTAAACTGGGCTCTCATTACTGAGTGAAACTTGAGAGAAGTTGATGGTGTCGGAGAGGGTGGTTCAAAACCAAGACAAGGAAGTTTTTTGAGTAGCGGTCTGAAGCGACACTCTACGACTGAACAAATGAGAAAAATAATCCAGGTTCCACCCACTAATAGTTACATGGTTTTTTACCAATATGGAACCCTGGGAAGAAGAAGCCTCAGTGTTCCATAAACCTTGTTGAGTTCTTAGGTTGAGGTAGGGAGTGCCATCTTTAGTAATTTTTATGGACCATTCCATCTACGCCTAGCAGGACATGACCCATATTAGCACCACCTTCAGAAGTAAGATCAATAGAACCACACAATGTAGGTAGAAAGAGTAATATTGGCCATATAAGAAAATGAGAATGTCATGGATGGTATCGAGGATTTAGATACACATCACCAATATAGAAAACCCGCTAAGATAGATAGGTTGAAGCATAGAGCTAGGGATCATGCCAGATTTCTTCAGTGAAGCCTATACCAGAGCAACAAGGTGTTAGAACACCTACTATTGAAGATACTATTCTAGTTTTCTCTACTCATGTGAAAAAATTATTTGATATGTGTGCTTCACATTCCTTTATATTTTTTGTTATTTTGGAAAACCATGGAATTCATATTGTGAATTTCTATGGAATAAAGAAACTTAAAACCTCTTTGGGTACACATTTAGAGATTTTACTCCAATGTAAGATAACACCCCTTAAGGTAGGAAACTATAATTTGTTATGGGAACTCTTCCTCCTCAAGATGAAGAGATTTTATTTCATATTAAAGATATACTGATTGGTCCTCTATCATGACCGTATGAAAATATTTCATTTTAGGATATCGTTTACATCACCAAAGGGTAGTAGTTAACTTTACAATGGTGGATGGGATCTCCAGAGAAGTTAAACTAGACTATATCATCCAGGTCTAGGTGGTGTGACAAAACAGATTACTAGCCTTTATATTGATGACCAAGGATTACATTAGGATGAGTTTCCTCCTGTTGTAGATAGTTTTAGGGATGTATTTTCAGAATAATTCTCCAAAACACATCCTAAGAGAGAGGTAAAATATACTATTGAGCTAGTGCATGGAGATATATAGTTTTATATTACTCTTTATAGTATGGATACTACTAATTTTAAGGAGATCAAGAGGTAGCTAGTGGAATTTGAATATAAGTGTTTTATACCGCCCTATACTTCTCCCTGCGGTTCACTTGTGTTTTTCTACAAAATGGGGGATGGAAATCTCAAGATTTTTGTGGATTATAAAAAGTTGAATCAACTTACAATAAAGGACTAGTATAAATTGTATCATATATATTACCTCTTTGATCATCTCTAAGGATCTAGAATTTTCTTAAAAATTGAAATGTGATCAGGTTATAATCAGGTGTGTGTCAGGACTGCAAACATTCCCCATATATCTTTTCAATGTCTTCACAGTTTATATGAGTATCTAGTTATGATGTTCAATCTTACAAACAAAACTGCTATTTTCATGCCCATTAGGAATAGTGTTTTCCATCCCTTTTTGAATTCATTTTTCATGGTATTTGTGGCGGACATCTTGGTGTATTTTTATACTTATAGAAACCAAGAAAAACATTTTATATCATTTTTAATATAATGAGAGAGTAGAATTTATCTGATACGCTCATGAAGTTCCTCTTCTGGATCAACAAGGTTCACATCATAGGTGTTATTATCTAAGAGTCAGAAGAATCAGTTCACCCAGAGAAGGAGAGTGTTGTAGTTACCTAGAAGAAACCAAATAAAGTCTTTGAAATATAGAGTTACTTAGAGATAGATGTATATTAAATCTGATTCATATATGAGTGATTACACATAATAGGACATCTTACTGAATTCACTAAGAAGGGTGTATAATTATTACGTTCAGAATCATGGGATATATCCTTTAAAAAGATGAAATGTATATTTCCCTGAAGATCAATCTTAATTATTACAAATCATGTAGAATATATATTGTCTATTATGATACATCATGTATCAGGCTATAAGAATTTCTAATATAGGATGGACGAGTCCTTGCATTTGTGTCATGGTTGATGAGGCCTCATAAGTCAAATTATATGCCACATGATCTCAAGTTTGTTGCTGTCATTTATGCCTTACATTTCTAGAGACATTATTTACTTAGAGAGTGTTTCGTGATGTTTACAGACCAAAAAACCTAAGGTATATTTTCACACATAATGACTTAATCATAGGTAGAGAAGGGGGGTTGAATATTTATAGTCCTTAGACTTTGAGATTTCCTATATTCTTAGGAAAGGATATGTTGTTTTTGATGCTCTGTGTATGAGGAATTAGACACAGATAGTAGAAGAGTTCTCTACTGAGTGGTGAAATATACCCATAGTTTTTAAGATACACATGGAGGTATAGGAACATCATAGAAAGTCTGTAATTTCATCTCTATCAGTGAACTATTTAAAAATGGGGAGAGTGAAGATGAGAGAGTCTTTAGGTCTTGATGGTTTTGTCTAACGAGAATGTATTTTTGGTAAGGCCCCGAATTCATATTGGTCTACTAAGGAAGAAAAAATTCTGAATATACATGTCCATATCTAGGACGTTAGAATCATGAGATAGGATATGATGTGAGAGTTCCATGCTTCTTAGTGGGAAGTTCACTAAGGTATCTTCAATTTGTATCATGATGTGGGCCATCGATATTGATAGTCTGGGATGAAATGTCAGATAATAGGTTTTATCACTTTCGATATGTTAGAAGGTGAATGTTAAACAACAGTTGGCTAATGGATTGTTACAAACATTATCAGTCCTGGAATGGAAATGGAATGATGGTTTAATGTATTTCTTGGTTGTTTTACCAAGTTCTCCTCGAGGAATCAATGCAGGTTGGCTAGTCCAAGTTCAATTGACGAAGGTATCCCACTTCCTTCTAATCCAGGAGACTTTCTTAGTTGATGATCTGGGAAGAATATACATCTTTGAGATTATATGAATTCATAGGGTCCCTTATAAAATAATTTCATATAGGGACACTCATTTAAAATTGATTTTATGGAAAGGGTTAAAAATATATATCAATTCACTGGTGCTTATAGGCATAGATTTTTACCCCTAAGATGATGGACAATAGTAATGGACTATACACTTACTGTTGGAAAATATTCTAACATAAATTCTAGATTTATAATATTTTTATGAAAATTATAACCATTTCATTGTGTTATATTATAATATTAGTTTACAGGTAAAAATTAAGATGGGTATGTATGAGGACTTATATGGTAGGATGTTCTATTCAACTTTATTCTAGTTAGAGGTTGGTTAATAAGTGATAATAGGTTCTCATCTCACAGAGGATACTTCAGAGTAGGTACAGTTTAACATAAAACATATGTATCATATTAATTCAAGATATATCTTTTATGCTGATCCTTGTAGATAACCTTGATAATTTGAGGTTGGGGATTGTGTTTTCTTACAGGTATCACCCATACATGGGCATTGAAAGATATATATGTAAAGGATTTTTTCACATCATTTTTTTAATTTTGATATTTTTTATAGATTTAGGCTAGTAGAATATTAGTTTTTATTACCTCAGAGGTACCATTAAATGCATGAAGTCTTCCACATTCATAGAATCCCCATTACCAATGCAACCTATCTCATAATTTTGATCTACAATATATTGAATTAGGTGACAATGAATCTTTTTGAAGAGTTTCCTATAAAAATCATTGATCAGAATATGACGGATTTAAAAGGATGGTATATCCATATATTATGGTTGGTATAGAAACACGATCTTATACATAACAAGACCATGCAATAGGAGTCTGACATATGTGCTCAGTGGCCAGAGTTTTTCTCAGATAGTGTTCTACCACCCTTTGCATGGTAGCTTTGGGGAACACTCCATTAATGGGGAATGAATTTTTGAATGTAGTTTTTAGGTATGAATCCTTTAATTTTTTGTTATATCCATTTGTTTTAGTCCTTCTTTAGCTTAATAAAAGAAAAATTTCTTTAGAAATGATCTATTTTTTCCTTGGAAGGAAATAAATACAGAGATGAAGGATGAATGTAGGTTAAGTACATGACATTTATTTGAAATAAATAGTGAGTATTCAATATAAAACATGTATTGTCCTGGGTAGGATAATTTCATGAAATGTAATGGACTTTCCTCACAAGGTAAAACCTGATCATTACATGATGTATAAATTATTTACACACCATGTAAATTATATATATTTTTTAAAAGTGGAAAACCCATTTTATTTTTCTTCTCCTATCATTTCTATTTTCTCTCTCGAACAGAGACTCTCCTCTCTTTTGATACACCCTAAATCCTATTGTTAGGCATTCAATCCGTTCCTTTATCTAGACTCTAATTCAACTTTTTTATATCATGTTGGATCATCACTAGTATATAATCTACTCCATAGGCTCCATTCATTATTTTTCATTATTTTAGCCATGCTATTTTGGGGCTGGATCTTATGCCCTATTTACAGGGCGTTCTTCTATTTCTCTATTTTCTTCTGATCTAGACCAAACTTAATGCTGATACCTAACGAGTGTTCATCCAAAGGATTTTGTTAGTTGGTTTAGTAATTATTCCTCATGGTATTGATGTTTATAATTTTTTTTTGTGATGCACATTGATTTCACCATTCATTTTCCCAAAAAATGATTCCTCCTTAAATTGGATTCCCTTTTCTAAAACCCAATGAATCCTTTAAATCCCAAAATATTTTGGAGGTCATTAAACTCAATGTGAGCCACCCATTTAGGTGAACCATTTTATATGCCTTTTTGAATTTCAGGGTTATATAACCAAAAAAACCATCAATGTGATTGGATAGAATTATAATATGTGATATCATAAATGAAAAAGGATTAATGTAGTGGTGTAATAAAACTAACACACATTCCAGAATATACTAAATTAAATAGATGTGAGTGGTATTTCCACATCACTTTCTTTAATTGGATAACGATTATTCTCGTGTTAATGTGAAATGATAATGAAGTAAGAGAAATTAATTACCTCTTCCTAAGATTTTACTTCACAGTAATGTTATGATATATGTGAATAACAACCCTTTATGCTATTATGATATATTGTAATAGAGAACCTTCATGATGTTTTGATATACGTGCATGGAAACCCTTTATACTATTGTTATATGTGTGTATGTAAACCCTGTATGCCGTTACTATATATGAGCATGGAGACCCCATACAATTGTGATATATGGGAATGGAATCCCTAATTTTTTTAGATTTTCGCATAGAGTTCCTATACTATGTAACATGAGAATGAAGTCCCTACTAAAATGATATACATGCATGATTTCCCCTATAGTTATGATTCGGTAATGGAAACCCTATGTACATGATTCTTACATGGTGACCCTATTGTTATGATTCAGGCATGGAAACCTTACTATTATGATAATGGGAATGGAATCCATTATACTTTTAATAATGGGAATCACATCCCATATTCTTGTCATAATGGGCATGACGCCCCTTTGTACTTCTGAGACTCATTCTACTACTCATGGACACATAAGTTACACCTCAGGTCCCAATTGGTAGCAGTATCAAAATATATGGTTGAATATATCAATATCTATACATACCGTGTATATATATATGGTTTATTTTTTAGAGATTAACTAACATAGGCTGAAGCAGGTAGTGTCATCCTAGTTTCCTTCATGAACTAGTGATGAACATTTACAATTTTTATTATTTTATACTATTATACCTTTCCAATGCACATATTATTTTCACTAACATAATATTTATTGACATAGTTGGCGGTGACCTACTAATTTTATCTCACACACTATTCATGACACCTATGGTTCTAGGAGAGATTAGATGGATATAGGTAGGGATAGGGGCAAGTGCCTAGTTTATGATACGTGATTTGATTAGAATGTGGGATCAGGGATGCACAAGACCAATCAATGGATCGTGATGCTATTGGAGATTTAATTTTTGGTATTTTTTTTTATTTTGACACATGTATTTTATTCCATGACTTCTTCCATTCCTACTTGTTTACTGTTGATAGATACATGACATTACATCATCTTTTAGGTTATATTGGATATTTTTGTTGGTTATTTATTTGATTTTTATATTTAATATCCCCTATAACAATTTTTTATTTCTCAACCCTTTTATCTATTTATTTCACTGCAATGATGCTCTGATAATGAGGGTATAGTCTCTCCATAATACCACCTTAATCCCTCACTACTGTCAGAATTCTCTTTTATATAGGGAGGCATGCTTGAGGCCATGGGACCCACTGATTTGGGGCAGTATTTAGTGGCATATGGGTCCGTATGTTACAAAGAATAAGACCAATTACCTAGTATAAATGTAAGAATATAAAAAGTATACCATCACATACTTATAACATAAAAAATATTTTTGTGATAAAATATAACCCATAAACTCAATTCACACCCCAAAAATACTAAATGAAGATTGAATATAAAAAATAGTCATTCTTCAAATATTTTTCCTTGTATTCAACTAATAACTTTTGAATACATGGAGTAAGTAAATTGAAATCCAATATTATGATATGAAATAATAATTAATTAATTTATTTCATAGTGATGATTCAAAATTAGGCAACACGTGAATCCCATGGTGGGTCCCACCATTACCTAAAATCGTTATGCACTAGAATTGGTCATAATTTTTAATATTCTTTGTGTGTGACCACATAGAACATTATCTCGATAGTAGTGAGTTTCCTTCATAGACTGGAAGTTATTTTTATCAAGACATCAAGGCGTTCAATGAGATAATGTTTAGTTATAGAAATTAAAACCTCTCATATGGAAACATGCTATATAATATAATATCTTTATCACTGTAGATGTCATAAAAAAGGTTGTATGACTTGTTCTATTATCCATAATTTATTTATATATTATTTAAATGAACGAATTTGATAGACATACATCCTTCCACCATGACGATGGATCTAGTGAAGGTACTACTATCCATGTCAACATATATATCTTTCTCAAAAGGGATTTAAGAAATCCTATCATTATCATTCAGTAAATACCATATCAAAAATAAAATACCTAGCATAAGAAACCGCAAAAAATTATAAATTTTATGGTCTTTGATGTTTGATGTACACACTGATAATGATTTATAGTCAAGAGACTGATACACATGTTTGTAGATAGGAAAAAAACCGTCACTAATAATATATGATGTTACTCTTGGTGGGCTAGTCCTCATGATCTCATATACATGAGATCTCAAAGTGACAACATCATGAGGATAATTCTCAATCTTATTGAGCCTCCAACACCTGATAGTCAAACAGAATCTATATCTTACCATCATAATATATTTAGACCCTACAAAATATAATTATGATTACTATAATGGTATCTCAAGGTTATCATTATAGTTAGGAACTACTATAAATCATTGATGAAATATGTAATATAATGACATTAAAAAATATATATATATATATAAAGTAGAAATTTATTTACTATAATTGTAGGAGGAACACATGCATATATAAAACTATACACATGTAATGGTTATCAAAGTATTTGAAGGAGTTGGGTCTAGGGAACCCTATAAAAACATTATATCAACTATTAACATCTATCAAAACAATATCCCTCACATGAGAATAATTTTTATTTATGAGATATGTATTTAGTAAAGGGGTTTTTGAGCTATCATCTTTAGAAAATCTACTAATTATGACTTCACATTAATGTGTAAAATCCCATAATAGATGAAAATTTTGATGTATGTTCTTTTTTACTCTAGTGTGATGTAGGATCCTTGTCAAGTACCAATTTGGTAGTATCATCAGAATATACTATTATATGGTATGATCTTCTAGGTACAATGCCAGTATTTGAGACAAATATTCATATACACACTACTTTATTACTACATCAAAACAGGATATGTACTCAGATTTTTCTATAAAATTAATAACCACAATCTTCTTTGAGATCATATTTCTCACTTAACCACCATTTAGGTAAAATACATATCATGATTTTGTTTTAATAACTTCTTGATCTTTCTAAAATATTTCATCAGTTTATCCCCACACTTGTAGGTCATTATCTCATGCATACATAGAGGACATATCCTTTTTATATCCTAATTACTTCAGAATAGTTTTTAATTTTATCCAATATATCTCTCCAAGATGATCGTGATATATTCCCATCATAATCATATAAAAGGATACATCAAAACTAGTGTACAACATGGAAACATGATATTTTAAAAAATTCAACCATAATAGACTACACTAATCTTCTTAATCTATTCCTTTTTTTTGGACACATTTTTAGGGAGATATTGATACCATGTTCCATTGGAAAGAATACTCTCTTGGATTATTTCATATTGTAAATTTTGTATGTATTATCAATACATGTACTTCAGCTTAGTCCAATTATCCTTTGATATATATTTCTTTAGATCTTGATCTCTAGAATTTTTGTTTCTTCAAATAAGTATTTCTTGGTCTAGCATTCATTTATCCATTTTTTCAATAATAGTATAACTTACTCATCATTTTACATAATTAATATTGCATCAAAATATAATACTAATAAAATGATGGTACTCTAACTAACTATATTTTAGAAATGTGAATTAGTTTCATTATTTATGAAACAAAACTAGTTTTTGGCCTCATGAAAATGGGAATTCCATAAACAAGATTATTTCTCCAATAAAAAATGGATCCCTAGATATTATATAATTTATTATAATTATATTATATGATAAAACATTATGGATGTGTCATATAAACATCTTCAACCAACTTCATACTTAGAAAAGAAGTTTTTAAATCCAATTTTAAATTATAGTAATCAGGGAAGGCTTGAATCGAAAGTAATGTTATGATAGATTTTAGTATTGTGAATAGTGAGAAATTTTCAACATAGCATATGTTTTAATGTTTCTTAAAACCCTTTATAATTATCCTTTCTTTTTTTGTACTTATTTTTCAATCTAGGTAAAATGTGTTTTTAAATAAAAAATTCACCCCATAGGTTTTACATCTAGTGGAGTGTATAAAAAAATCCAAAATTTATTTTAGTATATGTGAT
This sequence comes from Viscum album, assembly GCA_963277665.1. Classification (NCBI taxonomy): domain Eukaryota; kingdom Viridiplantae; phylum Streptophyta; class Magnoliopsida; order Santalales; family Viscaceae; genus Viscum; species Viscum album. The sequence goes on along the minus strand of OY728158.1, from coordinate 809,990,975 downwards.
CTTTCATTAAATGCATGTATTCTTTCTATTTAGAAGAACCCTCCCCATCTACTTCCTTAGAATTGGTTAATGTTTTATTATCCTCCTGGTGTAACATTCCACCTGAAAAAATGATTAGAAAATTGAATCTCCCTATTTCTCTGAATTCTCTAGTAGACATATACTGTACTTATATATTCAGAATGCCTTCATATCCCACAGTCTCTTATTAAGAATATTATTGTACTAACTCTCTTGAATTTGGAGGAAGGAATTTGTCAAAGTCAATCTGTATCCAACTACCTCCATAGGAAATGTCTCCCATTTCAATATCTGTGGAATGTATCTACATAATAAATTTTCTATTAAAAGTTTTAAAAAGTTAATATACTTTAGTTTCTTTAGTATAATATCTAAATATACACTTTATTATATGAGATTCTAGTATTTCATTAAAATTATCTTGAAAATTGCTCTCATCCTCATATAAATAAATATGATAAAGATAATTTTTTTCTATACCATATCTCATATGGAATCCCATTTAATGCATTAGTTTGTATTCAATTTATTATATATTAGGTTTCATGCAATGGATATCCCTAGAAATATAATGGTAGAGTTTCATGACTCATCATCGACCTTACAATTTAAATAAAGGTGTTACTATAAATAAAAATATACTGAATATATATGATATTTATACCATATATAAAATTATGGATATTAGGGAAACTAATCAATGTAAATGTTCCAAAAATACCAAACCAAATCAGACACGAAAAACAATGATGTTATTACCTAAAACATGATTTAAAAAAAGAATTATTAATAAATGAAGAATAAAAGGTTATAAGTAAATGATATATTATTTGATTTATATTATTATTCTTCTTTAATATATATATATAATTAAATTATATTTATTATATAGTAGGTTTTAATTTTTATAAAGGATGTTGAAGTTAAGGTTAAAGATTTTTGTCTCAATTTCCCTTATATGGGACATATGTTATATTATGCAACTATCTTGTTTTATGAGGTGTATATATTACCCCTTTTAAATGGTATAAACTAAATCAAATTATATTCTTGATATGTAAACCTTTTTTTTATTTTATTCATTAATGGATCTTCAAATTCAAATGTTACCCCATTTGCAGGGGTTTGATGTTACAATCTCATTGTGTATAGGGATTGTTTATGATTTTTTTATGTTTGAGAAATATTCTAATTTATTTATCATAAACATAAAGAATTTTATTATAATGTATATATTTATTAATAATACGTTTTGTCACTTCATTTTCCTATTTTTAAAAACTCAAGATTCCAAAATAATAATTAAAAAAACTAATATTATTTTTCTATTTGGTCGAAAACCCTTTTTTCTTCCAAGTGAATGTTTTCTAAAAATTATTTAAATAAAGATTAAATATTATAAAAAGATTTTTTAAAGTCAATTTTACCTATTGTTTACTTTTTAAAAATTGTTTTAAAAATAATCTTGATCTTATTTTATAAAAAATACCCATTTAGATTTTATTGAAAACTTGAAATGAATATTTATTTTATTGTTTACTACATGAATAGAATTTATCACTATAATTACCACTCAATGTTTATAGTATTCCATTAAAAATTTCAAATTTTATTTTAAAAGATAAAGATTTATGAAATATTTTATGAATTCTTATTTTTAAAAGTAATTTTAAAAGAACTTTTATTTTCCTCAAGAAATGGTTCAAGTGATCTTTCAGAATCATTTTCCACATAAAATGAAAAAAATATGATATTACTAAAGTTTTAATGGGGGTAATATCTAATTATATCATAAGTATTCAACCTTCATATGTTTTATGTTTATTATGAAAATATGTTTATGAAACCCATCCCTTTTTTATGGGTTATACTATGATGAAAGGTTTATGAAACCCAATTCTTTTATTGGGTTATGGTATGATGAATGTTTTGTGATATTTTGGGAAACATATGTATGGGTTTACTTATGTTATGGTTGTTAAATTATAACCAAGTATAGTGGTTAAATTAGAACCATGGATGGTGGTCACATTATAACAAAAGATGGGTGTGACATGTATCTCCCTCCAATGCATTGAGTACAGATTTGATATGTGAGAACCAGATTTCATGTTCATAATTTTATGTGTGGAACTGATTTCATGTTCATACGATTATGTAACTTCCTAATTTCTTAACCTCAATGAAATTAGTGTTCCTGTTTCTATTTATAAAAGTTCCCAATGTTATAAGATTATGTTTGTGCTAAAAATATATGTCTTATTCAAAGGTTATTCTCTCATGGATCACGTAATTTGATTCAAGTATGGTTCATGCATTATGAATGACCATTATTTATTCCATGACTCAAGTTTATGTTCTATGATATACAAGGAATGGTTTTTTAATGTTACGATCTTGTTTTAAGACCATCAAGCCTATGTTATTCTTAGGTGTTCATTGATATCTCCCTTGTTTTCAATTACTATGAATATGAGATCACCCTTTGCTATATTTATTCCCTAGTTTTTGAAGAAAGGTTTTATAAATGATAAGTATAATAATGTATCTAGATATAAAGAACATAGTGGGAGAAGATCTAGTTCACCTATTAAACAATTTTTTCTGTTTTCAAGCTTACAAATGCACTAGACAGAGAATATTATGACATGAATAATTATGTTATATAATTAATATTAATATATTAATACGTGATATCTATGTATAAAAAGGGTGGTATCTATATTTGGTATTAACGAAATGGTTAGTTAACTGTTGGAATCTTAGATGAGAAAACTTTAGCAAGATCCCTTCAAGATATGTTTAATTATAAGTCTAAGGATAGTTATACGTATAGGAAATATCTTGGAATATTTGTTAAGGATAGATCGAGTGTTTTATAGTAAACTAAATTTCTATATGTATATTATATGTGGATGTGGATCAAGAATATATGTAACTAGGGGTAGGAACTTTGAAAAGAGAGCATTTATCTAGGCTTGATCATCACCTAGTGTACGATAATGGTCCTTGCTACACACCTGGTTTGAAACACTTGATTGATATTCTTTGGAAATTCAAAAACTATTTACAAACCATCATGAAGGATTTGAATAATTACCATGAAGAAACTAAGTTAATTGTAAGGTGAAATATATTGAATTTTTTTTCATTATTTAGACATCATATAAATGATTGTTCATGATTATGTGGTTCCCCACTATGATTGTTGTTTCTTAAAAAATTATTTTTGTTTTTAGCAAATGGATAAAACCTGAAGGAACCATATCAACACTGACTATAGTAGAGAATGAAATTATTTTTATCATGTAATACAAATTTTTATGGGATATGGAATAAATAATATCATTTATATTATCACACATATTTCCCAAGCTATAAATCATATTGAACTTCCAAATGATCAAAGTTAGGAATAATGTTTTGTTGATTCCTTCATAAGGTGATGCCATACTTCTTTTAGATATTATGTAGATCCAATAGTTTCCCATAAATGTATATATACTAATTAAAAGATATTTTCCACTCTCTAGTGTTTATATAATGTAAAAGACATTTTTTATGCCTATAATTAGGAAGATGAAACTGATAAATGGTGGAATATTATCAAGAATATGAGGAAAAATTAAGAAAATGAATCCACGGAGTGAGGTGAGTTTAAGATATTATTTTTCAATAAGTACATTCGTTATATTCTTCATAGGTAAATGGAGATTTAATTTGTTAAGAAAAAACAAAAAGAATGATGAATCTATTGATACCTATGAGGAATATTTTATATGAATTTCGAGGTACGCATTTGGTATTATCAATTGATCTAAAATTTTGGTTGATCGATTTATTAGTTTCTTAAAACTTGTTCTATGAAGGGATGTATCAATAATAGAATTAGTTAGTTATGGATAAATCATTCGTTGTGCTATCAAGGTGGTAGTGGGGATTAGAGATACCCATAAATAAAATGGTTTTTATAAGAAAAGAATGGTGGAATTCAAGGGAAACTCTAAAAATAATGGAGAAAAGAAGATGATATTTCTTTTGTGCTCAATGTGTTGAAGTAAACATGGATGAAATTATTTTAAGGGTACTACTAAGTGTTTACAAATAAATTCCATCAAATAGATGAATGCCGAAGTGATGAGAATAAGTTAGTTAATGATACAAATAGAGATAAATCTCTAAATAACGCACCACCCACACTTCAGTACTTCATGATGAAAGTTATTTGTCATTAAAAAAATAAATTCCCTAATATAAAATATAATAAGGATGATAAGAAAGAAAAAATCTAAATACAAATAAAAAAGTGAAATATTATGCAATAAAAATGGATAATGTGATTCCGGATAATTATTGCACAATTATCCCCCACTCCTTAGTTAGGAATTTCATTTTAAAATTTTTATGAAGGGTCCCTATGATAAATATTATTGGTCACTATTTATTGGAACATTATTTTCATCTAAGCATTTATTATACCCCTCTAAATAGATTTTGGAATAATAAAATCACATTTGATATTCTAATAGTGAAAAGATTAACCCAGACCTCTAATAAAAATGATTTTTTAAGATAAGATCTAATTTAAGGAATAAGTGGGGAATTATCTTCTAGGAGCGTATATGTCTCCATATAATATTAGCTTATGAGTTATGGATGCCATCATGGGTTTATGAGTATATTTTTTATCATAATTTGAAAGTATTAGACAACCATTTCAAGGTTTTATGTAATATGTGTTTATAAAGATAAATGGTACTTTGGGAAACATTTATGAAAATATGACCCTTTGGTTTTTTTTATGTTTTAGTGAAAATGTTATTTGAGGAAGAATTTTTTTAATTTTTTAGAAATAGAATTAAAGGTGTTGGAAACATTTAGGGTTTATCATATCATTTATGTTGAGGTAATTATGGGTCATTTTAAATTGGGTATGTATTAGAAATTATATTAATATAGTTCTGGGAAAATATAACCCACATTCTGGGTGACAACCTATTGCATCCGATAAGTCTATGAGGCTAGAAACCAAAATTGGAGAGTGAATTAGGTATATTGCATACCACTGGCATACAAGAAAGAGTATTTCTATTTGGAAAACATGAATATTGATATTACTTAGTTGTGATTAGTATGTCTTCATATTAGGGATGATAGAAAAATTCTATATGGATTTTATAACCATTACCCATACAAAAATGTAAATGGGAAAAATCACCACATATTTTTCCATATGACTCCACAAAACATCTAAAGGGAACAATGATATATTGGTCTAATTTGATCACCATTAAAAATCATTACATCTTATCACTATTAAATAAGATATATTTATGTATCATATTTTTAGAATATAAATTTATTAAGTGGTAAGGTTTCAGGGAGTACCACATTCCATTTTATCTGATTGTGTCCGAGATTTATCGAATAGTTCAAAAAACTCTTAAAAAACTATGTATAATGGTTTAAGTTTTAGCACTGCTAATCATACATAGGCATATATTTAATTTTAGGAAGAAATTCAAACCTTATAGGATATATTTATATATTATTATGTTAATTTAAAATGTGGTTGTGATTAATACCTTCTTATGGTTTAGGTTTCATACAAAAATTGATTTCACTCAAGCATTCAGATAGATACTTATGAATCCCATTATGGAAATAAGTGTAAACCTAAAAAAATAATGGGATTATGCGGGAGAAATATATCTATATTGACTATATTTTGATATAGGAATTGTGAAAAAGGTTATACCCTTTAATAAATTTATAAGGGAAATACAAGGTCGGCAAAAATGTTATGCTGAAAATCGCTGATGTGATTTGGAATTTGAAGATGCTAATTTTTTAATAAGAATTTCAACATGAAATAAAGTAATTTTATTTAAAAATAATGATAATCTAGGCCCTATGTATATTAGTCGCTTCAAAAATTCACAATCATATTAGGAGGTTTCATTATCGGTTGGTGCCTTCGCCGAACTTCTTCCAACTCCATGATGGTTTCCAGGCATCTCTCATGAGGGTGTACATAACTGATCAATCACATGTAAAAAAATCTGAATTTGAACTGATGGAGAATGATATTTCTTATGAAAAACATTGGTGGTTATTTTGGATCGTATATATATTGTTATATGAAATAAGACCACTCACCTAGTAAAATTTTGTTGCAAAAACACTATCTTGAGGAAGCTATGTGGGAACTTGAGGATGTAATGAGACAAAAGTATCAATAATTTTTATACAATAGTGATGTAATTTTCTTGGATAAATTCATTTTAATTGTATATAATCTAACACCATAAGATTTTAGGAAATATTTTTTCCAAAAAATCTAATTTCTTTTATAGCTTTCCTTACATGCAACATTGATTTTTAACAATCCGTGATATAATTTTAATATTATTATTTAAACAATACTATTATAATCTAGGTATTAAACATGGTTGTATATATAAGAATATTTTTTTAAGTATTAAAAATAATGGTTTCATATAATTAAAACATATTTATTAGGAGGTATTTAATTTTTAGTAAAGTTCTTATATTCTTTAAGAAAACATCTAAAAAGTTAATTTGTACAGATTTTTGCAAACAAATAATAAAATTAATTTCTTAAAATTTTAGAAAATATTTTAAAAAATATGATATTAATTTTTTTAATCACCATGCCAAAATTATATTAGTGTTTTTTTGTATTTTTCTCATAAGATTAATTTTATAATGAATAGTGAAAATTGGTAGTTTTTATTGAAAATTACATTTTTAAAAGAACATATAAGTATATATTTTGTTTTAAAATATTTAAAAATGTTAATTTAGTTCAATTATATTATAATTAATCCAAGTAAATTCATATTAGTCAATTTTATGTTTTATTTTGATATAAAAAATTTGTAATCCTTTAAAAATTATCTCTTTGGAAAACCCACTTTTAATGAGATATACAAGTTTTATTTTAAATTAAAAATTTCCAATTATATGAATGGAATTTATAAAAATGGATTAAATATTTGTAATAATAAAATTTAATTTCATATTGTAATTTCAAATTAATTTTTGGTCAAGATGAATAGTAAAAATAGGAAAAATTAATTATTGCATTGAGGTTAAAACAAATTTGTCGAGGGTTAAGCTAAAATGAAGAGGTATAAAATGACCTATAAACTTGTCAAAAACAAATTTTATGGAAATATTATAACCTTATCACATATATGGTTCTAAAATTACCCAATTCTGGTCCTTGTGACATGTGACAAATGTGGGTACACTACATTCTTTTCAAAAAGTCCATGTGTTCTTTTTATATCTTATAAAAGGCCACCCCTCTTATATTCACACATAAAAAACCCTTTTGTTATGAAAATACCATTGAAAATATATTAACCAATTCCTTATCCACATTATAGTAGCGTTGGGTTGATCAGAAAATCCTCCCAAGAAGGATTTAAGAATAAACCTAAAGAGGTTTTCCAAAGAAGAGGTAAAATTTTCAACCTGATATTTTGTTTAATTTATTCCTCCACCTACTACAAATATTTTAATATTATGATGTTATAATAACAACTGTATTTTCCATATACTAAAAAGTTTTTATTTTAAATGAATTACCAATATCAATCTGCTCTTCCATCAAATGGGAAACAAAACCATTTATTGTGTGTATAAATAATTATAGCCTCACGAACCGATTCAATTCATTTTCCATAACCACCTCTCATGGATGGATATAATGATGGATTTATTGTTTCTATTTGTTACTTATGATATAATTATAATTTATTAATTATAATACCACATCTATCTTATTTCCTCTAAAACCTTTAGAAAACACTAACGTCACTGATGTGTAGGACACACTACCGCCTCACGAACTGATGTGATGTATATTTGGTTTATATTTTACATGGTTGGTAATAAGAATATATTAAATAAATATATGATATCGTTAACAATATAATAATTTTTTAATTACTAAATCACATATAACTTATTACTTTCCATTCCTTTGGGGATACAATAACGTCATTTGTGTGTTTGAAAAACTACCACCTCGTGAAATAATATGACTCATGTTTCACAAACACATTGAATAAAAGGTAATAAGTGTAAATTTAAAGAATATATGTGATAAATATGATATATTTATAAGGACATTTATTACTTAATTTTATCTCATTTCATCTTTTTAGGTAATGGAAACATTATTCATTCGTATATATGACCAACCATCTCCATGAACAATGTATTTGATTTTTTATATAAAAAGTTTATGGGTTAATATAAATGCAACTTATTAGCCCAAACAGGTTAAATACACTAGGAATTAGAGGTTTGGGTGAATCATGGTATAAAAAATTAAAAAAATTCCCTATAAAATCTTTTTTATCATTAAACAAAACACACTTATCTCCATTTCCCATAGCAATATTTGAACAAAAATGAAATCATGCTCGAGACACAATGATTTTTCTTGGTTCACCCTCACTAGGCCACATGCAAGGAGAATACAATGGAAATGTGTTTATGTACCAAATCCAATAAGTATCTCTACCAAAATAAGGTTCATTATAGATCACTTCTATGCCCAAGCTCATTTCCGTTACAATGTTTAGGTATATCTCAATGCTTCTCAAGGGTCACTCCCTCAATCTTTCCTTTGATGGATCACTAGCGGTGGAAAGGATCACCATTTTCCTCTTCTATTAATCACTGCTTATTAAAGGGTTCATACACAATTTATGGACATGTAGGTCCCTTCATTAGAAATAATGAATAGATCCCTAATTTTAGGTATATTGTATTTTAATGTTTTAATTTTATTCATTTGATTAATTCCACTTTACCAAATATTTACTTAGAAATACCATTTAAACAATTTTTCGATTTTAAACACCATCACAAAGCCCACACAACCTTCATGAATCTTTCAAATTATTCACAAGTATCCACTTATTTTGATAACCCCACAAATTTAGTAAAGCTCACATATTTTACGAAGCTTGACCATCATTTGTGAAGAAAATCCCCTTTATGAAGCTCAAACACATGGGAAAAGATCACTTAAACTTAATGAAGTTCAAAATTTCATTAAAATTTTTAAATAATTTGAGAACTACAATACATTAAAGATTCATATAATTATTTTTTCAACTTTCATATGTTTTATGATATTCTTTTCTTCGAAAACGTTTTCACAAGAACAACCCTCACGAATCACCATCACGAATTCGGAGCCTTTTAATCTTCGTTAACTATTTCTCTACAAAAAATGGTGGGGTTAGATGCCTATTTATAGGAATTTCCCCCATTACATAATATTTTAATATTACCACTAAATTTCCATAATTCTCTCTAAACTCATTCATGATGCTCTTTATTTTTGTGAAGCAATAGAGAAATTTCTTATTTGTCAATATTCTCATAGTTACATATTTTTTTATTTTGAATCATGAATTAATGATTCTCATTCATGATGATCCACCACCTTTTAGAACTACTTTAGTGAAACCTAGTCTTCTCAAAACACATTCCTTTACTATATTTTTAAGAGTCATTCATAAGAAATCCAGCTTTCAGGGTGATTGAGCCATCCTTTAAATCTTAGACCCCAAAAATTTTGAATACACTACGAAACGACACAAAATTGTATATTAATTTCTTTACCACCTCCAGGAAATCCATTAATTTTTCTTGGAACATCTGCAACATTCATTTTTAACAATATCTTTGGATCTCCAAAATTTACCATGGAAATCTACTTTATTAACAAACACTATCAAACGAATGACACTTCAATGTTACCTTGAATGATTTTTTCTAACACATAATAAGGAATATATATGCTATTTATATAATGGTTAATGTTGTCGTGATTATGGAACCATTATCAAAGTAAAAGGACCAATAATACTAAATCCAAACATACATGAAAAGAAAATTATTTATCACATGAAATGTGATTTTAACTAGGAATTGTTAATAAATGGGTAATAAAAGGTCATTATAAAATCATACATTGTATGATATATATATATATATATATATAAGTATGGAATATATTTATAATAATACTACATTAATAATATAGGTTGTTTTAATGTGTATTAATAAATTCGAGACTTTGGTCAAGGCATTTGTCTCAATTCTATTTCTTTGATACAAGTATGGTGATATGGACCTATCTTATATTTTTATGTTTTTATACTACACCTTTGACATGATATATAATTAATATTCTTTTTATTCATTATATCTATTTTTTCTTGTTATTTTATTATTTAATGGGGATTACAATTCAAAATTTACTTAAGTGGAAGGGGTTTGATGTTACAATCTCATTGTTTATAGAGATTGTTTATGTTTATAAATTAAATGATAAAATATTATGATCTATTTCTCAATAATTCATTATTTTTTTACTATGGTTATTTCATAATAATACATGTTTTCCATTCCTTCTATTATCATTATTAATTCAATATTTGAAAATAATGTTTTTGTATAAAACCATATATATTTCACTATTCGATCAAAATTGTAACACCCTGAACCCCGTTACCAAGAGTCAGTAAATTATTTTAATAAATTGGAATGATTAAAAGGAATAAAGTCCCAAAATACCGATCAATTTAACAGTCTTGGAAAATAGATTACATACATGAATGTTACATTACACATTAGAAAATAAAACACCACATAAATGATCTTTTGAGAACTCTGTTAATTACCTATTATAACCCTGCTTATCCATCATTATACAGTTCTTGGAATCCTGGGAAAATTAAAACATAGAAATGGGTGAGCTCAGATGCTCATTAAGGATAACAATATAGTTGAAACATTCATAAATAAGCATAAACATTTAAGGCAATTTATAAGACTAAAACAAAAGCCTTTTAAACTTACACTTCAACATAATATGGAAAAGATAAAATAAAATAATGCAATTTACTTATTCACATGGATATAATACTAGTCAAATAATCACATGCAATATCAATAGCCACTTTCATAATGATGGAGTGCATAATGCCATACTTTCATTACCACATAGTCAAGGCCTTGTGCCAAGACTACAAATAATATTTTGTCAAGGACTTATGCCAAGACACTAGTTTGTCTAATGAGACCTACCGATGCATCGAGGAGCTATAGGGGTATCCACTCGTCACTTACGAAGTCCAATGAATTCCTCATATGAAAAGGTTTAAACATAACATAAACATTCATAATAAAACTGGCATACGAAATGTCAATACTTTATCCATAAACCATGAATGGAATAAAATAACACATCCACTGCCAAACATATCAAAAAACCTTCAATGAAATATAGAAGTTTTGTATAATAATTAATCCACATCAGACACACCTAAAATCCATCAAATTATGTTGATATTGATGAAATCAAAACCTTTTTAGACAAATATCTCTATATATTTTGAAATCATTTAAAAGTCACATAATTATAAAAGAAGACATTTATATTTGAAAATATTATTACATGATTTTAAGAGAATATGTGATGATTTAATAATGATTTAAAATAGCGTCACCTGCCATATAATTTTAAAAAAACATTCTTACCATAATTTTGTCGAAAATATTATAAATTACCTTATTTGGAAAATGGCGAAAATATTCCTTTGTAAACATCTTATAAAAGCCAAATCAGGGTATAAATGTCTTTAACCCATAGTCTATAAAATATTAATAATGTTTTGAAATACATTTTTAAGAAACATGGATGTGGATGATAAAGAGGTCCTATTAGATAATTAAATATAATCAACCTCGGATAATGATGAGATTGTGAAATTTATCCTTACCTCATTGTAGTCAATCGAGACATATGAACAGTAGTCAATTACCAGAAAATGAGTGATAGAATATCATGAATATAAAGATAAGCATGATAATATATATCCAATGGAAGTACACAGTAGACCACATGTAATAAATAAGTGGTGAACAATGGAAATCTTACAGAATTAAAAGTGAGATAATAATCCCATTTTTTTGTACTTTCCCTTAGCCAAGGGTATGCTTAACCTTTTTTATAAAGCCCTTAGTATGTTATTGAATTATTCAAGAACCATATAAATATTTATGATAACATACATGATTCATTTATGACTTTATACTACCCAATTAATAATAATTTCTATGTTAAATTAACATTTTAGGTAATAATCGCTTTCTTTATCGTACGTGTTTTAAATTTTTTTCTTGATTATATCACATATATCCTGATTTAAATACTTCAAAAATATAAAACATCATATATTTTTATAATATAAATATTTATAATAGACATATATATGTAATGGAAAACACCGTTCATGGAGATGACATACTGTACGTACGCATAAACACTATTTCTGTTTTCATATCGTATTGAACAGAACTATGTGAATAAGACATATGAAAGTACATATATATGTATATATATATATTTATATATAGAGTAGAATTTTTATGTCATATGTGACATAATTATTAATGATATATATATATATTGTAATCATCATTGAATGGTGAACATGGAAATGAATCTCATCGCGTCGTGGAGACGGTAATTCATATGTACGCATGAGCGACAATATCATTATATTGATGGAGAAATCATATGTAATTAGATGGTATACCATATATACAGAATCAATAACATGTTATATTTATTATTTACATCAATTATACTCATTATTATACCCATAAAAATAATGAAGTGTTTGAATAACAAAATACACCACGACGTGGAGACGGTAACCCGTATGTACGCACGTATGGTGACTTTGTCATTTATAGAATAGATTGAATAAAGAACATGGTTGTACCATTTTTATAATAACATCACATTATATATAATATACTATAGTTATTATTTTAGAATGTAAACAACAAAGAAAGAGGAAGTGGAAGAAGAAAATAACTTGAAAGAGGTGATGAAATATTTACCTCTTCTTCGGGTTCTTCCTTTTGATTTGATCAAAAGGGATCCTTAGGTTGTCTTTCAAACCAAATTAAGGAATCTATTATGAAGGTAGGAAAGTTGGGAGGCTATTCGGGCTGGGTTTGGCCGAACCAAAAGGCTATGGAGATGTGAAATTAAGTGAATGGGAAGTTCCCTTTTTTAATAGAGGTGAGGGTCACTTTTGAAAAATCTTGAAATATTATTTTATAATAAACTCATTTTCGGTTTCTAATGGATCAAAAATTATTTATTCAAATGATAAGGTGGTAATAAGTCTAAAAATACTCAAAAAATAGGTTTTAGATAGGTTTATGTCACCATATTAACCTTAACTTTTAGATTTAACTCTTTGTTAAATAGTTTGGCATTTACCATGTCTCTTTGTCTTTTTATATTCTATGCTTAATAAACTTACTAGAAAATGAAAATAGAACACCAATTGGTTGATTAATGTCATATATATTATTATATAAGTCTTTTGGCCGAACCATATATTTTTAAGACTATTATATCAATTAATAATATAATATTTTTCTTAAAAACTATATTATGTCAATTTTGACACTATTTAGTACTTTATTTTTGCTAAATTTATAACAGCATTATTACTTCAAAAAAAAACATTGAATAATCTATACAATTCCATATTAACCTATGGAATTATTTCAATTCATCATAATTCTAAAATTACATTTATTTGGGTATTTATAATATCAATTATTTTAATATTTTACAAATAAGGTAATTACTGCATCATCATTGTGTCATAATTAAATTTAATTATTTAATGTCTAAAAATTAAAAATAAAATACCATTATGTATGAAATATTTTAATCTTTATAATGAATAGTTATAGTCTAATTTATCTTATTTATAACCCAATATTAAAAAATGTTTAGTTATGAAAACTTGAATTTAACACCTTTAACTCTTCTTTAAATTAAATAATAATAAATGTCCTAATCTGATCCAAGTTGACCTAAAGGATCATATTTTATTCCTAAGGTTGTTTTTGGTCGAATTAAACTTATCAAATAGAATTAATACATGTGTTAGGGTAATAATAATATAATTTTTACCTTTAATTACCCTATTTACTTTTAATCATGGTAAATAAAAGTCAAAAGTTACTATTCGCCAAAAAATATTATTTTCTTATTGAACCACATTTTACTTACTAATATCAACCGTTTCTCACTTATTTTTGAAATTAAATTCACATAATTGGTAAAATTATGTTTTATTCAAATTTACAAATGCACCTAGGAGGTGGGTAAAAGACGGTAAAAAGTTAAATAAAATTTTTATACATATAAACATATTATAAAATGACTTTAATAAATTACATTGAACATATAGAGGTATTATGTATATTTTTTGATCTAAAATAAATTTAAATATAATAAATAATTATTTAAATAAAAATTTGGCTTTAAAAAATAACTCAGTGTTTTTCACTATTCATCAAAAATTGAAAGTTTACATAAAAATACAAAAAATTCACCCTATGATAATTTACATATTCCGAATTCAAAAATGTATTCTATTTTACCACATTAGAAACATAAATTTTTCATTTCATAATTTAAAATTAATTTCCATTGTCAAAACCAAAAGGCATATTTTTAAAAAATAATAACTATCAAAAGATTGACACTTGTTTATGTCCAATTTCAAAGTGAAAATACTTAAAATGACCATAATTGGATTAAATAGAAATAATATAATCTATTTATACTTCCAAATCATCAAAATGTGTAATTTAACACTATAAATTATTTTGATAAAAATGTTTTTTCTGTTAAAATATATTATTTTTCACTATTCACCCTAATATGAAAGTTATCAGAAAAACACCAAAAATTTATTGAAACTAAATTGTTATGTCATGATTCTAAAAAAGAAGTTTATTTTTTCAAATTGAATATATAAAAGTTTCAAATATTGGATTTAAAAAGGGTTCTCCATTAAAAGGTGGTAAAATTGCATTTTTTAAAAAACTACTTCTTTTATCTGAAAAAATGAATTTGTTCTTACATTATGTCTAAGAAACTCATAATATGAATTCTAAAATTATAAGGATTATATAAAGTTCAAAATTCCGTTAATACTATTCATAACTGCTTTTGAACAGATAGTTTGGTATGTCGTGGTGCGCTTGAACTCAGTGTTACATGTTGTGCATGTTATTGAAATACTTTGAAGAAATAACGTATTATGAAATCTAAGGGTGTTAAATTCTTCCCTCCTTCAATAAATTGCATCCTCACAATTTGAAATTGTTCTTTGAAAATAAAAGGTTGAAAATAGAAAATACCTTTGTGGGAAAACCCACATCAAAAATTGGGTTAAAAATTTTTAGTCTTAATAAGAGGAAAAAATTATATATATATATATATATATATATACTTGACAAGTATAGTTTCATCCTTAAACTAATTCCTACCAGAAACTCATCTTTCACTCCAAAAGATTTAAAAAAAATAATCAATTTATCCTAAAAAACTATATTATTGTAACATCCCAGGTAAATAAAGAATAATACATTTTCATTTTTATTAATATTTTCAAATTAAATTTTACTTTTACTTTAAAGGGGTTTCTATGTTCGATAGCGTTTCTGATACGCAACAACGAGTTTCTTTGAAATCTTAGGTTGCACATTAGTAATATAAAAATATTATTTTAAATGGTAGTTAAGACGTAGCCGTTGTATTGGAAGGAATGAATATAAATAACTAAAATATGATTATATATGTTTTTTAAATGTTTTCACAGTTATCCAATAAAATAGTAAGGCATAAAATAAGAAAAGAATTCAATTTTAGGCATAGATACTCTAATATTCACTAAAGGTCGACTTATCACCTTTTGATGGAGAATAATCTTTAAATATAGTTTTGGTCACTCTTATACATTCTATTGGACCAAATAAAATTCTTCTTGAGAATCGGGACATCAAAATTTACTTTGTGTAAATTTTTGGTATTTTTCCGATAAAGTTCATTTTTAATGAATATTAAAAAATGTTGTATTTTAATTCAAAACCTCTTTTTAATCTAATTTATTTATTTGATTAGATTAAATTTTAAATTGGTTTTAAAGTTCAATTAGAATATATTTAATCCAATAGTGGTCATTGGAATTAATTTCACATTGAAATTGGACTTAAACTAGTGTCAATCTTTTGATATATTTTGTTTCCTAAAAACACGCTATTTGTTTTGACAACGGGAATTAATTATTAAATTAATTATTGCAACTTATATGTTTTTAATTTTGTAAAATATACATAATGTTTTAATTCGGAATATCAAATATAGCTTAGGGTGAATTTTTGGTATTTTTCTAAAAAAATTCAAGTTTGATGAATAGTGGAATCACTAAGTGGTAGTTAAAAAGCGGATTTTTCTTTTAAATGAATCATTACCACTTCTGTGATTTGAATTTCAAAAAACCAACATACATGGTTGTCATTATGATGTAAAACGTGGTTCAATGGGATAAAAATAATTTTTGGTGAATAGAAACTTTTAAGTTTTATTAATCGCGATTTAAGGTAATTAGTGTAATTTAAGGAAAAAAATAAGGTTTTAATAATATGAAATTAACTTGACACATGTCATAACCTTATTGTATGTGTCATGGTCGACCAAAGAAATCCATGGGTCAACTTGGGGACCCCATGGAGCCACTTGGGTAAGAAAATGTCAATAATAACTTTTTATTTAAAGATAAAATAAAAATGTCACAAACATGTATTGTTTTAATAAAAAAAATTTACATGGGGTTATACAAGTCATATTTTTGTCTATAAATATTCATTAGAATGTTAAAAAGATTTCCTACATCATGATATTTTTTATATTTTGTAGACATTAAATAAATTAAATTATTCATGACACCATGATGATGCAGCGATTACCTCATTATTCAATGATTTAAATAAAATGAAAAGATAATGTAAAATCTAAGACCTAAACTTGTAAAAAACCTATTGGATCGGTGTATTTAGAACTATTATCACCTTATCCTAGAAATATATAATTTTGGGATCTTTAAAATCTGAAACTCATTATAAAATAAACTAACATTTTATAACTTTCCAAGAGTGCTCCTCCTCTCCTCTTATAAAAGGCCCCCACCACTACCACCTTACCCACACCTCTCACGCCTTTGGCTCGACCAAGATCTGCTCATTTTATCTCTACATATCCCTATACTCATCCTATAAGCCTTACCTTAGTCACAAAGTTCTTCAAGAAACCATTTTGGTTCAAACCAAGAGGATTTACCCGATTTAAAGGTAATGTCTTCACTTGGGTTCTTTTGTTTTATTTTGCTTCTCCAACCCCATAAACTATTTATATTCCTTTATTTTGTAACAAAACCAGTATATTCAATATACTTGGATGTTTTTTATGAGAAGGATTCGAGCTACACTTACACACACCTCCGTCTAATGGTTAAAGAACATACTGTTTCTGTGGTTGGTGAATTTCGGCATCACGAAACGATGATTGTTCAACCTTCTTTTAACACCTTTCATGGTGTCAATTAAGAAGTAACTAATAATATATATGATATATATTATGTTTATATTTTCCTTATGCTTATTTATTTTTAATTTATGGTATACCCTTATGTTTTCCAATATGGGTAAATGCGATATCTTCATTTTAGGAAGTGCGGACTACCGCCCCCTCAAAGTGATTTGATTCGTTAATGCCATATGTGGGACGTATTAAGGATGGAGTTATTGATATTATATTTGATATTATACTGGAATTATAATATTACTATATATCATTATGATTTCACTTCATTAAATATGAAATATAAATGAAAGTAGCATTCATGCGTATGTACGGCTTACCGTCTCCATGAACGATGCATTTCATTTATTACCTCTAAATGTTATATAATATTATAAATACATGTATATGCTGGATATATATGATATATATGATATCCAATTCATGAATATCATTCTGGATATAATGAACCTTTCACTACATGAACAATATGTAATAGTTAGAAGTCCATTTTTGACGTAAGTACCAAATATCGACAAAATGAACGTTATTAACTTAAATGATTACATAATGTTTATAACATGGAAATAAGTTAAATAAAAGGAATAATAATCTTGAAAAAGGTTCTTAAGAAAGTATAAATTAACTTTAGTTTATTATTCCGGATATTAAAGAGCAATCGAGTCACGTCGGACACGTGGTAAGGGACTTCGTCTCAATCTCCTTTCATTGAGGCATATTTTGTTTTATACAAAACTTTATTTTATACGGTGTATAAACCCCTTTGACTTGTAATTTTATACAAAAGGAATCTTTTTCTACAAAGCATTTTACAAAACGACAAAAAGGAATTTTTCTTTTAACGTACGCGGTGACAACGACCTTTTCCACCGTTGTGAGTATTATTTGGTCTTTGGATTTCTCAACAAGCCATAATGTTTTTAAAATGAAATAAATACCATATACTCATGTATGTATTTTGGTATTGAAAATAGATTTTATAATGTATTTGTTATGTCAATATATTTAAGTGATATATTGTGATCGAAATGTGGAAATGTGTTCTTTCCATTATATTTGTTTTATGTCTTATGATTTTATAATGGTACATAGAAATTTGACAGGTGGTTATGTGATAAACCATATGACGGGTGGTGCCATGAATACCAGGACGGGTGGTTATGTTACAACCTCCAATTCATTGGGTATGGAAGTCGTCCGTATGGCTATTCCATTAAGTGATATGTGTGGAAGTCGACCATATGGTTATTCTATTTAAGTATGTTTATGTCCAAAGTTACCTTTATATGTTATGTGTTCTTTATATGGGTTTTATGGTAATATTTTGGTTACAAAAGGGTAAGTGATTATCTTTTATTCAGTGAAGTGTTTTTACTACTTCATAATGTTGAAAAGTATTACTTTGATAAAGTATTCATGGTTTAATTAATGTTTTGAAAAACACAATGTTTTCCTTATTTATGTATCCCTTACTGAGATTTTTATGCTCACCCCACGTTTTTTTGAAATGTTTTTTCACTGGACATAATGTGGAATAGGGTCAAGGATGGGATCAAGGAAAAGTCATGCTGTCTTAAACATGGAACTAGACATGAATCTTTTTTTAAGAGTTCATGTTTTGTAAAAAAAGAAAACTTTCTAGAAGTGTCTACTATGTAAACTCTTGAGATGTAATAGTTATGTACAAATTCTCTAAAACTCTAATCCTGAAAATATTCTCAATGTGAATTATTTATTTAATTCAATATTAAGTAATGTTTAAGTTCGGGGCAATATATTTGGTATCAGAGGTCGGTTTAGAAAACATTAGGAGTTAGAAAATTTTTAGATTTATAAATTAATTTATGTTATGATTGAAATGATATAGAATTTAAAGATTTCCATGTTTCTTCCCCTAAGATATTTCTGTGTTCAGAATGGTTTTCCGCATAGGAAACAAGGCATCTGTGTTGGGACGACATAAGGAGGAAGACAACCTTCTAAATTAATAACCAGAGATGGTTGGAATTGGAACTGAATAGTTTGTTGCAGTGATGGCATAGTTGACTCAGGCAATAAATGGGGGTGGCATCCATGAACGAGATCAGCCAGATCAACTGTAGAGGAACATGTCAGTGGTGGAACATTTCATGAGGCAACATCCCCCATCATTCAGAGGATCATCTGACCCTGTGCTAGAAGAAGGGTGGATTAAAGCACTGGAGAAGATTTTTGATGTCATGGGGTGTTCAGAACATCAAAAGGTTAGTCTTGTTGTTTACCGTTTCGAAGGTGAAGAAGATCAGTGGTAATCAATAATGAAAAATATCAGGGATAGTGATGAGATTGATGATCTTCACTGAGACAAACTCAAAGGTAAGTTTCTTGAGAAATATTTTCCCAATGTGGTTCTTATTAGGATAAAAAAACTATTCCTAGAATTGAGGCAGTAGGATGACTTAGTGGCTACTTATGAAGCAAAATTCACTCGACTGGCAAGGTTTGCTCCAAATTTCATACGAGATCATGATAGTAAAATCAACCGTTTTTACTCAGGTTTAAAGACAAAGTATCGAAGGGATTTAACTTCTCTTGAGTTCAAAAGTTATGAAAAACTTGTTTGATGTATGGATAAGGTGGAAATGGAGTTTGCTGATGATCAGGTGTTCTTTGACAAACAACAGAATAATAGGTCTAGTTGGCAGACAAAGGGGAATAATTCATCAAAGAAGCAAGGAGGTAAGAAAACCAAATATCGATCCTGTGAGAAGTGTGGTAAAATGCATCATGGATAATGTTCATCCAAGTATAGAAAGTGATTTTGGTGTGGTAAGTCTGGTCATATTTCTCGCAACTGTAAGGAAGATAATCAAGAAGGCAATGAAAAGCCAGCGGTATGATGTTTTAAGTGTAATGAAATGGGTCATTATGCAAATGAGTGTCTAACAAAGAACTAAACTGGGGAAAAGAAGACAGACTACAAGCAGAAAGGGGTGGTGAAATCCTTTGCAACTACTTCAGTAGATGTTGGGCCATTTAATGAAGTAGTATCAGCTACACTGTTTGTTTGTTCAGATTATGCCAATGTGTTGTTTGCTTTGGGGTCTACACATTCATTCATTTCTAAAAAGATTTCTAGTAAATTGGGGATTCCACCTCAAGATATGAATCCTTATCTTATGGTAAAAACAACCGGAAGGAACATTGAGACAAAAAGAAATTATAAGAACCTTCCTATACTTGTCTGCGGAAAGAATCTACCTATAAACTTTATTATTTTGCTGCTAGTAGAGTTTGATGTTTTTTGGGCATGGATTGGCTTTCTGTTTATGATGCTAAGATTGAATGCAAAGCAAAAATGGTTTCTTTTCAAGAATATTTTCAGTTTGTGTACAAGAATGAACCCTTTATTTTGATAACATATCAGGATGTTGAGAAACTAGAATGAGATGGAAATGAATATTACCTTTCACATATTGTTGAAAATAAAGGAACTGTTCAGATTAATGATGTGCCAGTGGTAAATGAGTATCTTGATGTTTTACCTGATGTGTTTCCTGGTATTATTTATGTTTGGGAAGTTGAATTTACTGTTGACTTAGTTTCTGATTCTAAGCCAATTTCAAAACCCACTTATCGAATGACTCAAGTTGAACTTTTAGAGTTAAAGAAGCAATTGAAAGAGTTATTAGATAAAGGTTTCATTTGACCTATAACATCACCATGGGGTGCTCCTGTCTTGTTTGTTAAAAACAAATATGGTTCAATGAGACTTTGCATTGATTATAGAGCCTTGAATAATATCACTGTTAAGAACAAGTATCCTTTTCCTCATATCAATGATTTGTGTGATCAGCTCCAGGGAGCGCAGTATTTCTCGAACATTGACATGAGGTCGGGGTACCATTAGTTTAAAGTAAAAGAAGCATACATTCTGAAGACTGTTTTTCGTACTAGATATGGCCATTATGAATTTGTAGTTATGCCTTTTGGGTTAACCAATGCACTTGTTGTATTCATGGACCTTATGAATAGAATTTTCCATGAGTTCTTGGATACGTTTGTGGTTGTTTTCCTTGATGATATTTTGGTGTTTTCTAAAAGTAAAGAGGAGCATGAAAGTCATTTAAGGGTTATCTTTAAAACCTTAAAAGAAAAGAAACTGTATGGAAAATTCAGAAAGTGTGTGTTTTGGTTACAATAAATTTCTTTCCTTGGTCACATTGTTTAAAAAAATGGCATAACTATTGATCCTGCTAAAACAAAAGTTGTTGAAGAATGGCCATGATGCACAAATGTAACCGAGATCCATAGTTTTCTTGGTTTGGCAGGTTACTACTGAAGGTTTGTTGAAAATTTTTCACAGTTATCTAGTCCAATGACTAAGCTAACTCGGAAGGGTGTTAAGTTTATCTAGACAAAAGAATGTGATGATTATTTTTAGGAGTCGAAAAGAAGATGGGTGAATGCTCTAGTTTTGGCACTTCCTTCCAGGAATGGTGTGTTTGTTATCTAAATTAATGCTTCATTGAAGGGACTTGGTTGTGTCCTTATGCAGAATGATCAAGTAATTGTTTATGCTTCATTTCAGTTGAAAATTCATGAGGTAAATTACCCTGCACATGATTTAGAATTAGCTGCGGTTGTTTTTGCTCTAAAAATTTGGAGGCGTCATTTATATGGAGTAAAGTGTGAAATATATACTAATCAAAAAAGTTTAAAGTATATATTCACTCAGAAATTATTGAACATGAGACAGAGGAGATGGCTAGAATTAATCAAGGATTATGATTGTTCAATTCATTACCATCTAGGAAAAGCAAATAAAGTGGATGATGCTTTGAGTCAAAAATGTAATGCTTCATTAACCATGCTACATTTGGAAAGAGATCCTTTGTTTTTTGATTTGATGAATTTTGGCATAGAATTTGTCGGTGTAGGAACCTCTTCTGTTTTGTTTCAGGTGTCAGTGATATCATCTCTATCAGATAAAAATAAGAAAGCGCAGAAGAAAGACAGTGGGTTGTAGAAAAAGGTAGAGCTAGTTCAGAAGGGTAAGTTGCCTGAATTTAACATTGATAATGATTGTGTTTTGAGGTGTGGGAAGATATTATGTGTGCCTTATGATTCACAGTTTAAGAATGAGTTGTTATGTGAGGCTCATAGTTCCCCGTTTTCAGTTCATCCTGGCAGTACTAAGATATACAGAGATTTGAGGGAGTATTACTGGTGGGATGGAATGAAAAGAGATATTTCTGATTTTACTATGAAGTGTTTGACTTGTCAGCAGGTTAAAGCAGAGCAGCAGTTACTGAAAGGGATGCTTCAACCTTTACCGGTACCATAATGGAAATGGGAAAATATATCCATGGACTTCGTTGTGGGATTACCAAAGGCATCTTGAGGTAATAATGAAATCTGGGTTATTGTTGATCGATTGACTAAATCTGCTCATTTCCTTCCTATTTGAGATACATTCTCTCTAGATCAACATTCTTGATTGTATCCTAAAGAGATAGTCAGGTTGCATGGAGTTCCCCTATCCATTGTATCTGATCGTGATCCCAGGTTTACTTCTAACTTTTGGAAGGGCCTTCAGAAGTCGTTGGGTACTGAATTAAATTTTAGTACAACTTTTCATCCTCAATCAGATGGGTAGTCAGAACGAACTATTCAGACTTTGGAGGATATGCTACGTGCTTTCACGATGGATTATCAGCGAAGTTGGGACCAACATCTTTCTTTGGTTGAGTTTTCTTATAATAACAGTTTTCATTCCAGTATACAGAAGGCTCCGTTTGAGGAATTATATGGGAAGCAGTGTCGAACTCTAGATTTTTAAGATGAAGTAGGTGAAAGGAAGTTGATGGGACCAGAATTGGTAGAATAGTTGGTAGAAAAAGTTCATCTGATTCAGAAGCACATGAGAACAGCTCAGAGCAGGTAGAAAAGTTAAGCGGATAACTGGAGGAAGGATCTATCTTTTGAGGTAGGTGGTCATGTTTTTATCAAAGTTTCACCATGGAAAAGTGTGATGCAATTTGGTAAGAAAGGAAAGTTGAGTCCAAGTTTCATCAAACCATATGAAATTCTAGAGAGAGTTGGATCAGTTTCTTACCAAGTGGCTTCAACTCCGATTTTATCTGAGGTACACAATGTTTTTCATGTTTCTATGTTGATAAAGTATATGCCATATCCATCTCATGTTTTGAGCCCAGAAGTAGTTCAGTTGGAGGAGAATCTCTCTTATGAAGAACAACCAGTCAAAATTCTTGACCGTAGAGAGAAAGTGTTGTGGAATAAGGTCATTCACCATGTAAAGTATTTGTGGAAAACCCATATGGTTGAAGAGGAAATGTGGGAATCTAAAAATGATATGAGGGATAAATAACCCCACATATTTTGATAAGTGAATAAAATTGTGAGGATACAATTCCCAAAAGGGGGAAGGATGTAACATCCTAGGTAAATAAAGAATAATACATTTTCATATTTATTAATATTTGAAAATTAAATATTACTTTTATTTTAAAGGGGTTTCTATGTTCGACAACATACCAGATACGCAACAATGAGTTTCTTTGAAATCTTACGTTGCACACTAGTAATATAATAATATTATTTTAAATGGTAGTTAACACATAGCTGTTGCATTGGTGGGAATGAATAGAAATAACTAAAATATGATTATATATGTTTTTAAATGTTTTTACATTTATCCAATAAAATATTAAGGCTTAAAATAAGAAAAGAATTCAATTTTAGGCATAAATACTCTAATATTCACTAAAGGCCGACTTATCGCCTTTTGATGGAGAACCATATTTAAATATAGTTTTGATCACTCTTATACATTCTATTAGACCAAATAAAATTTTTCTTTAGAATCAGGACATCAAAATTTTCTTTGTGTAATTTTTTGGTATTTTTCAGTTAAAGTTCATTTTTTATTGAATAGTAAAAAATGTTGTATTTTTCTTCAAAACCTCTTTTTAATATAATTTATTTATATGATTAGATTATCTTTTGACTTAGTTTTAAATTTAAATTATAATATATTTAATCCAATAGTGGTCATTGGAATTAATTTCACTTTGAAATTGGACTTAAACTAGTGTCGATCTTTTGATATATTTTGTTTAATAAAAACACACTATTTTTTTGACAACGAGAATTAATTATTAAATTAATTATTTCAACTTATATGTTTTGAATTTTGAAAAATAGACATCATTTTTGAATTCAGAATATCAAATATAGCTTAGGGGGAAATTTTGGTATTTTTCTGAAAAACATCAATTTTTTATGAATAGTGAAACCTCTAAGTGGTATTTAAAAAACTGATTTTTAATTTAAATAATACATTATCACTTCTGTGATTTGAATTTAAAAAATAAAACATACATGGTTGTCATTAGGATGTAAAATTTTGTTCAATGGGATAAAAATAATTTTTGGTGAATAGTAACTTTTATGTTTTATTAATCGCAATTAAAGGTAATTAGTGTAATTTAAGGTAAAAATAATGTTTTAATAACATGAAATTACCTTGACACATGTCCTACCATTATTGTATGTTTCATAGACGAACAAAACAATCAATGGGTCAACTTGGGGAGCCCATGGAGCCACATGGGTAAGAAAATGACATTAATAACTTTTTATTTAAAGTTAAAATAAAAATGTCACAAACATGTATTGTTTTACTAATACAATTTTTACATGATCTTATAAAAGTCATATTTTTTACTATAAATATTCATTAGAAATGTAAAAATATTTCCTACATCATGATATTTTTTTATAATATTTAGACATTAAATAAATTAAATTATTTATGACACCATGATGATGCAGCGATTACCTCATTATTCAACGATTTAAATAAAATGAAACGATAATGTAAAATCTAAGACCTAAACATGTAAAAAACATATTGGATGGGTGGATTTCAAACAATTATCACCTTATCCTCGAAATATATAATTTTGGGACCTTTAAAATCTGAAACTCATTATAAAATAAAGTAACATTTTATAACTTTCCAAGAGTGCCCCTCTTCTCCACTTATAAAAGGCCCCCACCTCAACCACCTTACCAACAAATATCAAGCCATTGGATCGAAAAATATCTACTCAATTTATCTATCCACAGCCCACTCCTAATCCTATAAGCCTTACCTTAGGCAGAAAGCTCTTCAAGATACACCTTTGGTTCAAACAAAGAGGAGTTACCCGATTTAAAGGTAATGTCTTCACTTGTGTTATTTTGTTTTATTTTGATTCTCTAACCCCATAAACTATTTCTATTCCTTTATTTTGTAACAAAAACAATTTATTCAATATACTAGGATTTTTTTTATGAGAAGTATTATAGCTACACTTACACACACCTCCATCTAATGGTTAAAGAACATACTGTTTCTGTGGTTGGCGAATTTCTGCCTCACGAAATGATGATTGTTAAACCTTCTTTTAACACCTTTAATGGTGGCCATTAAGATGTAACTCTATTTATATATGATATATATTATGTTTATGTTTTACTTATGCTTCTATATTTTTAATTTATGGCATACCTTTATGGTTTCCATTATGGGTAAACGTGATATCTTCATTTTAGGAAGTGCGGACTACCGCCCCCTCAAAGTGATTTGATTCGTTAATGCCATATGTGAGATGTATAAAAGATGGAGTTAATGATATTATATATTATATTATACTAGAATTATAATATAACTATATATCATTATGATTTCACTCCATTAAATATGAAATAGAAATGAAAGTAGCGTTCATGCATACGTACGACTTACCGTCTCCAGGAACGGTGCATTTCATTTATTACCTCTAAATGTTATATACTATTATAAATACATATATATGATTGATATATATGATATACGTGATATCCAAATCATTAATATTATTTTGGATATAATGAACCTTTGACCACATGAACAACATGTAATTGTAAGAAGTCCATTTTTGACTTAAGTACCAGATATCGACAGAACTAACGTTATTAACATAATTGATTACATCATGTTTATAAAATGGAAATAAGTTATATAAAATGAATAATAACCTTGAAAAAGGTTCTTAAGTAGGTAGAAATTCACTTTATTTTATTATTCAGAAGTTTAAAGTGCAATCGAGTCACGTCGGACACAAGGTAAGGGACTTCGTCTCAATCTCCTTTCATTGAGGCATATTATGTTTTATACACAACATTATTTTATATGGTGTATAAAACCCTTTGTATTTTAATTTTATAAAAAAGGAATCTCTTTCTACGAAGCGTTTTACAAAAAAAAAAGGAATGTTTCTTTTAACATACACTGTGACAATGACCTTTTTCGCTACCGGGAGTATTATTTGGTCTTTGGCTTTCTCAACAAGCCGTAATGTTTTTAAAATGAAATATATACCATATACTGTTTTATGTATTTTGTTATTGAAAATGGTTTTTATAATGTATTTGTTATGTCAATATATTTAAGTGATATATTGTGATCGAAATTTGGAAATGTGTTCTTTCCATTATATTAATTTTATGTCTTATGATTTTATAATGGTACATGGAAATTTGACGGGTGGTTATGTGATAAACCATATGACGGGTGGTGCCGTGAATACCAGGATGGGTGGTTATGTTATAACCTCCAATTCATTGGGTATGGATGTTGACCGTATGGCTATTCCATTAACTGATATGTGTGGAAGTCGACCGTATGGTTATTCCATTTAAGTATGTTTATGTCCTAAGTTACCTTTATATGTTATGTGTTCTTTATATGGGTATTATGGTAATGTTTTTGTTACAAAAGGGTAAGTTATGAGCTTTTATTCAGTGAAGAGTTTTTACTACTTCATAAAGGTGAAAAGTATTACTTTGATAAAGTATTCATGGTTTACTAGTTGTTTTAAAAAACTCACAGTTTTCCTTCATTGTGTATCCCTTAATGAGCTTTTTATGCTCACTCCATGTTTTTTTGAAATGTTTTTTCACAGGACATAATGTGGAATAGGGTCAAGGATGAGATCAAGGAAAAGTCATCCTATCTTAAAAATGGAACTAGACATGACTCTTTTTTTAAGAGTTCGTGTTTTGTAAAAAAAGGAAACTTTGTAGAAGTGTCTACTATGTAAACTTTTGAGATGAAATAGTTATGTCCTAATTCTTTAAAAATCTAAACCTGAAAAGATCCCCAATGTGAATTATTCATTTAATTCAATATTAAGTATTGTTTAAGGTCAAGGCCTTATAATTATACAAACCCGGACATCACGTAGGCCAGTGGTAAGTGATGCACCCTTGTCGCCTTTCGATTGTGGGTTCAAGTCTCGCGGCCTCACCAGACATGACTTGTTATCGCCCGACCCTTGGGTTGTCCTTTTTATAAAAATCCAAAAATAACCTTAAAAATAGTTTCCAATTTCAAACTTAATCCATTCCATCCTTTAGAATTATCCAAAATAATTCTATCCAAACTCACTGTCCAAAATTTTTAATGAAGTTAAACACAATGAAGATCTTTTTTTCCACGTAATAACATGTGAACACCTTCATCATGTCTTATTTTAAAACATTTCAACACCCTGAATTACCATAAAACGTTATTGATTATATTCATTCTCTCTTATCCTTTATATAATACTGGATATATTTTTTATATCCAAAAATATTGAATATTCCAACAATGATGAAATAAAGAAACTATTAATCGGTTCCATGGATTTCAAGAATATCCTATATAATTTATCCAAATCAACCATCTCTTATTCCAAAATCACTGCCCCATCCTCAAGACCATATTAAGGATTATATTTCCTTCAACCATGTATTCTTCCAAAATGAGTATCTTACTATTATGTCACTTTTCTTAGAACCATATAATCTCAAATCCTCAATCAAATTGTACTAAAGTACAATCCTTATTTAACTCCATAATTTATATAACCAGTATATTGCTGATTGTAGGGTCCTAAAAATTCCGCAAGGGGGAAATCCAATTACCCAAAAACATGGAAAAGGACCGAACCGGTCCGCGCACTGGCTCCCAACAATAGTACGCGGCCGGTTTGATGAACCTCCATCCCACATACGCTGTTGTTTGCGAAATGGGGGTGGAGCGCCAACGCAGGCGTGAACCAGGAAGACCGCCGGTGAAGCCAGGCCGATCCACCGCCGCAAACCACGCCAACTGGCCCACGCCGCGCGCGCCGTCATTCACGAAATGGAGGTAAAGCGCCTATGCGGCCGCTGACCACCATCGTCCACGGAATAGAGGCGAATTGATGTGCCACCGCGAAGAAACCCCACCGCGACTCATCAAATATCCTAGTTGACTGAGACATCCGTGTGTGGGAATTCCTTCATTGGATTTTGCAAAGGCCATTTGCCTATCCTCCTCGTGATTCTATAAATAGTGATCGAGGGGCACCAGAAAGAAAAAGAGAGTAAGGACGGGTGAAAACCCGTGGGGAGACGCTGGAGAAATCGCTCCCAGCAGTCCGCAACCATCCGTAGACAAAACGTCATCCACTGATGCTCTCTTCTGTGGCGAGGAGAAACCAAACCGCGAATCACATGCCACCGGCTCCTTCGAAGCCATCCCTTAGCGGAAACTCTTTCCGTGGACCAGTGTCGTTCGTGAAATGGAGGCGGAACCCCTCCACGAGTGCGAGGTAGGATGGGAACCAGACTTTTTGTAGAAACCGTTCAGAGACGACCATCTCCACCCACCGCGGATAACATCCTTTGCTGACAGCTCCTTCGCGGCCAGCTCCCTCTCGGCCAGATCCTCCACGGACACCCTTCACGGACAACTAAACCATGAACAACATGCGGCTCCTTCGCGACCAGTCCTTCGTAGACAGATTTCATCGCGGGCTGCTCCCTCGCAGCCAGTTCCGCCGTATACATCCCTCGCAGACGTCCTCCTTCATGGCCTGCTCCTTCATGGATGGCTCCGCCATAGCCAGTCCCTCGTGGCCATCCCCATGCGGAAAACCCCATGCACTCTCTGGTCCATACCGCGGGGGCTACACCCCCGCACCCTCGCTCGAGATCAGTGCCAGGCTACAGTCTCGGCCCCCTGGGCCAGTGCCTTCGCTACCGTCACTGACCCCATGAAAAATGGACAGTCGCACCGCAAACTTTTCAGGCTGGGATGTCGGGATTTTCTATTACACCCTTATGCCGCCCCAACATCCGTCCTATAAATTCCATGAGTCAAGCTACTCCTCATGAGACTCCAAAAACCCCATTACATAGATCCTTTTTCTAGGATCATCCAGAAAGGGACACCCTTGTGTAAGTCCCACACCAACCATTTCTAGGTCTCTCCAACCTAGTCATCCTAACCACACGACGTTAAACTGTATGGCCCTCGTCCTGACCACATGACATTAAACTGTATGGCCTTCGTCCTATCCATATTACGTTAAACTATATGGAAACAATCCTCTCTACATTACTATAAACTGTAGCATTCCCCATCATTCAATAATTGGATGCCTCTTGCATCTATGCAAGAGATGCCTCATGCCATTTTTACAATGGCGTAACATCAAGAGCATTGGAATCCATTCAAACATTCCATCACTCCACCCCACGCTTTGCGTGTCCTTCATTCGGATATTCATTCTCTTGCATGTCTGAAGAGACCCCCTAACGGCCTAGCCTCATGCCGCATCGGCTCACCTACCATCCGGGGCCAACGCCCCAGAAGACATTGGACAAAACTTCGAGATAGGTCCTGTGTTTCAAATATGGTCAATAGTTGACCCTCATTTGTTCATCCCCATTTCTGGCTAACGTGATATGAATGTTGTGTTTCAAACATGGTCAACAGTTATCCTCCATCACCATGCCACCCTCATTGTGTTACGAATTTTGGGCATGTAATTCACACTTTTCATCTCCCTTTGTTTGGACTGACTCCAATGCCCTTGGTGTTATCCCGCTTGTGCACATGCACATAGGCGTTGGACCCCATTATATTCCCCAACCCACCAATGGGTTGGGATGCCCTCATGTCCAGACATGAGGAAGACACCCCGGGCATCCATCTTGGAGTAAGCCCTGAACTTCTGGGCCTCCTCAGAGTGTAATCCCCAATTCATCACCTTGGGCCGCCTTCATGCGTAAGCCCCACTCCGCTTCTCATGGACGCACCTTTCGCGACATGATCCTCTGGTCCCTGTTGCCTCTTGTTTCTCACATCGAGAATGACTCACGTGGGTTTAGAGTAAGCGTCGACCATGACATCCTCCTATGGGACTCCTCAGAGTGTAAGCCACAATCCATCATCTTGGGCTACCCCAGAGCGTAAGCCCCAAGCCAATGCGAACTACGTGGTCTTTGATCCATGCCTCCTAGATAGGGTACGTAGGAAGTATCCATGAGGTTCAATCCCACCACTCATCGGACCACCTGGTCTCTCTTCACGTCTGTTCCCCAACACCTATCCGAACTATATGGACTTTGATCCTTGCTTCCTAAGCAGGGTACGTAGGAAGCCTCCCTGAGGTTCAAGCCCAACAACCGGTCGATCTGACCATCTCCACGTCAGTTCACTGCACCACTCCTAGTGCCGCCTCATGCGAGTTCCCGTCCTTCGGGGTCATTAATCCAATGAGGGATGGTAATCCTCGGGCATAAATGATTCCGAACCCCTGCATCCAGTTGACCATTTCCCACCAAGGATAAATCCGTGTATACTATGTTTGGGTATAAACCAAAGATTCGCGAAAATATGAATACGTCTTAAATCTATAAGAGAGTCCCAGAACATGCAATAATTTCCCCCCCAAAAAGGGTGCGATGAGCCCAAATCCCCATCCTATCGACCAATGTGAGTTCTTAAGAGTCGCTAGTTAGACCATCCAGCCTACACCTGCCTTTGGAAAGAAGGTCCATCAATCATTGGATATGGAGCCCTTGGGTGTTTTATGGCCGAAAACCAGAACGAAAAACTGATACAACACTCAAATGAAATAATTCTATAATAATAACATTAGAACACTAGTCATTCCCCTTCATCTGAGGTAGTATCATAACTTGATTATTATCCAATAACATCATTTTCATTATACTCTGATGACTGGGAAATTGATTCGCGTAGTGTCCCAATGCCTTATAGATGAATAATTTTACATTTGAATCCTTTTTCTTACCCTTTCAATTACTTACTTGGTGTCTTTTTTCTCTACACATATAACAAATTCACATTCCCTTCCAGAACATACCAAGGTGATTCTTTCCACATTTATCACATATAGGAAAATCCTTCTTTCCTTGCTTCCCTTTATCCATCTTTCACTCTACCATCCTTTTCTTATTTTGCTTCCATTTAAAGCTATAGGACTCATATAATTCTTTACTTATCGTATTAACACATGATTTCATATGTTGAGAATACATGGGAGACTACTTCCCTTATAAATGTTGGCTTCATACCATGAATGATATGATCCTTCTTACTCTTTGGATCATACGTATTGCTGGAGTTTTCCTTCCTTCTACTGGGCGCCATTTCTATACAATGGCATACACGAGGTCAGTTTATGAATCATATTGAATACTTCCAAACTTGTAAAATACCTAAAGTAAATTGAATATTTTATCGATATAATTTGTAATGATAAAAATATTTTCTTTGAGGAGGTATATACTCATAAATCCATCATATTGATTTGTGATGAAAATGAGAATTATCCTAAGCATATCCCCTAGGTGTGTCATAACCAATAGTGAAGCAAGGCCCATTGTCGTGCACCAGTTCCCGTTCGAGTCTAGCACAAAGCGGTGTTTTTGGGTTTTACTCCCAGGTACATCTATGCCAGAGCCACCTATACCTACTCATATCTAGACAGGGATATATTTTCATGAAAAACTCAAAAAATCTTTAAATTACCAAAATTATATGAAGTTATTCTATAATAATCCTCAAAGTCTATCATAGGGTAATGTTCTCTAATCAGAGTTTATCTAAGTCTAGTTTCCATGGTCATTTATAAACATCTTCTGATGCCTACTGTAATTCCCCGACCCAAGTTACCCAGAGTCAGTGCATTATTTTAATACATTGGCATGATTACAAGGAATCAAGTCCCGAAAGGCCAACCGGTTTAGCAGTATTGAAAAATAGATTACATACATGAACGTTACAGTACACATTAGAAAATAAAACACCACATAAATGATCCTTTGATAATGCCATTAATCCCCTAGCTTAACCCCAATTATCAATCATAATACACTTCTTGGAATCCTAAGAAAATTAAAACATAGAAAGTGGTGAGTTCTGATGCTCAGTAAGTATAAAAATATAGAGGAATCTTTCATAAATAAGCATAAACATTTAAGGTAACGAAAAACACTGAAATAGAAGCCTTTTAAATGTAAACATTAGTATAAAATGGAAAATATACAACAAAATAATGCCACATACATATTCACATGGATATTATACCAGTCTAATAATCACATGCAATATCAATAGCCACTTTCATAATGATGGAATGTATAATGCCAGACTTTCCTAACAACATAGTCAAGGCCTTCTGCCAAGACTACAAAAATGATTTTTTCAAGGCCTTGTGCCAAGACACTAATTTGTCTCATGAGACCTACCGATGCATCGAGGAGCTATAGCAGGCTCCACCTGTCACTTACTATGTCCAAAGCATTCCTCATATAAAAATGTTTAAACATAACATAAACATTTGTATTAAAACTCGCATACAAAATGTCAATAATTTATCCATAAACTATAAATGGTATGAAATAAAACATCCACATTAAAACATATCACAAAAATTCAATACAATATGGATGTTTTTTATCATAATAAATCAACTCCAATCATTCTTAAAATCCATCAAATGATGTTGACATAGATGAAAGAAAAACCTTTTTAGAGAAATATATATTTTTTTAAATCATTTAAAAATCATGTAATTATAAAAGAAAATAGTTATATTTGAAAATATTTCTACATGATTGTAAGTGAAGCACCGATGATGTTATAATGGAAGAAAATAGCCAGAACCACTGTATAAGATAAAAAACATTCTTACCTTAATTTTGTCAAAAATGTCATAAAGTACCTTGTTTGGAAAACGACGGAAAGATTCCTTTAAAAAAATCTTATAAAATTTAAAAAATGGTATAAATGACATTAACCCGTAGTCTATAAAATAGTTATAATTTTTTGAAACACATTTTTAAGAAACACAGATGTGGAAGATAAAGAGGTCTCAGTAGATATTTACATATAAACAACCTCAGATAGTGAAGAGATTGTGAAATTAACTCTTACTTCATTGTAATAAATCGAGTTGTATGAAAAATCGTAAATAACCCCAAAATGAGTCACATAATATCATGAATATAAATATAATCAGGATAATATATATCAAATGGCCGTATACAGTGCAACACATGCAATAAATAAGTGGTGAACAATGGAAATCTAATGGAATTAAAAGTGAGATAATAAACCCCTTATTTTGTACATTCCTTTAGTCGTGGGTATGTTTATCCTTTTGTATAAATACCTTAGTATGTTATTGAATTATTTCAGAACCATATCAATATTTATGATATCAAACATGATTTATTTATGACTTTATACTACCCAATTAATAATAATTTCAATGTTAAATTAACATTTCAGGTAAAAATCGATTTTTTTATCGTAACTGTTTTAACTTGTTTTTATTGATTGTATTACTTAGATAATGATTTAAATACTTCTAGAATATGAAATATATTATATATTTAGAATATAAATATGCATAATAGACATATATATGAAATGGAAAACACTGTTTATGGAGATAGTAGGCCGTACGTACGCATACATGCTATTTCTGTTTTCATATCGTATAGAACGGAACTAAGTAAATAAGATATATGTAAGTAATTATATATATATTTATATCTCAGGTATCATTATTATGTCATATATTACATACTTGTTAATGATATATATAAATTTTATAATAATCGTTGAATGGTGAACGTGGAAATGAATCTCATCGCATCGTGGAGACGGTAATTCGTACGTACGCACGAGCAACAATATCATTATATTGATGGAGAAATCGTATATAATTGGATGGTATATCATATATAAAGAATAATTAACATTTTATATCTATTATTTACATCAGTTATACTCATTATTATACCCATCCAAATAATGATGTTTTTGAATAACAAACTACACCACGATGTGGAGATGGTAATCCGTACGTACGCATGCATGGTGACTTTGTGATTTATAGGAGTGATATAATAATGAACATGGTTGTAAAATTTTTATAATAACATCACAGTATATAAAAGATACTGAAGTTATTATTTTATAATGGAAACAGCCAAAAAAGAGGAAGTGTAAGAAGAAAAGAACTTGAAAGAGGTGATGAGATATTTACTTCTTCTTAGGTTTCTTTTATTTGATCTGATCAAAAGCACTCCTTAGGTTGTCTTTCTAACCAAAGGAAGGCCTCTATGATGAAAGGAGAAAAGTTGGGAGGATATTTGGGCAGGGTTTGGCCAAGACAAATGTCTTTGGAGGTGTCAAATTAAGAGAAGGGTAAGTGACCTTTTATAAGAGTGGTGGGGGTCACTTTAAGAAAAGTTTGAAATATTATTTTATAATAAAATCATTTTCGGTTTCTAATGGATCCAAAATAATTTATTTAGTTTTTATTGTGTGTATGGGTCAAAAAACACTCAACCGATATGTTTTTGATAGGTTTAGGTTACCATATTAACCTTAACTTTTAGATTTAACTCTTAGTTAAATAGTTTGACATTTACCATGTCTCTTTGTATTTTTATATTATATGGTTAATAAACTAACTATAAAATTCCAATCTAACCCCAAATGGTTCATTAATGCCATACATATTATTATATAAGTCAATTTTTTAAACCTTATATTTTTATAACTATTATATTAATTAATATTATAATATTTGTTCTAAAAACTATTTTATTTCAATTTTGACCCTATTTGGTATTTTGTTTTTTCTAAATTCATAAAAGCATTATTACTTCAAAAAATATTTAATAAATCAACCTTAACACATCCTACTAACCTATAAAATTAGTTTAATTCATCAAAAGTCTCAAATTAATTTTTTTGGTTATTTATATTATCAATTATTTGAATATTTTATTAATAAGGTAATTACTGCATCATCATTGTGTCATAAATAAAATTAAATATTTAATGTCTAAAAATTATAGATAAAATAAAATTATGTAGGAAATATTTTTAGTTTTCTAATGAATATTTACAGTCAAATTTATCGTATGTGTAACCCTATATTAAAAATATTCGAGTTATGAAAACTTGAATTTACCACTTTTAATGCTTCTTTAAATTAAATAATAATAAATGTCCTAATCTAATCCAAGTGGACATAAAGGATCATATTTTATTCCTAAGTTTTTTTGGTCTAATTACTCTTATCCAATAGAATTAGTACATGTGTTAGGCTAATAATAATATCATTTTTACCTTTAATTACCCAATTTACCTTTAACCGTGGTAAATAAAAGTCAAAAAGTTACTATTCACTAAAATCATTTTTATCTTATTGAACCCCATTTTATTTATTGAAATCAACCGTGTCTCACAGATTTTTGAAATTCAGTTCATAGAAGCAATAAAATTATGTTTTATGCAAATTTTCAAATGCTCCTAGGAGGTAGGTAAAAGACGGTAAAAAGTTCAATAAAATTTTTATATATCTAAACTTATTATAGAATGACTCTAATGAATTACATTGAACATATATAATTATTATGTATCTATTTTTACATAAAATAAATTTAATTAAAATAAATATTTATTTAAATTAAAAG
Source organism: Viscum album (assembly GCA_963277665.1). NCBI lineage: Eukaryota > Viridiplantae > Streptophyta > Magnoliopsida > Santalales > Viscaceae > Viscum > Viscum album. The sequence goes on along the minus strand of OY728158.1, from coordinate 809,954,545 downwards.
TCGGCTTTAAACAATAACTCAGTGTTTTTCACTATTCATAAAAAATTGAATGTTTTCAAAAAAATACAAAAAATTCACCAAAGCTAATTTTGATATTCAGAATTCAAAAATGAAGTCTATTTTACAAATTAAAAACATATAAGTTTCATTTAATAATTTAAAATTAATTTTTGTTATCAGAACAAAAAGGCGTATTATTAAGAAATAATAACTATCAAAAGATCGACACTTGTTTATATCTGATTTCAATGTGAAATTACTTACAGTGACCCGAATTTGATTAAATGGTAAAAATATAATCTATTTATACCTAAAAACCAATAAAATTTATAATTTAACACTGTAAATTATTTTTATTAAAAAATTTGTTTTCAGTTAAAATAGAGTATTTTTAACTATTCATACAAATTTGAAAGTTACCAGAAAAACACCAAAAATTTATTGAAACTAAATTCTTATGTACCGATTCTAAAGAAGATGTTTATTTTGTAAAATCTAATATTTAAAAGTTTCAAATATTGTATTTAAAAAGTTCTCTCCATTAAAAGGCATTAAAATTTCATTTTTTTAAAAATACTTCTTTTTTCTGAAAAAATGAATTTGTTCTTACATTATGTCTCAGAAACTCATAATATGGATTCTCAAATTATAAGGATTACATAATGTTTAAATTTTAGTTAATACTATTCATAACTGCTTTTGAATGGATAGTTTGGTAAGTCGTGGTGTGCTCGAAATTGGTGTTGTGTGGAGTGCGAGTTATTGAATTACATTGAAGAAATAACGTATTATGAAATCTTGGGGTGTTATAAAAAGACCATTTTTCTCTCATTTCCATGTTTTCTAAAAAATATTTAAATAATGTTTTAATATTATCCAAATATTTTTAAATTCATTTTTACCTATGTTTAATCTTTAAAAAATTGTTTTAAAAGTAAAATTAATTGTTCCAAAAAAGATTGTTTTTCTTTTTATAAAAATATGAAAGGAATATTTTTTTAACGTGTATAAAATGAATAAAATTTCCTATCATCACGTACAATAATTTAATTAAATAATATTATATATTTAAATTTTTATTTTCGAAGAAAAAAATTTACAAAACATTTTAGGATTTTTTATTTTTGAAAAGTGATTTTCAGTGAATGGTTATTTTCTCCAAGAAATTATTCAAGTGGTATTTTAAAATCATTTCCCATTTAAGATAACATAATTTGATGTTGTTAATGTTTTAATATGTATATTATCCTCTGATTCAATTCTTATTCATCCTTAATATGTTTTATGTTTTTTATTAATTGATGTTTATGAAACTACTTCCTTTTCCATGTGTAAACCTATGGTGAAAGGTTTATGAAAACCATTTCATTTTATGGGTTATAAAATGATGAATTATTTATGTTCTTATGGAAAAGATATGTATGGTTTTCATTATGTGATGGTGGTTATGTTATAACCAAGGATGGTTGTTATGTTATAATTGGGGATTGTGGTCTCATTATAACCAAGGATGAGTGGGACCTATATACCCCTCCAACGTAATGGGTAATGAAATGTTATGTGTGAACCTAATTTCATGTTCACAATTTTATTCATGGAACTTTTTTAATGTCCACAGGATTATGATAGGGACTAAACTCATAAACTTAATTAAATGAGTGAAACTTTTTATATATATACATGTTCCCAATGACATAAGATTTTGCGTAGGCCACAAATATATGTCATATTCCAACGTTATGCTCTCATTTCTTATGTATTTTGATCCCTTAATGATTCATGTATTATGAAATACCAATATTTAGTCACTGAATCATGTTTATGATAAATGATATATAGTTTTCGGTTTTAGAAAGTTAATGTATATATTTCATACCATTATTCTTGTGTAATTATTATGTGATCATTGATATATACCATGTTTACCCTTACTGAGCATCTAATATGACCCTTTATTATGTTTTCATCCCTAGGTTACGAAGAAGGGTTTTATGATTGAAAAGTATTATAAGGGTGATATATTTGAAGATCTTATTTATAGAATATGCAATTAACTTATGATCTATTTTTTATAATTATAATTTTACAAAACACTAGACAAATAAATCATTGTCATGGATATTTATTTTATATAATGAATATTCATCTATTAAGATTCAATATATCTATATGAAATGTGTGGGTTTTTTTAATTTTGCATGAAATCCCCTAAAATATATCTCCACCAAAAAAATTACTTTTTAGAGGATCTGGTATTTTCAAAACACTGTCCCTAGTGTCACTAACAAGATATCTAAAGGAGGTTTTTCTAAGCAAAGGCAATTATCTTCACGAAGCTCTTTTTTTACTTTTTATTTTCTTACCATGAATTATTTAGTAAAAATTCAGATAAAATGAAACAGGTATCTACCATATGTTAAGATATTTCTATATTCATTTTATAATATTTATCCATCTCCCTCTCCATAAAATGGGGAATAAAACCATCACTCGTGTGTACGGTGGACTGAGGCCTCCCGAACCGATGTAATTTGTTTCAATAATAGACTCACTTGGATATTCATAATGATGGATCCATTGAATATATATGATACATATGATTCAATACTTATTCTATATGTTTTATATATCTTCTAATTCATTACCACTTCACCCAGTAAGGGAATGATAATGTGTCATGTGTGTACGCACTACCAACCAACTTCATGAAGTAATGTGATTCATTTTCCATTTTCAAATTACAAGAATGATTTAGAGAATGCATATAATGAATAAATAAGGTATTTATTACTTTATTATAATTATATATATATTTTAAATATATCATTTTCAAAGGAACTAGAACATCCATGAAAAATCATGCATAAAGAAATGAAGCAATTAACACCTGAAACCATGGTAATAATGAAATATTATTTACAAATGGGTGAAATGATGTTATAAAAAGATCATATATGACATTATACATACAAATATGGTTATGGTATAAATTAATATTATTTTTAAAACCATTATACAATAGTTTTTATAACATTAAACTAAAGGAATGTGTGAGGTAAGTGATTTCATCTCAGTTTTCAATCCATTAAGAAATATTTGTTACTATACACTTGTTCACTTTTATGTGGTGTATATACCAAAATATTTATTTAATAAAAATGAATAACTTTTTATTCATGATAATAATTGTTTCAATTCATGTTTATTACTTCAAGGGGTTTTAATTTAAACGTTACTAAATAGGAAAGAAATTATTTTACAATGTCAATTTTTTTTGGGATTTTTCATATTTTTGTTGAATGAATCTTATAAATTACCCTTCTTAAAATATATATATTTTATTTTACACTATATAATTAATTATTTTTCACATTTTCTTCCAAATATTCATCTATTTGCAACTTAAATAATGAAAATTAATGTTTAAAATAAAAAATAATTTTATATCTCTTTTAATTGGGGATGTTTTTCTTCTATGTCCATATTTTTTTAAAATTATTTTACAAAATTCCCTTTTTTCCTTGAAATGATCTATTTAAGAAATTTCAATTTATCATTTACTTTTTAAATGTAATTAATGGAATATATATACTAGTGTATGAAAGGTTCACTTTTTAATTTCTTTACAAAATTTCAACAGAAATGTTTTTAACGTATATGACGTTAATAGACATACCCACCATTGTCACCATTTAATGAAATTTAACATATTCTATAGGATTATAATGTTTTAAAAAGAATGGTATTTGATAATGTTTATTTATATATATATATAATCCATTTTAATTTTTTCTTCCAAAGGAATGAATTTATTTCAAAACCTATATTTCAGAGGAATTAATGGTCATCTTTTAGCTCTTATTAATTTTATGGTCACAAAATTTCTCATTAAACCTTTAATTTCCCTTGATAATCATACATTAAATTTCAATTAATTATCCCTATTTTTTGTTACATATATATTATTACTTACTAAATTATATTCCATTTCTACAAAAGGTGTTTATTATGAATGTTATTTGATTGACGTGGGAAAATCTTGTTAATCCTTATTATTTAATAAATATGAAAATTTATTGATAAGATATATATATTTTTTGAATTTAATTGATAATTAAATATATGAGTAATGAATTGTAAATTCAGTTACTGTTGGGGAGGGATTATTGATATCCCCTCAATGTATCGACATGTCTCATTAGAGAAACATGTTAGCCAAATTAAATGGGTTTTTAGAATATACCTACCCATAGTTTTAAACTATATTGGGACAAGGTATTGATGGTATATATATTATTATTCTTAAGATCATGAAATCCAATATTAATAATTTCCTCATTTAAAATTCAGTAATTATTATGCATCATATTTGGGCACTGATATTATCCATGGATGCAATTCCTGCTAATGTTATTGATAAAATGAGATGTGCTTTATCTTTTTTACATTTTAATATTTATTATACCTTATTTACTCATGAGATCTTCTACTATATGTAACCCATAATATGTAAAAAATATTTCCATTATTTTGTTCCCATTACCTAGGATATGAATATGAATTATTGTTTTGAGATTCAAGGTTGCATAACATCTACTTTTATTATGTTTTATATTTTATTCCAAATGTACAATGGTTATCATGTATTTATCTAGAACTAAAATACTAGTAAACTTATTTTTAATTTTGTATTAGACCAATTTTATCTATTCTAATGTAAATACTTATCCTTCTACTTTAGGTTACTGATGTCATGATTTTTATAGTTGTTACTAGATCAAGTTCAATTGGAACCTTGGGTACTAGATATTGAAAGATTTAGATTAGAGAATATAACCATATTATAATATTTAATAATATGTAAAATTATTTAATAAAATTAAGAACTTTTGGTAAGGTAGCAATTATGTGGATTTTCCTAGAAATACAACCCAATCAAGATACTTCAAGTGGATGTATTTTTGAAATAGGTGCATCTTGGAGTAATAACCTTGAAATGTTTGGTTTGAGTATATATCAACGATCTTTTTGTTGCATGGTGAGTGTTCCCTTACTATACAACTATTTTGAAACTCCTAAGGTATATTATTTTTTTAATTCACATTTTTAACAAATCATTATCAAGTATTAAAAAAATATTTTGATAATTTAACCATACCCCCAATGAAACCTAGTTTATGATTCTAATATTAACAATGTGTAAATTTTCAATTTATGTTAAGTGATAAACCATATATAGATTTAAAAATCATGATTTAAAATTTATAATTTTATGATATAATATATTCTATTCTATTTCATAAAAAAATGTCCATAGAATAAATAATGGTATCAATACTCATGGTCAATATAGATTTTTACCAACTAAACAAGACAATAAAACATGTGTTTGACACGAGAAGATCGTATCTATATAAGGTAATTTGGCCAATTTGATGATGAATAATCAAGACCAAATGGGTAAATATGATGTTTTATGGAACTATAAACGTATATTGTATTATTGTTTTATTAAATTCCCAATATTTTAGTGGAACTACTAATCTAGTGGTAGATGAGAAATTTATTAAGTCAGCTAAATTGATGGTTATGTTATTGGGATTTTATGAAATGGAAAAGTTATACTATAAGTATATTATGTCAAGGGTGATAATGATAAGTGGTAGTATATGATCCATAATAATAAAGAAGAAGATGAAACGTAACACAATGAATGTAATTAATTTAAAGTTAAATTCTTCAAAAAGTATTTCCCTTATGAGAAACAAACTAAAATGTAACACTCCAAGCTTCCTCAGTATGTTTCCTTTCGAATATGCAATAGCGTGCATTGTACGCAACTTCGAGATTTTAACACACCATAACCAATCAAACTAGCCGTTATGAATAGTAATACCTACTTTTTGAAATTTTATAAATTCTATCTCTCAAAATGGACTTCATTTTTGGATTCGCAAAATCAAAATTAGCCTAGGGTGAAATTTTGGTACTTTTCGGATAACTTTCATATTTTGATGAATAGTGAAAATTAATAAATTTTAATTAAAAACAACTTTTTTAATCAAAATAATTAATAGTGATAAATTATGAATTTGAGTGTTTCTAAAGTATATTTAGAATATACTTTTACCATTTAATATAATGTTGGTCATTGGACATAATTTTACAATTAAACCGAACATAAACAAGTGTCAATCTTTTGATAGTTATTATCTCTTAAAAACACGCTTTTTGTTTTGATAGCGGGAATTAATTTTAAATTAATTTCTGCCACTTCTGTGTTTTGAATTTGGAAAAATGGATTCCATATTTGGAATCAGGATGTTCAAATTGTGTAAATAGGTAACTTTTATTTTTAGATATTTTGAATAATTACTGCGGTAAATATTTTATTTACCATGGTTAAGGATAAATCCAGTAAATGAGGGTTAAACAAATAATATTATAATAATACTAAATTACCATAAAACGTTTCCTAGCCTTATTGGTTGATACATGTTCGACCATAGGCATATTTTTGTCGATTTTGGGACCCCATGGTGCCACTTGTAGGTGATAGGGACACTTTATTTTAATTAAGTTAAAATGAATACAAAAATGCCACAAGCATATATCTTTTAGAAAAACAATTTTTACATAGGGTTATATATGTTTGATTTTAGATTATAAATATTAATTAGAAAGATAAAAAGATTTCCTACATAATGATATTTTATTTATAATTTTTAAACATTAAATAAGTTAATTTAGTTATGACACAATGGTGATGCAGTAATTACCATAATAGTGAAAAATAAGAATAATTGATATTATAAATACACAAATAAATATATTTTGAGACTTTTATTGAATTAAAATAATTTTCTTGGTTAATATAACATATTAGTATTGATTTAATTAACTTTTTTCGAAGTAATCATTCTGTTATGTGTTTCAAAAAAATCAACTATTGAATAGTATCAAAATTGACATAAAAGAGTTTTTAAAACAAATATCATATTATTAATTGATATTAAATTCTTAAAAATCTAAGGTTCGGCCAAGAGACTTATATCATGATAGGTATATCATTAATGGACCACTTTAGGGTCTCTTGGATGTATATAGTATGTTTATTAACTATATAATATAAAAATACAATTTGACATGGTAAATGTCAAACTAATTAACTAAGAGTTAAAACTAAAAGATAAGGTTAATATAGTGACCCAAACCTGTCTAAATTCTATTGGATGAAGGGTTTTCGACCTATCCCCACCGTAACCTATGAATAATCAACTTTGGAGCCATTAGAAATAGAATATGAATTTATTATAAATTAATATTTCTAGCTTTTCCAAAGGTGCCCGTCACCCCTCTTATAAAAGGGAACTCCTCCTTCTCATTTCTTTACACATTCAAAGCCCTTTGGATCGGCCAAACCATGCCCAAATACTCTCTAAACTTCCCTCAATACAACATAGAGACCTTATTTTGATCAGAAAGCCAACCTAAGGATCCCTTTTGATCAAATCAAAAGGAAGAACCCGAAGAAGAGGTAATGTTTTCACCACCCCTTTTCAAGTTCCTTTCTTCTTCCACTTCATCTTTCTTTGTTATTACCAGTATAAAATAATAACTCCAGTATCATATATATACTGTGATGTTATTATAAATATGGTACAACCATATTCAGTATTCTATCCATCCTTTGAATAACATGTCACCATACGTGCGTACGTACGGCTTACCGTCTCCACGTCGTGGTGTAATTGTTATTCAATATATTATTATTTGGATGGGTATAATAATGATGTGTAACTCATGTAAATAATAAATATAACATGATAATGATTCTGTATATATGATATACCATCCAATTATATATTATTTTAATATCAAAATAATGATATTGTCGCTCGTGCGTACGTACGGATTACCGTCTCCACGAACGCGATGAGATTCATTCTCCATAATATCCATTCAAGTATAATTATAATTTGATGATTTAAAAATAGTATATAGGTACTTGATATCATTCTGGATATGAATAATATAAATCCCATTAATAACGAATATGGCTCACATAACAAAGAATATAAAGTAAAATGAACCCGTTAACACCCGAAATGACGATAATTCTAAGATATTATTAACAAATCAATGTTAAAAGATCATATATGATATCATATTAAAGTAAATTATTCTTGTATAATTCAACAACAATTATTTCACCATTATACAGGAGGTAAACCTACCATCGACCAAGGAAAAAGTACAAAGGGATTTTCTTATCTCACTTTCAATTCCGTGAGATTTCCACTGTTCGCCACTAAATTATTGAAAGTGGTGTATTGTGTACTGCCATTTGATATATATTATCATGATTCTCTTTATGTTATTCTGTAAATCATTTTCTGGTTATTAACTTTTGGCCATACGACTCAGTTGATTAACGTGGTAAGGGATTTTCTTATCTCACTTTCAATTCTGTGAGATTTCCACTATTCGCCACTCAATTATTGAAAGTGGTGTATTGTGTACTGAAATTTGATATATATTATCATGATTCTATTTATGTTATTCTGTAAATCATTTTCTGGTTATTAACTTTTGGCCATACGACTCAGTTGATTAACGTGGTAAGGGTTTTCTTATCTCACTTTTAATTCCGTGAGAATTCCATTGATCACCACTTAATTTTTGCATGTGGTGTATGTGTACTGCCCATGATCATATTCATTGTGTTATATACTTTAATTTATGGGTATTTACATCATCATGGTATGATACTTCTTTCATGGGTGTATGTTTCGTAAGTTACCTAATCGATAAGGGAATTTGAGATTTCAATTTCCACTCATTTGGCTTTACACATATTTCATTGATTATATTACCCCAAGATTATGTGTGGAATCACTATTCATTTGATTATGTCATAATTTCCACTCCCCTTCCTATGGATATACTTTTGATACACATAATCACTCCATTGATAATTCTCAAGTCATTGATATGAATTTGATAAGAGTAATTTTAACTCATTCACCATTTGTTGAGTTAAACATCCAATTCGTTGGTGTTGTTTTTACAAGAATATGTGTGAATATCCTTTGATTGGTTTACACTAAATATCCAATCATATTTAGTGTATTTAAATTTTTCACACATAATTATGTCGTTGATTTATCCTTAACCTAAGGATACAGCCTTTATGAGAGATTTCATCCCAACTTACATTCCATTGAGACTTCTTTGTTGATATACACCAAAGCACTTTTATGTGGTGTATATAATGTACTTTGACATAGTATATCATGAATCCCTTTATTCTCATGATATTACAATGTTTTTATTACCTCCATTATTTGTATTCAAGTGTCTTTCTTTTGGTTAGAAACTCTAACTAAAATACCATTTTTAAATGTTTTAAAGACTTATTCATCTAAATCATTCTCATTAATGTCCATGTTTTAAAAATGGTTTTAAGGATTTATTTATATGGACATTAATGTTTAGAAATTAAAAATCCTTTTAAATAGTTTCAAAGTGGTATGGGACACTTTCATTCAAAAATCTATTTTTAAATGGCTTCTCGACAAATAGTGTGACTTTTAAATGATTTCAAGAAAAAGGGAGATATTTCTCTCAAATAGTTTTGATGATTATTTTCATATATGTCAAAATCCTTCATTATTATTGATTGAGGTTAATGTGATACAATACAATCTTCCATATTGTATTGAATAAGTTATGTTTGACTGTGGATGTGCTATTTTTATACCATTCATGGTTTGTGGTTAAATTATTGACATTTCATAAGTTATTTGTAATCTGAATGTTTATGTTATATTTCAACCTTTCATTCAAATGAATGTGTTAGAAAAGTATGTTCCGGGTTGGGGACCGGTAAAAGTAAGCCCTCCGGTTTGGTCTCCGGTTATTAGAGGAACTCCAGTTTGGTCTACGGTTATTAGAGAAACTCCGGGTTGGTGTCCGGTTATTAGAGGCACTCCGGGTTGGTGTCCTGTTATTAGAGGCACTCCGGGTTGGGTTCCGGTTACAGTTAGCCCCTAGGTCTTGGGATGAGGCCTTGACAAAGAAATTAAAGTTCAGCATTATGCATTCCATCATTATGAAAGTGGTTATTGATATTGCATGGGATTGTTCGACTAGTAGAATATCCATGTGAATAAGTAAATGGCATTATTTCACTTTATCTTTGCCATATTATCATGAAGTTCAAGTTTAAAAGGCTTTTGTTTTAATTATAAATTACCTTCAGTGTTTATTCTTATCTATGAATGCTTCTGCTATAATTTTATCCTTACTGAGCATCTGAGCTCACCCCTTTCAATGTTTTATTTTTCCCAGGATTGTGAAGAATTAAATTATAAATGACCTGTAGGGATAGTATAAGTGTGGACTATGGAGACTATGTTGTTGTTGTTTTCAGTTTATGATGTAATGTAAACTCTATTAATGTATCTAGTTATTCCAAGGATACTAAACTAATCGTTCTTTCAAGACTTGATCTTTCTTGTGATCATGCCAATGTTATGTAATAATGCACCGACTCTGGTTAACTGGGGTTGGGGCGTTACAGTTGGTATCAGAGGAAGTTTAGTACAAACCTTGGAAGCTAGATTTAGATAAACTCTTATTAGAGCACGTAGACCTTAGATGAACTTTGAGGATTAGTATAAAAGAACTTCCTAGAATTTTGGTATTGTAGAAATTTTGGGAGTTTTCCGAGCAATACATCCCTGTCTGGATACGAGCAGGTAGAGGCGGCTTTGGCACAGATGTACCTAGGGGTAAAACCCGAAAACACCGCTTTGAGCTATACTCGAACGGGAACTGGTGCACGACAACGGGCCTTGCTGTACTCTTGGTTACAACACTCCCGGGGGATATGCTTAGGATAATTTACATTTTATTTACAAACCGATTTAAGTAATATATATATAAGATGAGAGTCAATGACCTTTGTTAATCCTAATATGTTTCAAATTGAGAATATGGTGACATTTTAATCTCTAAATGATTTTACGACTACTGTTACTCAGACAATGCTTTCTGGTTTTAGTCAATGGCTGGATTTCAAGGAAGTCATAGTGACTTTGAGAATGATGTACAAGGTGGGAACGGTGGTGGCAATGAGCAACAAAATGGAATGTTGATAGGCGTAAAAGATATCGTCTTTATTCCAAATCAGTTTTCCAAAAATATGATCAACAACATATATATTAACCAACTCCCAGACTCAACAAGGAAGAGAAAGGTGATAAATGATAAGAGCTCCAGCAATGGAGACCATGGAGAAAAGAACCCTCAATTTTCATCATGCAGGAAATGTGGAAGGAGACACCCAGGAAAGTGTCTCAATGGGATAACGAAATGTTTTACGTGCGGGAAGGAAGGACATAAAGTGAAGAATTGCCGAAGAAAAATGAAGAGTACTATGGAAGAAGATAAAAATGGTCCCAAGAGTCCATTTACAGTCATTTGCCGTAAATGTAGGGGACCTGGCCATTACCCGAGTGAATGTCCTATTCTATAGGATATTTTCTTGGTCAAAGAAGAAGCTATGTGGAAATAAATGGTTGGAGAAAAATTTAAAAAGTATTAGCACTCCTTGTTGATGGGTTTACTTTGGAATAATTTTCTCTTGTATTTGTAACCCCGCAGTTTTCCATGTGAGAATGATATTTGAGGAAGAATTGTCTCTTCTCTTGTGGATATAGGTATAAATAACCATTTGGTTTTATATGATCATTGGGGTTTGAGAAAATTATAAGTTATTATAATTTGGGATGAAAATGCAAGGTATGATATAACATTTGTGGTTAAATTATGTTATTTTGATGAATTTATCTCATTTTGGTAATATTATAAAATATAGTTTTTGAAAAAGGACAACACGTAGACCGTGTGACAACCCGTCGCGTTGGACAAAGCTGTGGGAATCGAACCCACAACCAAAGTGCGATTGGGATTTATCGCCTACCACTGGACTACGTGAAGTCCCTGGTTAGTGTGACTATTTTTTTAGTTAAATGATTTTATTGATCAATAATAAGTTGATTTGGGTTCTTATGTCTTATCAAATGAATACCCTTGGTATAGGAAAATGATTTGGTGATTAAGTGATAAATGTTATTTTGGAAGATGTTCTCTTTGTTGGGAACACTATATGCCCAAGGAAAATAGAATACAATGGGGTTTCATTTGTAGAGTAATGGTAGATTTTTATCTACGTTTTTATTGTGGATTTATAGTGATTTGGGTTATTTATGGAAATGATTAACCTATAACAGAGAATATGTGATGATGTGAATTACTTTTAAGTATGTGACTTTAAGAGTATTTGATGTCATTTGGAGATACAATTTATCATGGGAGACTAAATAATCAAATTCTTCTGTGTTTTGGGTTTCAATATTAGTTTGGATTATATTGAAGGATTTTAAGGACAATTTATTATTGACTAGTATTTATTTAACTTCAGGGTATTGTTGGTTTAATTTTAGAAATTAAGATTTGTGCACATTTATCTCAAGGAATATCCTTTTGGGGGATCATTAGATCATTCACTAACCATTTTGCTTTTGATTAATCTTCAAAGACAATGTAAATATATAGTTTATCCTGCATGGATCATGTGATTCTATAGAAGTTTATTCTAGCTCTTCCAGTGAGACCAAGTCTTCTTGAATACCCATCGTTTAAAAAAAATTGAGTTAGTGGTGGAAATTTATTAAAGAATGAAACTCTACTTAAAAAGTAAGTATATCTCTTAATGTTCTTAGTCAATATCATAAATGAATTCCTCGTCCTTATGTAATGTAACATAAAACAAAAAAAATGTTGTCCGTTTACTTTCCTACTAGGAGACTAATGGTCGCTTGTCCCAACACAAGTTTTTGGTTTTCTTATTGTTAACTTTCTCCTGATCAGGATTTCTATCCCTCTCCATTAGAACTTGACACTTAGTTTATCATCCATATCCATGTTTTCCTACATGGAATCCGAGTATGGGTTATCTTGGATGACCCTTATACCTCTCTTTCTTTCTTTTAAAGTGATAGTTTTATTGACTCTTTTTCTGATGTGGGACTTTCCATTATATTCCCATGCACAATTTTAAAAATTGCGAGGACGCAATTTATTGAAGTACGGGAGAATGTAACACCCCAAGCTTCCTCGGTATGTTTCCTTTCGAATAATGCAATGGCGTGCATTGTACGCAACTTCGAGATTTTAACACACCATAACAAATCAAACTAGCCGTTATGAATAGTAATACCTACTTTTTGAAATTTTATAAATTCTATCTCTCAAAATGGACTTCATTTTTGGATTCGGAATATCAAAATTAGCCTAGGGTGAAATTTTGGTACTTTTCGGATAACTTTCATATTTTGATGAATAGTGAAAATTACTAAATTTTAATTTAAAACAACTTTTTTAATCAAAATAATTAATAGTGATAAATTATAAATTTGAGTGGTTTTAAAGTATATTTAGAATATAGTTTTTCCATTTAATATAATTTTGGTCATTGGACATAATTTTACAATTAAACCGAACATAAACAAGTGTCAATCTTTTGATAGTTATTATCTCTTAAAAACACGCTTTTTGTTTTGATAGCGGGAATTAATTTTAAATTAATTTCTGCCACTTCTGTGTTTTGAATGTGGGAAAATGGATTCCATATTTGGAATCAGGATGTTCAAATTGTGTAAATAGGTAACTTTTATTTTTAGATATTTTGAATAATTACTGTGGTAAATATTTTATTTACCATGGTTAAGGATAAATCCGGTAAATGAGGGATAAAAAAATAATATTATAATAATACTAAATTACCATAAAACGTGTCCTAGCCTTATTGGTTGATACATGTTCGACCATAGGCATATTTGGGTCGATTTTGGGACCCCATGGTGCCACTTGTAGGTGATAGGGACACTTTATTTTAATTAAGTTAAAATGAATACAAAAATGACACAAGCATATATCTTTTAGAAAACCAATTTTTACATAGGGTTATATATGTTGGATTTTAGATTATAAATATTCATTAGAAAGATAAAAATATTTCCTACATAATTATATTTTATTTATAAATTTTAGACATTAAATATGTTAATTTAGTTATGACACAACGGTGATGCAGTAATTACCATAATAGTGAAAAATTAGAATAATTGATATTATAAATACCAAAATAAATATATTTTGAAACTTTTATTGAATTAAACTAATTTTCTAGGTTAATATAACATATTAGTATTAATTTAATTAACTTTTTTCTAAGTAATCATTCTGTTATGTGTTTCACAAAAATCAACTATTGAATAGTGTCAAAATTGACATAAAAGAGTTTTTAAAACAAATATTATATTATTAATTCATATTAAATTCCTAAAAATCTAAGGTTCGGCCAAGAGACTTATATCATGATAGGTATATCATTAATGGACCACTTGGGGGTCTCTTGGATGTATATAGTAAGTTTATTAACTATATAATATAAAAATACAAAGTGACATGGTAAATGTCAAACTAATTAACTAAGAGTTAAAACTAAAAGATAAGGTTAATATAGTGACCCAAACCTGTCTAAATTCTATTGGCTGAAGTGTTTTCGACCTATCCCCACCTTAAACGTTTAATAATAAACTTTGGAGCCATTATAAACCGAATATGAATTTATTATAAATTAATATTTCTAGGTTTTCCAAAGGTGCCCCTCACCCCTCTTATAAAAGAGAACTCCTCCTCCTCATTTCTTCACACCTTCAAAGCCCTTTGGTTCGGCCAAAAACTGCCCAAATACTCTCTACACTTCCCTCAATACAACCTAGAGACCTTAGTTTTATCAGAAAGCCAACCTAATGATCCCTTTTGATCAAATCAAAAGGAAGAACCCGAAGAAGAGGTAATGTTTTCACCACCCCTTTTCAAGTTCCTTTCTTCTTCCACTTCATCTTTCTTTGTTATTACCAGTATAAAATAATAATTCCAGTATCATATATATACTGTGATGTTATTATAAATATGGTACAACCATATTCAGTATTCTATCCATCCTTTGAATAACATGTCACCATATGTGCGTACGTACGGCTTACCGTCTCCACGTCGTGGTGTAATTGTTTTTCAATATATTATTATTTGGATGGGTATAATAATGATGTGTAACTCATGTAAATAATAAATATAACATGATAATGATTTTGTATATATGATATACCATCCAATTATATATTATTTTAATATCAAAAGAATGATATTGTCACTCGTGCGTACGTACGGATTACCGTCTCCACGAACGCGATGAGATTCATTCTCCATCATATCCATTCAAGTATAATTATAATTTGATGATTTAAAAATAGTATATAGGTACTTGATATCATTCTGGATATTAATAATATACATCCCATTAATAACGAATATGGCTCACATAACAAAGAATATAAAGTAAAATGAACCCGTTAACACCCGAAATGACGATAATTCTAAGATATTATTAACAAATCAATGTTAAAAGATGATATATGATATCATATTAAAGTAAATGATTCTTTTATAATTCAATAACAATTATTTCACCATTATACAGGAGGTAAACCTACCGTCAACCAAGGAAAAAGTACAAAGTAATGGATTTTCTTATCTCACTTTCAATTCCGTGAGATTTCCACTGTTCGCCGCAAAATTATTGAAAGTGGTGTATTGTGTACTGCCATTTGATATATATTGTCATGATTCTCTTTATGTTATTATGTAAATCATTTTCTGGTTATTAAATTTTGGCCATACGACTCAGTTGATTAACGTGGTAAGGGATTTTCTTATCTCACTTTCAATTCCGTGAGATTTGCACTGTTCGCCACTAAATTATTGAAAGTAGTGTATTGTGTACTTCCATTTGATATATATTATCATGATTCTTTTTATGTTATTCTGTAAATAATTTTCTGGTTATTAACTCTTGGCCATACGACTCAGTTGATTAACGTGGTAAGGGTTTTCTTATCTCACTTTTAATTCCGTGAGAATTCCATTGATCACCACTTAATTATTGCATGTGGTGTATGTGTACTGCCCATGATCATATTCATTGTGTAATATAATTTAATTTATGGGTATTTACATCATCATGGTATGATACTTCATTCATGGGTGTATGTTTCGTAAGTTACCTAATCGATAAGGGAATTTGAGATTTCAATTTCCACTCATTTGGCTTTACACATATTTCATTGATTATATTACCCCAAGATTATGTGTGGAATCACTATTCATTTGATTATGTCATAATTTTTACTCCCCTTCCTATGGATATACTTTTGATACACATAATCACTCCATTGATAATTCTCAAGTCATTGATATGAATTTGATAAGAGTAATATTAACTCATTCACCATTTGTTGAGTTAAACATCCAATTCGTTGGTGTTGTTTTTACAAGAATATGTGTGAATATCCCTTGATTGTTTTACACTAAATATCCAATCATATTTATTGTATTTATATTTGTCACACATAATTATGTCGTTGATTTATCCTTAACCTAAGGATACGGCCTTTATGAGAGATTTCATATCAACTTACATTCCATTGAGACTTCTTTGTTGATATACACCAAAGCACTTTTATGTGGTGTATATAATGTACTTTGACATACTATATCATGAATCCATTTATTCTCATGATATTACAATGTTTTTATTACCTCCATTATTTGTATTCAAGTGTCTTTCTTTTGGTTAGAAACTCTAACTAAAATACCATTTTTAAATGTTTTAAAGACTTATTCATCTAAATAATTCTCATTAATGTCCATGTTTTAAAAATGGTTTTAAGGATTTATTTATATGGACATTAAAGTTTAGAAATTAAAACTCCTTTTAAAAAGTTTCAAAGTGGTATGGGACACTTTGATTAAAAAATCTATTTTTAAATGGCTTCTAGACAAATAGTGTGACTTTTAAATGATTTCAAGAAAAAGGGAGATATTTCTCTCAAATAGTTTTGATGATTATTTTTCATCTATATAAACATCCTTCATTATTATTGATTGAGGTTAATGTGATACAATACAATCTTCCATATTGTATCGAATAAGTTATGTTTGAATGTGGATGTGCTATTTTTATACCATTCATGGTTTGTGGTTAAATTATTGACATTTCATAAGTTATTTGTAATCTGAATGTTTATGTTATATTTCAACCTTTCATTCAAATGAATGTGTTAGACAAGTATGTACCAGGTTGGGGACCGGTAAATGTAAGAACTCCGGTTTGGTCTCCGGTTATTAGAGGAACTCCAGTTTGGTCTCCGGTTATTAGAGGAACTCCGGGTTGGTGTCCGGTTATTAGAGGCACTCCGGGTTGGTGTCTGGTTATTAGAGGCACTCTGGGTTGGGTTCCGGTTACAGTTATCCCCTAGGTCTTGGGACGAGGCCATGAAAAAGAAATTAAAGTTCATCATTATGCATTCCATCATTATGAAAGTGGTTATTGATATTGCATGGGATTGTTCAACTAGTAGAATATCCATGTGAATAAGTAAATGGCATTATTTCACTTTATCTTTGCCATATTATGCTGAAGTTCAAGTTTAAAAGGCTTTTGTTTTAATTATAAATTACCTTCAGTGTTTATTCTTATCTATGAATGCTTGTGCTATAATTTTATCCATACTGAGCATCTGAGCTCACCCCTTTCAATGTTTTATTTTTCCCAGGATTGTGAAGAAGTAAATTATGAATGACCTGCAGGGATAGTATGAGTCTGGACTATGGAGACTATGTTGTTGTTGTTTTCAGTTTATGATGTAATGTAAACTCTATTAATGTATCTAGTTATTCCAAGGCTACTAAACTAATCGGTCTTTCGAGACTTGATCTTTCTTGTAATCATTCCAATGTTATGTAATAATGCACCGACTCTGGTTAACTGGGGTCAGGGCGTTACATAAAATGTGTAGAATGTTATTTAGAATAATGGAAAAAGAAGTATAAATTGTTGTAGAGTAAAATTTAACATATGAATTACATAATCAATATGGAATGTAAGACTGACCATTCCCTTGATGGGATTAATCAAAGTCTCAAAAGGGTATTGGTTTCGTAAACATTTTCATCACATGGTGAAATATGTTTATAATCCTTCAAAACAGAGAGGGAATTTTATATGTCCTATATATTCCAGGGGAATCAAGATAAGAATAGTTCATTTGAACACCAATATAATGGTATCATTTTTTAGAATATGAATTAAATGAATCAATTTCCATCTTGATAATTTTTTGAAATAATAATCTTGAAAAATGCGTAATGGGCATGGGAGTGTGTTATAGGGTTAGTGATTAGGGTCATCTAGGTACTGAATTCAAGTTAAGGATTGATTCAAATATTATATAATGCTTCAACTATAAATAAATGAGACATTATTCAAACTAATTTCCAAATAATTATGATAATCTACCATAGAATAGACCAAAAAGATATTTCGAATCTTATGTGATCACTAAAGATGATGATGAAGTTCCGAAAGTTATGGTGACATGAACATTAATCATATATTTAAATTTGGATAATGATTTTTTTAATATATACCATTCCAATATCTAATATTTTCCTTGTTTTACAATATAATTAGATATTTCCCTTGAACCTTATTAAGGGAGTTGTTAGTCAAAATTCATAATAGAAATCTAACTTTGACAAAGATTTTCTAAATAGTTCCCTTTATAACACATAAATGTGATATATTTGTTGAATTTATTATCAAACCTATGGTTTAATTTGATATAATCATTAGTATGGATCAGATTTCAAAATAAAATGAAAAAAATATCAGAAATAAAAGGAAATTGTTATTTGTTATGTAGATGTGGAATTCATTATCTTAAGAGCGGAGTCCCTATCATCTCATTCATGTATAGATCCACCCATAGTTGCACTTATGAATAAACCATTTGGGAAAAATGAGAAAAATCATTATATGGAAATGGTAATATTTAAATTTAGGATGAACATATTTTATAGGAATATATTGATTAATTTAAAAAGGAATTTCTTAGATACCCACCACAACATGAATTCATGTTTTCCATTGACTTAATCTCAGATGAAATAATTATATCAATGAATCCCTATATAATGTAAAATGTGGAAGTAGTGGAGTTGATGAACATTATAGAGGATTTTTGCGATAATGGAATTATTCTCCCAATTGGTTAATATTGGTGAGTACCTATGGGTTTCATTTATAATAAAGACAAATCCATGAGGTTGTTCATTGAATATAGGGAAAAAAATTCTTTTATGATAAATAATAAGTATTATCTACATTTATTTGATTAATTATTCAATCAACTCTATATAGATCGATATTTTTCAAAAATAGAAAATCATTTTGGGTATCATAAATTGTGAGTTAATAATGAAGATATGACAAAGAAAATATATCAAATGAGCCATCGAAATTAAAATGTTATAGTAATTCCATTTAGATTGACGAGTGAACCATCTATTTCTATGGATCTAATGAGTAAGGCATTAGATAAATATTTTCATAATTTCATTGTAGTATTCATTGATGATATATTAGTATATTCTAAAAGATTCAAGGACCATGATAATTACTTGTGAATAATTTTAAAAACACTTATGGGAAACTAGATAGATAAGAATTTTAGAAAGTGTGAATTCTAGCTTCAAAAAATTACTATTTTTGGACATATTGTCTCCAAGTATGAAATTCCGGTTGATCATATAAAGATAAAGGTAGTTAAAAAATGGAGTAAACCAATGATCAAAATTTAGGTATGCAAATTTATTAGTTTGGAAGGTTACTATCTATGATTCATTCAAAAGTTTTCCAAATTCTCTAACCCATTAACCATGATTACACTTAAAGGGGAAACATTCACATAAACAATGTAATGTGAGTAATATTCTAATGAATTGAAGAGGATATTGGTCATTGCACTTATTTTGACTCTATCATCAAGAAATGATTGCTTATTAATATATATTGATGCATAAATATATGGACTTGGTAGTTTCCTTATGAAAAATAATAATGTTATTAACTATGAATCTAGGTATTTAAAGGCTCATGAACATAACTATATAACATATGATATTAATTTGAAAACTATAATATTTTTTTCACAATATTTGGACATCATATCAATGCTTAAATATGTGAGATATGCATAGAATATAAGTGCATAAATTAAATTTTTTCCTAGAAAGAGTGCAATATGTTGCAAAAGTGGATTCTTCTAATTATTGAAGGACTATGATTACTCAATTCACTACCACTTAGGGAAGGAAAATAATGTTTCAGAATCATTGAGAAAAAAAGAATATTGATTACTAACTAAAATGAGGATTTATAGGGATCATATGTTCAATGATCCAATAATAATTGATATGGGATTATTAAGGTAGTAGATAAATCATTAATTTTTCAAATTACTACCCAATCATATTTACTATAAAATATATAATTCCCTCGATTTGATATAAATTTTTTTGAAGAAAATTAATACTTTGAATGATGGGAATTTGATCGAATATTTCTGTAAAGATGTTATTCTGAAATTTGGAAAGACAATATATGCTCAAACTATACATGATCATAAAATGGAATAGTAATATGATAATAATAGATTATATTTCCATATACACCCTAGTAGCATCAATATGTGTTGTGATTTTATGATCATTTTTTCTGGGATATCATGAAGTGGGAAATTTATGAGTATGTATCAAGATACTTTTTTTAATTAGTGAAGGGTAAGATACAATATCCTAGAGGATTTATAATACCTCTAACATTTTTATATGGAAATTGGATGACATTAGTTCCAACCTTTTCATTGTATTACAAAATACTGTAAGAAAGAATGATACGATATGTGTTATTTTTGTTCTCCTAACCAAATATATTCATTTCATTGATATATGATAATATTTACCTTTGGAGAACCTTTAATTAATCTATACAAACGTATTTATAAAATTTCATGGTGTAACTCTTCCAATTTTTTCTGATCATGATCCCATATTTATATTGAAATTCTATAAAAGTCTTCATAAGGATTTTTATACTGATCTTTATTTGAGCACATCCTACAATCCTCAAATTTATGGATACTACAAAAGTACCTTTCAAATATTAGAATACATGTTGAGGTAATTTTTCCTAGATTTTAAAGTTATATGGGATTAATATTTACCTCTGATAGTGTTTTACTATAATAATAGTTTCCATCAAAGTATTCCAATGGTTCCGTATAAAGCATTATATGGTAGGAAATGCTATAGTCTATCTTGTTAGGATGAAGTATGTGACCGGAAACTTATTTATCCAACATATATTAGGGATATACAAACAAAGGGAAACACTATTTAAAATGATCTTAATTTATATTAAATAAGGTTAAAGATTTATGGGGATAACTTTAAGAAATATTTGGAATTTCAAGTGGGAGATAACACTTTCTTGAATGTTTCTCCATGGAAGGGTGTCATAAGGTATAGAACGAAAAGAAAACTGATCACTAAGTATATTAGACATTTAGAGATCCAGGAATGTGTTGGAGCTATTTATTAACATTTTTCACTATAACCGAGCCTCTCAAATGTAAATTATGTATTCCATATATCATTTTCAAGGAAGTATATTCAAAACCTAATATCTGTAGTCACCTATGTAGAAATTGAATTAAAATAAGATCTCTCTTAATGTGAAGAGGCCATACAAATTAATGAAACTAAAGAGTATGTATGGAGGGATAATATAAAATGACTTTTAATGAAACTTTAGAGAAATAATAAAATAGAGGGAGCAACATGGGAACCAAAGTACATTATGAAGAATAAAAACTGACATTTTTTTAGAAATTAATATCCTTGAATATTTTGAGAAAAATAATTGTATTAGAGGGGATAATGTAACACATGAGCCTCAATTACTGTATGTAAAAATTTTATTTTGATTAAAATAAAGTAAAATTCACATTTCTATATTTTATAGCACAGAAAACCTAATTTGATAGGAAGAATATCAATTTTTAAATTAACAGTAAAAAATAAGCCAAGAATGATTTTTTGAAAATTTCCTTTAAAAACAAGATTTTATGAATAATAAAGAATTTAGTACTCAAATATTACACATTTTATTCATAATAATGTGTTATAATATGTTTAATTAATAATTTATTGAAAATATATTTGATACAAATAAAGATAAGATCAATTGGAGGTAAAAAGATATTTTTCTGAAAACTATTTTAAAAAATGGGCATATTGTCCTTCCATTTAAATTAATTAAAATAATATTTAATGTGGAATTATTTAAATTTTTTTTATAGATTATATATATAATTATATGAATTTAAATCTATAAAATTATTTTTTCTAATCATATAGTTAATATAACATCATAATGTGATTGAAAACATGTATTTCTTGAAAAATCATTTTAGACACGTTTTGAGGGTCCATTTTTAAACTATATTCTTCCACATATATGAAATAGAATTTAATAAAATGGAATCCATATTTAGAATAAAATTTATTAATATTATTTAATAAGTTCAATTTAATTTGTTTTTAAAAATATTTTTAAAAATAGTAAAAATTAATTACCACAGTTGTGGTTAAAACAGGTTTACTAGGGGTTAATCTATAATGTTAAGGGTCAAAATGACCTAAACAATTTATGAAAACCCATTGGTTAGATGGATTTAGACATAATACTTATCCCTTTCATATATTATTTATTTAAGAGCCATATTTCCAAAAATGTTACCTTACATTATTGAAAAAACTTTTAAAAATTCAATGTGTTATTCACACCTCAATTATAAAAGGGAACCTCCTACCCTACACTTATTTACACCTAAAAATCCATTTATCCCAAAAAAACCCTACCAAAATATCTCCCAAAATCCTTATCCACTTTATATATGTATTTGTATTCCCAAAATTTCATCCTTAGGGTCCTTAATAAGAGATCCAAATGAGGCTTTTCAGAGCAATGGACATTATCCTCACCAAGCTCTTTTTTAATTATTATTTTATCTCCTTAAATAATAAATTAATTATAAAAATATAAAAACACAAGTTGCTTAAAATTATAGAACCAATGAATATATATGATATTAATTAGAAAATATTTATTCTTAAAATTTAATATATCATCTACTTCCTTATCCTTTCTCCCATTTATTAAATGATAATGTTGCTCGTTTGTATGTTCGACCAACTATCTCCAGGAAGCGATGTGAATCATTTTCTATGATTAAATTTTAATAATTATTCTAAAATAGATTCTAATGAAAATATGTGATATTTAATAATTTAAAATAATTTTTTATGATTGAAATATATAATATTCACATTAAATAAAACTTCTAGGAAAAAACATGCGTATGAAAATGAAACAGTTAACACCCAACACAGTGGTAGTAATGAAATATTATTATAGAAATTTTTAAAAGATGATATAAGAAGATCATATATGATATTATAAATATTAGAAAGGTTAGAATATAAATTAATAACATTTTATAGCCATTATACGAAAGGTAAAATCACATTCAATCAAGGTATAGTGTGATATAATGGATTTCATCTCAATTTCTATCCCATTGAGACATATTTGTTATTACACACCTATTCACATTTATATGGTGTATATAATTAAAATTTGATTTATATAAAATAAATACCTATTTATTAATTATGATTAATTTTTCAATTCATGTTAATTATTTCATGGGGTTTTAACTTAAAAGTTATCAAAGTGTTATGAATTTATTTTACAAACTCAATTTTTGGGATTTCTCCCATTTTTATTGACGATACCTTGTAACATTATCTTATTAAACTCAATATATTTTATTTTCCTATAAATATTAAATTATTTTCAATATTTTATTTCAAAACATTCTCTATTTATCAGTTTAAATAAGAAAATAAAAGATTAATAGGAAAACAAATTGTATTTCTCTTTTAACCATGTATTTTTTTCTTCCATGTCCTTATTTTTTCAAAATTGTTTTAAAAAAGTACATTTTATTTTTCAAATAATTTATCAATGAAATTTTACGTTATCCATTACATTTTAAAATGTTTTAAAGTATTATTTAAAATGTCTTACGAATGGTTTACATTCAAATTTATTTGTAAAAAGTCATAAGTAATGTTATTTTAACATATATAGTCTTAACGGACTACCCCACTACGGTAACTGTTTTATGAAATTTAGCTTATTATACACATTTTAAAACTTTTTTAAAAGAAAAATATTTTTAGAAAGTTTATTTTAATATTTTAGATCCATTTCATTCTATTCTACCAGAGGCATGGATTTATATAAAAACCTATATTATTGATGAATTAAAGGTCATATTTTCTATCTTATTAATTCGATGATCATTCACTTTATCTTGATATGTTCACATTATTACGATCATTATACATTAAATTTATATTAAATATCCATATTTTTTAGGGATATTATTATTACATAAACTCTATACCATTTTTAGATATGGTGTTTTATTATGAATGCTATTTTAATTACCTGTGAAAATCTTGAAAAATCCACATTATTTACTCTATAATGATATTTTTTGATAAGGAATATTATTTTTGAATTTAATTTATTATTCACTATATGAGGAATACATTATATAAGTAGCGACAAGTGGGTAACAATTATAGATATCCCCTTGATGCAATAATAGGTCTCATGAGTCAAATGAATAGGAAAAATTAAATAGGTTTTTAGTCAATACCTACCAATATTTTTAAGCCATCTTGATGAAAGGGCTTTATTGTAAATATATCATGATGTATAAGATCAACAATTCAAATATTAATAATTTTATTTATTGAGAATTATATTATTATTATTCATGATATTTTTTTAATGATATTATTCGTGGATAAATTTCATGCCCAAGATACAGATTAAATGAGATGTGTTTTTAGTAATTTACCTCTACAAATTGATTATTTAGTATTTCATCATGTTAAATTCCAATATATTTAACCCTTACTAAGAATTTTTGTACACCCTTATTTTGTTTCCTTTTTCTAGGGTATAAATATGAATTATTTAAATGAATTTCAAGGATGTAGAACATTAACTTTTATTATGTTTTATATTTTATTCCCATTGTAAAATAGGTATCATGTTTGTAATAAGATCTCCAAAACTACAAAACTGACCAATCCTTTGGGATTAGATTCCCTGTAACTATGATAATACAACAAAGTAACCAAAAACTCTAGGTTTCTAGATTTTTGGTTGTGACACATACATTGGATAGTCTCACTCGTGATCTGTTAGCATGAAATAATCATGAAATATAAACTAAAATATTTGATTAATTTAAATATAGGGAATTAATTATGATTTCAAAAATAGAAACTAATTTTAATTCATAAAATACTCATTATATTATCCCACAACCAATATTATAAAATTTAAAATAATTAAAACAATTATAATTTTTTGAAAAATTTAGTGAATGCCATGATATAAAATACCTAGGGAAGTTTCAGGCCCTTACTAGTGTGGGGTCATGATTAGAATGTTTGGTAGTACCTAGATTAGTTTGATCATGGTTTGATAGTCCTGGTTGAACCACTGGGTCGACATAGTGAATCACTCCACATGGTCACATGGGGCTTGGGTGGTGGAATCCAGAGTAGTGATGTTGTTTGAAAGAAAATAATGATTTTTCTATTAGTGTCAATTTGATAATCCACAGTTTAAAAAAATATCATTGCATTTTTATAGGAATATGGTTTTTTAACATCTATTTTTTGAAGTATATGAATTAAACATACTTTTTTTGCGTTTTTATTTACCCACCTATATAGAAAACACATAATTTATTCCTCTCACATGCTTTTACTCCAGTAACCAGGGGAATCACTGATAATGAGGTCTATTGCTACCGTATGACCCGTTTCACTAAATATATATATAGACCCACACACAGATGCTATATTTCATTATTTTAATCTTGAGAAATTCATTATTTGTTATTCATGTTATTATAAACTGGCTATTCTGCCTCTGATTGAAGATACATTCATGGTGTTACGATAGTAACAATTCCCTCTTTTTTAATTCATGAAAATTTAATTTGAACAGTAAATTAACTTGGCACATGATCACCTTAATGCCACTTATTTTCACTAAACCCTGAAGAAATTTGAGCATATACCAACAGTTTAAAACCATTATTATAGGCCAGAGAACTATTGGTATTTCCTCTACCAAAGGTTCTCCAAGAGTTTGGGAATATGGCTATTATGAAAGGCTTATACCAACAGTTTTTAGTAAAGTATTGGTATAGGGTCAACATAATCCTTCTATAACCAATGGTTCGGTAGGAACCATTGGAATATTATTATACTAACAGTTCCCTATTAACCATTGGTTTAGGTCTATACTAATGGTTTTGAATCTTTTGGTATAGACACCTAATTACTAGGCCTATAACACCCTCACCCTATACACAGAACATGAAAACAAACAATAGAAGCCACATAATCCATAGAATCTGCAAACAAACAACAGAACCTGAAAAAAACAAAACTTGCTCAAATATACACTAAAAACCACACTATCACCCCAACATATTCAATTATCTAAAAATATACATCACCAAAAAATATATAAATAATGATAACATGAGAAAACAATTATTTTATTAAACCAGTGATAACACACATTCAAAATATGACATGTATTCATTCTGAAAAAATCATCAATCATCAAATATCATATATATAAGTCAAAAATATAAATTATATATCTATACCATATCACCATCACTATAATATCATCCATCCTCATCCATATCCTTGTCATTATCCTCATCCTCATCCTCAATCTCTTCCTCACCCGCTTCCTCTCCCTCTTCCTCATCGTCATCCTCTCTTTCTCTATTTCCAGAAATTTTTTCATCCTGACCAAAACTAGAACTAGTTCTCAGTGCACTAAATAATGTACACTTCGATAAAATTCATGCATCACAAGATATTTCAGTATCTGGTGGATTTTATTGACATAAAACTTCCATAGATTTCATCAATTCTTCTTTGGCCCTTCGAATCTGTTCACACTCCTGTATGACTTTACTTTGGTCCTTTTCTGCATATTCCTGAGCCTATTCATCCCATAAATTATCTTTTTACAATATTTTTCTACTAGAACTATCACTGGATGTAGACCAATATCTAATCAGGACAATACTCTTCCCAATCTGACAACATACACTACTGTGGTGATCATCCCCCAAAACCTAATGTTAGTGATCATTGGGACCCAATTTGTCAGCTTCCTAATCATCATGGGCCTCCAAATCATACTATTAAAATTCAAATCGACTATTTAATTTTAAAATAGATATTAATAGATGAAGTAAAATATTAAAACTTATAAAATTATATATGTGAGTTCGTTTATTGTGCTTTTTTATTTGTTCTTTCTGCTTGAGAAAAAATTTTGTTCAAGGAACACATCCATAAAAATTCAAAAACTTCCTATTAAATGACATCAAATATAGAAAATAAAAATTTAAAATAGGTTATTAAAAATTAATTTCATAAATAAATTCAAATGGGTATTAATTCTAAATGTAACAGAAAAGAAGAAAATATTTGAGATGAATTATATTGACAAAAAAGATCTCATTCAATGGATTTATCTTACACCTCCTTCAAGTGAAAATATCATGTATGTGAAGTTGTTGTACCTTGTATATATAAAATGTTTTTATGAATACCTAAATAATTTTATTAGAATAAGTTTAACTCCTAATATTTAAGATAGGGGACATATAATTTGATATTAGAGAATTGAAAGTGTTATAGTCCACTATGTAGGGTATTTTACATAAACTTTTTTAATTAACTATTCAATATTATGTAATTATTTTCCCCCATGAAGTCAATAAAAATCTATCGTATAGTCAATCTTATAAAACTATGTACATTTTATTTTAAAATTTATTATTTTATTTTATATTTCTACATTAAATCTTATGTACTAATTTTACATTCATTAATCATCAAACAAAATGTTATGAAATTGTTGGTGAAAATAATTTTCTAATTTATGTACATAAAAGTAGATTGATTGAATGAATTTAAAAAATTAATGATTAATATTAATCCCTTAATCAAACAATATCAATAATTATATTTTAAAATATATTAATTGTATTTAAACAGAAAAAACCCCAAAATATACTACAAATTATAAAAGAAAAACATGATTACTTTTTGATATTAAATATTCCCACACTCTATTAACCAACATTTGGAGACAATTTTTTTATTCCTATACCCTTTACCATATCATTTTCTAAAATGTTCATATCTGGGCTTCAATGTCATCAATCAAAGTTGAAAAACTCATTGAAGTGCACAAATATGAGATTAAAATTCCTATAATAACACCTTATTTTAGAGGATTCTAATAGGTAATTTAAATCTCATGATCTTTTTATGAATTCATACTAATGATAATTTGTTTTACTATTGTACCACCAGTCACCTTTAAAGTAATTTTAACATGAGGTTAAACTATAATATAAATTGTAGACAGTTTACTCATTTCAATAATAATTTAATAAAAATAATTTTTTTTCAAGCTATAATTTTATCATCTTTAAATACATACTGTGGGTAAGAAAAATTAAAACAACCATTGAAAGGGTCCCATTTTTGGCATTTATCCATTTAATAAATTTAGAAATAACACCAATTACAAAAGTTAACTTAGGATTAAAAAACTATGTGTAGTTCCAATCATTAATCTACTATGGTCTGAATATAAATTAAATCTAGATAATGTTTCAAAATATCATTTGGGAATATTTAAAAATATAACTATTTATATTAAGGTCCTCCATTTAAAATATATCATAAACAAAACTAGAATAAAAATTTGATTTTACATTTAATAAAATGAGAAATTTCACTTATTCATCACTTTTTAATCATTTGTAAGTACAAATACACTTTCACATAGCTTATAAAAAGTATATTTCAACAAATTATAATAAAAATATTCATGATATATTTTGTATAGAGAAAATACTTATTTTATTTGTTGAGAATACTCAATAAATAAATAATTTAAAACAGTGTATCACATATAAATTTATATATTTAGATTGATATCATTCAAATGTAATACTTATTTATTGAAATAAAAAAATAGTTTCTGTATGGAAATCGTTCCATTATATTTTAATAAATAAAATTTATAAAACACATTTATCCAATAAAATAATCCATTTATCCTATATTTTTTTCTATGTGATATAATGGATCAAATAGTTAACCATGTGTAACAAAACCTACATCTCATTTTTCAATAATGAACATTGTTTATAAATAAGAATCTCATATTATTAAATGAGTTTCGTTCCTTCTTTCGCCCATGGCCAAGAATCATATTCTTCCGAATGTGTGGAGGTATTTCATAGAATTCTTGTTTTTTATTTCATCTCTATACATCATAAAAAAGGGTTTTCAATAAGAAAAAAACATATTCATGAAAATAATAGTAATTTTCATTCAAAAACATAAAATTTTATTAATACCTTGAACATGATACTCATCCAATGAACAATCATTTGCTGATAATATTCTATAGAAAAGTCTTTAATTACATGTGTGACCTCTAAATCCTTAAAAACTCTATCACAACAACCACTTTACAACTCATGCTTATATGGTCTCCACAACTCACCTAATTCCATGAGCCATACAATCCTCATAACCTCATCATTTGGAAGATTAAAATGAATATGGAAAAAATATTAATCCTTATAAATAAAATAATAATATTACATTAAATCTAACCAATTTTTTTTCCCATTTTTATGCTGAAGCATTATATATTAATTCCTTAGGCAGTTGTATCTAGGGGAGTGGATTGAGGGGAATGATGTCACAGTAATTTTCAAGAATCATCATAAAGCTACTATATTCTAACCATTTTTTTCCAACCAGTTGGTATTACTCATCGTAAACCACCATCAATTATATGTGGAGGTTCTGCACCGCATTCATGTGCGTATTCCCATGCCACCTATCAAAAGATCCATCTATTATGGAAAAAATATTATATCAATACATCTTATAAGTAAAATAAACAAAATTAATTTTTTTACCAGGGTTATATAAATTTACATGAGGCTGTTTGATTAGCAGGTGATGCTGGATCACTAGGATTTTAAGGAACATTAACCTGTGTAAATGGAGTGGGTCCTAATATGTTCTTTTTAAGATCAAAATATATAAAAGAATAAGTTTAAGAGGTAGGAATGAATAAGGTCAGGGAGAAGGTAGTAGAAGTAAAAGAAGATTGAATAGATGTATGTGGAAATGCATAATATGGATGAGGAGTAGGAACCATCATCAGATTAGAGAAACATAGGATTGTAGCCTCAAATTTAAATAATGATGAAGAAAGGTGACTTAAATATTCTAGGTATCTCTAATGACATTGTGGTATCAGAAGGTGTGGTAGATGGTTTTTTAGTGAGAGAGATGGGGTGTGATCTAGTACGCAACTAGAGAATGTAGCTATAGTACCAACCCTCTTATCATCAGCTTGAGAACTAAAATCACTAGGTTGGGTGGAGAATAAATTTCACCTAGGTGGTGTATCCTGATTAAATGTTAAATTATCACATGAAAATATATGTTATTGATATATATATATATATTTTAAATAAAATATCACAACATTCACTAAGGGGGGAAACCAGTATATCTCATTTTATGATTATTATCTATCATCCTGAAAGCGCATACAATTGTCGCCTATCAACCATTCAAGTTTCTGATGATATTCTAATGTGTATAGCAACACTTGGGTCGAATCCTCAGCAATGATACTTTTTAATAATAGATTGTTTTTAGTTGATTGTATTTTTATTGGGGGGTTTGTTTTCAAGTCATAAATGAAGTGAGTAATGATTGGTGTTTGATTAAAAAATTTTATAAAGATTTGGGTGAGTTCATTATTAGGTAGTTAATCTTGTGATATCCTTGAGCCATGCTTTATATTTCATTAAATTAACACCCATGTCAAAAGTTGACGTTGATCGGAATTCCCATGTGTTAAGGCTTTAATACAAGCCTTGACATAACTTAGGGTTCTATTATTAATCATATCTTGTTTATGGTAGTGTATTTATGGTTACAATAATCCTTGGAAACCACTTTATAAACAAAACAAGTCATTAATCCATGACATGTTATGTCATACATACACAATGTTAATTCAAAGAATATTCATCGAGCTAATGTTGTCAATCACTTAACCTACCTAAATTATAACTCACTTAAATGAGATATTTACTCATCCATTTAGATTTTTAATAATCTGATTACAATTTTAGGATGATGAATTAATAATTGAAGAAAAATAAAGGGATAAGAAAAGTGTTGTGCGTCGAACACACAGACACAAATAGTGAAGGGAATTAAATACTGATACTAGATAGAATGATAAAGAACAATATGGGAAGGGTATTCCACTGTATTTAAACAATTTTAAGACCACTAATATTATTTAACATAATTTGGAAGAGAATAACAGATGAAGAAGAAGAAACGTGAAGTAAAATAGAATTACAAAAACAAATACATACACAATTACAACAACAAAAAACACAAAAGTAAATGAAAACAAAGAGAGGATGAAAAATATATCAAGTGAAAACATGAGTATGGAAGTTCCTACCAATTCTGTTGAATGGATTTTTTTGAGACAATATATTCTCCTCTCTTCTTAAATACCAACTCTATTGAATGGAAAGGAGGGGATGTATTTATAGCCCAAGGTGGTGGACTGTTTACATTCTAAAACTAACCATCAAATTGGCTCTAATATTTAGACATATATACAACAAAATATAGATATATCTCAGTTTTCAATGTTTTATATAATATTGTTGGCCAACTATTCTCAAAATTTGGATTTATTTGGAATTATGGATCCAATGTTATGGCCATTATATAAAACAATGTTAATCTGTCCATCTCAATCCAGGATTTTTTGATGAACGAAATTTGAATGGGTTTATCAATAAGTATCTCCCTTCAAAAACGAATTCATTATTAAAAAAAGTCTTACGCCTATATCTCCTCTTTCATACAGAAACATATCATCTTAATTTGACAAATAGATCATGAGAAAAGTAAATTTTGATGTGATGATTTCATATCCCAGACAGATTGGTGAGCTGGAATTCAATGTTTCATTTAGGTCCCTTGTTTTTGGGGTTTTCCCTGAAATTTTTATCCATGATTCTTTTCGATAATAAAAAACATATGGATGAATTTAAAAAAATTTGGGCAAAATGATTTAGACCAATAACTTAATCATCATGGCTGGTCTAGTTTTTTCACAAATTCTTTGGTCTTCTTATGTAGACCATGGGACACTTCAAATTGAATAATTAGCCACTAATTCCTTATAAGTAATTGTTTTAATTTCAACAATGAACCCTAAATAACAATAATCATGCAATTTAGATAAGTAGGGTGAGTTTTATTATTAAAACATTAAAAATACTTAAATCTTGATGACTTCAAATAGTGGTGTAAAATTATATTTAGTATTTTAAAATTAATATTTCACAAAAATTATGCACATTTCATATAAAATAAGTAAATATAGTATTTAATAATTAATGAAAATATTAATAACATAAAATTGCCCATACTTATTCTTGTGCATGTCCTCATGTGCAGTAAATATAAAAATATAACAAAATCATTTTTACTCACCAATTTTTTTTAATTTTTTCCCCACTTAGAGGAGGTTTAGAATATTTAACTCATCTATATTGAATTATGCCACAAGTTTTTACATAAAAAATGTTCCAAAAACAATTATTTTTTTCTTTTTCAAATTTAGTAATGGAAAATGTGGGTAGTTTAAACTCACTCCTCTCAAGATTATAAAATTCATTTTTGGAGGTTCACTCTTTCACTAACCAAAATTGGAAATCATAGAGTTTTAAAGAGATATAATCTTTTATTCCCTATCCTAAAGTGAAAAAGAATAAATATGCGTTTTTAAGGGGTTTTTCTGTGGCTTTGGGATGGTAGTAATTCATTATTCAAAAGAGTAGAAAAGGGGTAAAACACCAACATGGAAAAAGAAATGCCAAATATTTTTGAAATAAAGAATGGAAAGAAATAGAAGCACATATTTACAAGGTAACAATTGTGTGAGTCAATACAAAAAAGTGGGAAAAAATTTCAAGGGGATGAAAAGATGAAATATTTACAAAACACAAAACATTTCCCAATGACATATGTTTTTTTTCCTTTTTTTTGAATTTTCCAAAAGTTGAACTTGAAATAATCTCACACTCATACCCTAAAACATGATTGATCTCCTCATGACACTAATTTAAATAGTTATAACAAGATAAAAGGTTGATGAAGAGTTATTTTTGACCTGCCCAAGACACAACCCATTTTTTCCTTTTTTTGGTATTTTTTAATTTTTTTTTGAAAACTAGATTGTAACATAAAAAAAATTACAGAAATCAAAGCGCATTACATTCCCAAAAAAATAATTAATTACAAACTCTCCCCCACATTAAAATTGATGTGTGCCCTCAATAATATGATAACTCGATGAAAATCAACAAAAGGGCACCCAAAAAATAAAATCAATTACCCCCACACTCAAATATCAATAAATAATGCAATGTAAATCCATGTAGATATTGGGTGGGATTAGGTATTATGATTTTAATGTGGATATCAAAGAAAATGTTTTCAAAGGCTCGAAGGGGCTTTCAAAAGGATGATTTATGTACGAGAAATGGTAGGCTATTTTTCTACTGTGATTCTCATGAGGTTTAGAAAATTATTATAGAATATTAATGCACACAAAAGTTGGAAATTCATCTTGAAGGTCCAAAAAATAAAAGTTCAGAAATGGGGGTGAAAAATACACATTTTAAAAAGATGTCCATATGTGGCCTTGGCATGAAAGATAATGTCTTTCGTCAGGGTTGGGGAAAATTATTTTCCAAATAAAAACATTAGCATTCAAAATTTGTTGGTTTGGACACAATATTTTTAATCCAAATATATGATGAACCGAAAAGATTTTTGAGATGAAACAATGTCTTTTTAATCGTTAAAATGTTTGGAAATTTTTTTAAAATTAGATGGAGAGTAAGTAAGACTCTTGATTTTTCATAATTTTTTATTTATTTTTATTTATTTTTTTGTTATTCTTAGTTTTTTTAGATTTTTTTAAGACACACACACAAAAAAGAGAAAGAGTAAAAAAAGTGAAAAGTGTAAAGTGGTAAAAAAACAACATGAGAATTATGGATGAAGAAGAAGAAAGTGATAGATAGAGAGAGAGAGAGAGAAGTTAAAGGAAAAGAGGTGCCCCTGGTTTGGATTTGGTGGGTCACTATCTTTATCTGGTGGTGGGTTAGTGGAAGTTGTGGATCTTATAGAAATTGATGTTATTCCATGATTCTATGTCCTCTCATGGTGATTCTTTAATCGATATCCATTAATTGTGAGTGTACTTTTTGAGGAGGGGTCTTGGACATTCACTACACCAAATGGGTAAACATGAGTATTAATAAAAGGACCTTCCCATCAAGAATTAAGCATACATGGGTGAAGTCAAAATCGAGAGTTGAAGAGTAATACTTTTTCACATTCATGGAATACCTTTCTTAGGATGTGTTTTTCCTGGAGTGCCTTAGCCTTTCTTTTGTACATATTGAAATTCCCCTAATAATCAAGTTGAAGCTCCTCTAGTTAATCCAATTACAACAATCTTTCTTCACCATATTTTTCACATTCAAAATTACAAGTTGTTACTTCCCAAAAAGACTTATATGGGATTTTAACTGGTATATGACATGCTTTACCAAATACTAGACTAAATGGAGTCATCCCAATGGGTGTTTTATAGGCAGTTCAATAAGCCCAAAGTGCTCCACCAAGTCTTTCAGACCAATATTTTCTGGTGGTCTTAACAATTCTCTCAAGCAATCTTTTAACTTCTCCATTATAAAGTTCATCCATGCCATTTTATTGGCGATGATATTATGTTGAAGTTTTATGTACAACACCATTCTTTTTTGAATGATATTCCATGGGTTTATTGAAAAAATGGGTTCCTAAGTCACTTATGAAGGCACATAGTGTACCAACTCAGTGGAAGATGTGTGTCTTTAGGAACTCACTAACTATATGTGAATCATCTTTTTCTAGTGGGTTTGGCCTCAACCCACCTAGAAACATAATCAACCACAAGAAGAATGTATGAGAGTCCATTGGAATGGGGTAATGGTCCCACGAAATCTATGTCTCAAACATCAAATACCTCAAAGAAAAATAAAGACTTTTGGGGAATTTCATTACCCTTTGAAATTATGCCAATCTTTTGAAAAGTAGAACATGATTGACATAACTCATGTGAGACCTTGAAGAGTGAAGGCTAGATGAATCCATAGTCTTGGACCTTTCAATAGGTCCTTTGTTGTCTAAAGTGGCCACCTCTAGGAAGTGAGTGACAAAATTCTATGATGGAGGGAGGTTTATCTTCATCAACAAGTCTTATAATTACCATGTCAGTCTCAATTTTCCACAGTTTATTATCTTCCCAAAAAAGAATTTTGAATCACATTTCAGCTTCATTTTTTGTTATTTTGAAAATATTTCAGGGAAAGACCATAAACCAAGTAATTTACAATTGGGGCATACCATGGTGACTTTGGAGTGATAGATGAAAGGTTCTCAGTGTGGAATTCAGGATCAATTATTTCTGTATGATAAGAATTTGAAATTCTGTTGAAGTGTATCAGCCATAGGGTTTTCTTTTCCTAGTCTATCTTTGATTTCATGGTCAAACTCTTGGAGAATTAGTATCCATCTTATAAGCCTCGGGTTGGAATCAATTTTCTTGAGTAAGAGCTTTATATAAAAATGATATGTGAAGATGATGATTATGGAACCTAAGAGATTGGGATGTAATTTATCTATAGAAAAAAAACTTCTAAAATTTCTTTTTCAGTGACAGTATTGTGAGAAAGAATTTCATCCAATGTTTTTGAGGCATAATGGATGACATGATGAATCTTTTCTCTTCTTAGAACAAGAACAATCCCAATGGATCTATCAGAAGCATCACACATCAACTCAAATGGTAAGGAACAATATAGGGGTTGGATTTTTAGGGTAGATTTAACAGAAGTTTTGAGTTCAACGATGGCTCACTTACAAACCTCATCGAAATGGAAAGTGACATCATTTTGGAGAATAATGGTGAGTGGGAGGGAAATTCTACTAAAGTTATGGATGAATCTCTGATAGAAACCAACATAACCGAGGAATGAACAGATGTCTTGAAAAGTGGTGGGTTTAAGAAGTGATTGGATCACTTCAATTTTGGCAGGATCAACTTCAATACCCGTTTTTGAAACTATGTTCCCTAAAACAATCCAATTTCCAACCCCGAAGTGACATTTTTAAAAATTTAACACAAGGATACACTTGACACACTTTTTAAGGACTAGAGAGAGTGAATTGAAGAAAGATTCAAATGACTCACCATAAATGGTAAAGTCATCGATAAAGACTTCCATGCAGTGTTCAGTGAATTCCAAAAAGATACTCATTATACACCTCAACAATGTTGCTGGATCTTTACGAAGTCCCAAAGTCATTCTCATATATGCATATGTTTAAAAGGGGAATGTGAAAGTAGTCTTTTCTTGTTGTCGAGGAGCGATTAGGATTTGTAAGTAGCCAGTGTATCCATCAAGAAAGTAATAGTGTGACTTTCTGGATAATCTTTGTAGCATTTGATCAAGGAATGGAAGAGGGTAGTGATATTTTCATGTTTCAACATTCAATTTTGAGTAATCAATTTACACATGCCATTTGTTCTTCCATCGAGTTGTGACTACCTCCCCATGTTCATTTATGACAACAGTTATCCCACCCTTTTTAGGTACAACATGAATTGGGCTAACCCATTCACTCTCAGAAATTGGGTAGATAATACCAACTTGAAGAATCTTGGTGATGTCTTCCCTAACTACCTCACGTATGAGTGGATTGATTTTTCTTTGTGGTTGTCTAATTGGTTTGGACGATTCCTTAAGATGGATGTGATACATGCAATGGGAAAGGTTAATTCTTGTTATTTCATATAGGGTCCTGCCTGAGTCATTTTTGGTTTCCTCTAACATCTGAACAAGTTTGGACTCCTCAGTTTCAATATGTAAAGCAGAGATAATGACAGGATAAGAGTGATCATGGAAAAGGAATTCATATTTTAGGTGTTCATGATGAGGTTTTAGATCAGAATCATCTATCATTTGTGGGTTAGACAACTCATGAATGGAGTAAGGGACTTCATTTGGGTTTGATTAATTTTCCTTGATATTGTACAATTTGGAGCAGTGGAGATCATAGTTTATATGGGATTCAAGAGAGTTTTCATGTTTTCTTAGATTCATGGAGTCTATGATTGAAAGGTCCACATCAACTTCACCATTTATGGCTTGGTTAATCATGGTGCAGATTTCAAAAGATACATTATCATTAGAAAATGATGAACATGATGGATTGGGGTTCAATTCATTCATAGAAGTGTCCTCGGAATCATGGATTGAGAATGCAGAGTGATCCTCAGATGGGTACGACATGGCTTGTAAAATGTTGAAATTGACCATTTAGTCACCAAATTCCATGGTTATGATGCCTAAATGGACTTCTGTTTTGGTTCTAGAAGTCATGAAGAATGTTCTTCCTAGAATTGGGGTAGACCAAGAAGAGTTAGTCTCACCTTCCATGTCAAGGAAATAGAAATTAGCAGGGAATATAAGATCATTTACATGAACAATTAAATTTATAATTATTCCCTATGGACTGGTTGTGCTCCAATTGACTAACTAAATTACAACACCCATTGGATTTATGAGACCAAGACCAAGGTTAGAGAATACGGATTGGGGCATGACATTAATTGAGGCTCCTAGGTCTATGAGTGCATCACCAAAGTTGGAAATTCCAATTTTTCATATAATTGTAATGGTCCTTGGATCTTTTCACATTATGGGAATATATTGTTGGGTGGAAACATTTTTTAAGGTCCTAAGTTTCCTCTGTGGGTGCACAATTCCTTAAGAAAATTATCATACATAGATATTTGTTTTATGGAATCTAATAGGGGAATGTTGACTTCAACAAGTCTAAACATATCTAGAATTTTTGGATTGGGATCAAAGAACTTATTTGGCTTAGAAATGGATTGAGGAAAAGGAATTGGATTCCAATGTGAAATGCAAGGAGTCAAGGGAATGGATTTAGATTTCTTTTTGAGTTCTTTTTTCATTTCATTTTCTAGGTCATTATTTAAAGGGGTGGGGGGGGGGTGGAGGACTTATCTTGAGGCATATAAATTTGCTTTCC
Organism: Viscum album; assembly: GCA_963277665.1. NCBI lineage: Eukaryota > Viridiplantae > Streptophyta > Magnoliopsida > Santalales > Viscaceae > Viscum > Viscum album. The sequence goes on along the minus strand of OY728158.1, from coordinate 809,915,995 downwards.
CGATCTAAGTGCAATTGAACTTACATTACCCTTGGGGTTGGGTAATAGTTGAGTTGAGTGTTGGGAAGAATTTTATCATTGTTGATGGATCAGGTGGGATGCCAGTTTACCAATTTAGGTTTCAATGTTCTTTAGGATATAATATTTGAATGAGGAAAGATCTTCTACAGTGCTTTCCCATGGTTTCTTTGAAGAAGAGGCTTTCCCAAATTAGGAATACCTTGATTTTGCTTCTTGGGAAAGTAATTGTATTGTATTTGGAATTGAGAAAGCTCAATAGAATAGTGGAATCCTGGAGGAGTAGAAGGATGATTCGTCCTTTGTTGTTGAGGAAAAACAAATAAGGTTGTTGGAAGTTACCAACACCATGACCATATTGGATATGGTTTTTTGTTTTTAAGAGGGAATTAATGGACAAGTATTCCATAACATAATAATTGGTTATAAGAAGAAGATAAGGGCTCAAAGTGAGGTTGGTTAGAGGTTTTAATGAAATTAACTGATAGTTGAGGGTTGGTGTTCTGCTGAGCATAGGCTGCATTGAGCTCTATTAGTCCAGATGAATTAGATGGATCATCTTGAAGTTGTGGATGGGTGTATGTTGGATGAGCCAGAGAGTTGCAGTTTACATAGTTTTTGACAGGTCTAGGAAACATTTATTGTAGAGAAGATGAGGGTGGGGCTTCGGAAGCCACAAATTACTATCACACAAGACCTATAAGTTCACTCATCCACTCAGTCATCTTGTTCTGCTCTATCGATTGACTAGCTTGGGCTTGTGTGACTTGAGCATGTTCTTGAGTATGGAATTATTTTGTGTTTGTATCCATGTTGATTATGAGATATCTTAAAGCTGTAGGAGTTTTATGAACAATAGAACCACCACTTTTCGGCATCAATGAGAGTTCTCTCCATAGCCAATAACCCCTCATAGAAGTATTGGATCAAAAGTTGGTCAGAGATTTGGTGGTGTGGGATGGTTGAAATATTATTTTTGAACCTCTACTAGTATTCTTGTAGTGATTAATTTGAGAATTGGTGGATACCACTTATTTATTTCGGATGGAAGCAATTCGAGAACCTTGAAAGAAATTCTCTAAGAAAAGTCACTTCATGTCATTCCATGTGGTTATAGAACCAGGAGGGAGGTAGTAAAGCCAGGACTTGGAAGATTTAGCTAGGGATAAAGGTAATGATCAGAGTTTGATTTATTCTTTAGAAACTACTTGAGTTTTCATGTTACAACACAACACTTGGAACTCCTTAAGGTGGAGATATGGATCCTCACCAGCTAGCCCGTGGAAATAACGGAGAAGTTGAACCAATCCCAATTTGAGTTCAAAGTCAGCCTCTATGTTTGGATATTTAACACCAAGGTGTTGATAATTCATATTAGGGGTAGAAAGTTCTTTATGTGTTTGTTCCCTAGGATTGGCCATATCTAATTCAATTGGATGGTCAAGGAATGGTTCTTGAATGATTTAACTATTCTTAATGTTCCTCTTAAGTTGGAAAAGTGTTTGCTCAATTTCAGGGTCAAATAAAACCATGGGATTTTTTGGGAGGCTATGAGGAATTCAAAGATATTTTGGAATAAAGATGAAGAGATTTTTTTTCTTTATGTTTTTTTTATTTTTGATTTTATGAGAATGAGAGTTTTTATTTGTGTTTTTTTGATTTTTTTAAATTTTGTTTTTTTACAATCACCAGGAACTGAAAACTAATTAATTACACCATCTCCGGAAACAGTGCCATTTGAAATCACGACCGATTATTTCCTATCGGCTGTTCAAGGTTCCTATGCTCAACTAATGTGTATAGTAGCACTCAGGTCAAATTTTCGGCGATGAAACTTTTTTATAGTCAATAGTTATTAGTTGATTGTATTTTGATTCGGGGGTTTGTTTTTAGAGCTTAAAAATAGTGATTAATGATTGGTTTTTTGATATAATAATTTGATAAATTTTGGGGTGAGTTCATCATTATGTAGTTAATAATGTGACATCCTTGAGACATACTTTATATTGCATTAAATTAACACCCATGTCACAAGTTGACGTTGATTGTATTTACCAAGTGTTAAGGCTTTAATCCATGCCTTAACATAACATAGGGTTCTAATCATAATCATATCTTGTTTATGGTTGTGTATTTATGGTTCCAATAATCCATGTAAACCACTCATTAAACAAAACAAGTCATTAATCCATGACATGTTGATTCCTACAAACACAATGTTAATTCAAAGAATATTCATTGAGAAAAAGATCTCAATCAATTAACATAACTAAATTATAACTCACCCTAATGATATATTTACTCATCCATTTGGGTGTTTAATAATCTGGTTATAATTTTATAATGATTAATTAATAAGTGAAGAAAAAAAGGGATAAGAAAAAGAGTTGTACGTCGAACACACACACATAAATAGTGAAGGGAAATAAATAATGACTTTTGGTTGAATGAGAAAGCACAATAAGGGAAGGGGATTCAATTGTATTTAAACTATTTTAAGACCATTAATGTTATTAAAAATAAAGTGGATGAGAATAATGTATTAAGAAGATGAAACATTCATTAAAATAAATTTACAAAAATAAAGACTTACAAGATTACAACAATAAAGAACACCAAAGTAAACAAAAACAATGAGAGGAGGAAAGGTCTCTCAAGTGAAAAAATTATTATGTAAAGTCCACCCAAGTAATTAAAAAGGATTTTTTCTTGCAAATATATGAACATATCTTCTAAAATGCCAAATATTTTTTAAAAAGGGGAGGGAATGTATTTATAGCCTAAGGTGGTGGACTATTTGCATTCCAAAACAACCCATACAATTGGATCTAAAATTTTGACAACCATACAGCTGAATATAGAGATATCTCTTTATTCAAAGTTGTATATAATAATTTATTCAGACTACACTAAAAATTTGGAGCCATTTGGACATATGTAGCCAATGTTATGGCCATTTTACTAAACAATGTTATTCTATCCATTTCAATCTAGACTTTTTCAATGGCCAAAATGTGAATGGGTTTATCAGTAGGCAGATTCCTTCAAATCCAAATGAATTCTTTAAAAAAGACTGCCACCTATATATCCTCTTCCACAATAAAAAATAAAAGCTTTATTTGATGATTATATTTTGAGAAAATTCAATTTTGGTGTGATGATTTTATTTCTTGGACAAAATGGTGATATGGACTTCGATGATTCATTTTGGCTCCATGATTTTGGAGTTGGGCCCAGAAATTTTTATCCATGATTAATTTAGATAATAAAGAAAAAAGGCAGTGTTTCATAAAATTTGGGATTTTGTATTTATACTAGTAACTCAATCATCATGGCTGGTCCAGTTTCTTACAGATTGGGTCTTCTTGTGTAGACCATATGACCCATTAAATGGAAGAATTGGCCACTGATTACTTCTAATTAAATGTTGTAATTTGTGTAAGGAACCCTAAAAAAGGATCTTGCAATTTTGATAAGTAGGGTGAGATTTATTATTACAACATTAAATAGACCTAAATCTGGATGACTTCAAATAGTTCTCTGAAATTATATTTAATATTTAAACATTAATATTTCAAAAAATATATGGACATTTCTTATAAAATAAATAAAGGTAGTATAAAATATGTTATGAAAATATTAATAACATCACATATTTTTTCTTTGTATCTCAATAATGTTTTTTATTTACTGCATTTGTAAAAAAACATGGAATTAACTTGAAATATTTTAATAATGTGTAATCCAAAAAAGAAAGAAGATGAGACATAATATAGTTAAGGAATACCAATTGTTGGACCAAATTTCAAATAAATAGTTATATATCAAAGAAATTTTATACATAATGGGGAGAATATAAAAATATAAGATAAATGTCATAGAAAAATGAATACATCCAAACTATCATGTTTAGAATGGGTATGATATAATTTTCTTCTATTTTCAATTTGATCCAATTCAATTTTGTTTAGGTCATTTGGTTCATTTAGGTCAATTAATTAGGTCATTGTCCCATTTTAATTTGTCTTAGGTCATTTGGTTTGTATTCTGGTTTATGTTATTTTTCCATTTTTTGGTTAGGTCGTTATTTTCATCAGTTTTAATTTTTATATTAATTAGTTTAATATTTCCAATTCAATTCATATTTTTTTGTTCCAATTTAATTGTTTCGTTTTTCTTTGGTTTGGTAGGTTCAAATAGAGTTCAATTCAATATTAGAAAATTCATGTAAATGAAAACTATAAAAAAATATTGAAAATAAACATGATGGTCAAGTTGGATAAAAAATATTTATCATCATTAGTAATTAAATTTGAATAGTTCCAACCTTAACAACCCATGTTGAGCTAAACCAAAATAACTAAGAACATTGATGGATGATTTAATAAATTTAACTCCATAAAATTAGGTTCACAATCAACTTTGACAATTGAACTATTGGATTAATCATAAGTAATAAATAGATCCGGGAAATTTAGATCAGGGATGGTTTTAATTCCATCATCATCATCATCATAAAAAATATGTATTAGGAGTACATCAATAAAGACATCAAATTTAGGTTGAAGATGATCTTTCACATAAAAAAGTTTTCACATTGATTCGAATATATAAGGTTAATCGGTAGCACGAGTTGGAGTTATTTAAATTACTCAAAATCAACAATCATCAATAAATGTGCCATGCCTGATCAATTTATCAAACCACTTGAATTTCATTATATTGACTAAAACATAAGTGTAATATGCCAATATTATTATTTTCTCAATGACTCAATAATAAGATACATTTTCAAATTGAGAGATACTATCTGATGCACTGGAATAATAGTTTTGTGTGGCTGTTACCATAACACCATATTGTTTTGTTCTATTTTTCATTTCTTATTTAGTGATAATAAATGTGTACCCATTGCTGAAAGTTTATTTTCATTCAAAAACCACAAAATTTAGACCTATAGCTAAATATATTATTTCTTTAGAAATAGATTCAGTTGGAAAACTCAATAACAAAAGTATAAATGAATATTAAACTTAATTAAATGTTGAATTTATTAATTTATTATAGCAATATTTCTACCTTCAATTTTAACCAAGCCAAAAACTGTAGGCAATGTCTCTTTCTTTATCAATGATAAAGAATGGTTCTTTCTATTTATCATTTTTTAATGTTCCCGATCAAAAAAATAGAAATATATTAATAGATATATAACATTACATTAGATGAGATAATATATACATGTTCAATTTACTTACTTGATATAGTCATCGAACATATCATATTTAAACAAAACTGTGTGAGGATCCATATCCAACTCTTCAGGATAAATGTGGTCAATGTATATGATATGGAATTACTCATATTTAGGGATGTTAGGAAAAACTGGGATTAGTTTTCTTATAATTTTATTCTTTATTTCTCAGTGGTATGTTCTATATTGTACTCAGATTATACAAATAATGTGAATAGAAATCCATACATTCTTGAGTCATGTAACCTTTCATGATAGAACCCTTAGGATGATTCATATTATAGAAATAATACTTTTATGTGTATATATTTCATTTAGTTGGATGTATCACACAAAAATAAATATGTCCTTTAAGAAGTAATTTAGTTGGAAGATAGACAGTTAGATGCCTCATGCATGTGAAAAATGATGGATGAAATATTTCCTATAAATCATACTATATCAATGGTGCCTATGTCAATATTTTTTGAATTATATAATTGAAAAAATTATTAGCACCAATATCTCTATAAAAAGGAATAATTGAATAATTTACACCCCTAAATTGTTGGATATATCATGAAAGAATTCAATTAGAATAAACTCATGAAAAAGGATTTTATAATCATGAGTCTTCAATGATTTAAGATTCAAATATCTTTTTTAAGCATTTTAATATGTTTCTTAAATAGCCATGGAGATCTTTAATAGTCTCTAGTACTTCAAGAAATTTATTTTTTCTCTTCATGTGTCATCACTTAAGAAGCAAATAGAACATTCTATTTATTTTCACTGATACACAGAAGATGTAATTCCTGTCTGATTCCCAAATACACCAAGTAACATTGATATCATAAATATTTTTTTTCCTTTACCTTTACATTTAGATGAATTTAAAAGAAAAATTTACATATATTCTTTTCAGTTTGAATTATGTCTAATCAATGAAATATTTTTTTTACTAATAATGAAACTCAAATAGGATACTTATATTCTTCCAATTGAAATGGGTTTTAGTGTAAACATTAATCATCTTTATAGATTTCATTTAACCCCTCAAAAATGGAAATTTAATTTCTATCAATTCATTAAGAACATCAGTTATAGATATACAATGAAGTATATGGTTGATCCACTTGGAATTGTCAAATCATCATCTATTATTCAAATATGGATGATCAATTGAAAATAGTCACTGATTTATCATAAAACTAAATTTATGATAATATTTAATTATTCTAGATCATTTATTGTTCATATGATTGGAACATGAATTTTCCCTTCGTGATCCATCTAGAAATCCTTACATAAGAATAAAAATAATTGATTGTATACATAAGCACATCACCTATTTGAAATATTTCTTTCAAACTTGTATCTTAGGTATGTAGACCCACATTCTAAATATGTTTCAACTATTTTATTAATGGTTTCATTTATAAATATTTATCATTTAAATGATCTGATGGTCTAGTGTAGCACCCCCTGTTTTGAGGTATGTAACCCTTATTTATGAATTTTTATGTGCCTAATGTGGTGGTTTAATGTTTTGGAGTGTCTGGATGGTTTTTGAGAAGGTCTTGGCGATTTTTTAAGGACACACGATTAGAGGATGACTAGTGAAAATTGTGAAAAACTTGTAGGAACCCCTAAAAGTTGAGGTAGAGGTAAGGGAATGGTGTCTAGTTTCCAAACTATGTATCCTCCCCAGGTAAACTGTTCACCATGAGGAAAAGAGATTCATCATTTTTAGCACATGGCTAGTCTAACCATGTGGGATAACCATGTGAGGCACCCCTTAGGATAGTAGTTGTCACACGATTAGTACATGGTTTGTCTAAAAATGTTAGCTAACCATGTGTGATTTTTAAAAAGTGGTTTTAAAAAATAGTGTTTGTTAGGATTTTCCCTAAACACTAATTTCTCCTCCCACTCGAACCCCACTAAGAATTTCTTCTTCACATGGGATATGCAGGATCTTCCACTCAATTTGGAATCGATTCAAAAGGTTTTCAAGGTTCTTTGAGGGATATTGTTTCCTAATACGTCCCCCCTCTTAGTTTTTTCATTGGTTTTCCTTATATCTTGTTATTTCCCTCTCCATTTTTTCTTGATACACATTGGTCTCATATAGATCTTGGGTTGTTGTGGCCAATAATGGTTAGATCTGAGCTTCTTTTCATTAGGGGAATTGATCTATGGTGGTTTTGTGATGTTTTCATCTGTATTTGGTGTGCGGTTATACGGTGGGTATATTTCTCCAAAACCCCAAAGGTTTGTGGCTTCACCCTCAAATACTATTTCTAGACCATGATAGATTTGGATTCAAATTAATTGTTTTCTTGAAATTTATTGTGATGTTGATGTGTGAAGCTTTTGTGGAAAACCTTTTGTATTGATTTTGGGGTTTTGGGGTTATTTATGATATTGTTATGAAATACTCTTTATTTTTGTATTTTAAAATGATTATTTTAAAATTGGTTTCTTGGTTTGATTCTTTATGAGAGGGGGGGGGGGGGGTAAAATGGGTTTTAATAAAAATGTTGTTTTTTTGAAATGTGTATTGTCTTGAAGGATTGAGTTGGTTTAAAAATCATATGTTGACATTATTTTAGTATGTTTTATTTGGAATTTTTTTCTCTTAATTGTTTAAACGTGAGTTGGGTGGAATGAATAATGTGTGTGACTACCACAATTTTTTTTAATATGTGCCATAAAGTACCACACTAAAAAGGGGATGATATTGGACATGAAGTTCCACCGTCAATGGTAACACTGAGATCAGGTGGTGGGATTGTTTTCAGGGTTAAAATATTATTGTGGAAAGTAAAAATAAAATGGGTTATGACATTGTGAAATTGGAAGAGTGTGATGAGTTGTTTGGTTTCTTTACTCGATCATGCATTGTATGGGTTAATTGTTTTGGTAAGGGTGAAATTGGTTTGTTGGAATGGGTTGCATTATTTATTAGCTTATTATATATTATATTATATAATTGTGGTGACTTGTTCTATTCTAGTGGTATGAGTAGGGAAGTCAATTGTTGAAATCCTAATGATTATTTTTTCTCACCCCCTTATTTTTCACTTAGGGGATTTTTCAGATATTTTATTCTGAGGCATAGGTAAGAGAAAAGAGTCTCATTTTTGTAATGGTACCTCATGATTCATGGGTAGTTTTGAAGTTAGATATTAGAGCTTGGAATGTGGATGTAGTGTTTGTTTTAGTGTCTTGATTTTTTTGTTTTAGTTTTCCTCTTGGTACATTTATTTGGTATTGTTCAGTTTTGTATTTCCATTGTTGGCATGTAGTTTATTTTTGGTACATTGTTGACATGCATCATGTACTTACATTGAGTAATGGTATGTTTGGTTAATAGTTTCTTTTTTAGGGGAAATCATCCCCCACTATTCATGAATTCATAGATATTTATTTCCAGCCATTGGCACCTTGGGGATGTATCTTAAGGCTATGTATCATTTCTTCCCTACCCCAAGCCAGTGAGGATGGGTGGGATGTTACATGTGGTATCAGTTGTTTGGTCCCTTGGCATTAGTTTTTGGTCTGGGAGATGGCTTTCATTCTTTGTTAATTTTTTTAGTTTCCATGGTAGCAAGTATTAGGATTGTCATTACTTAAAATTCATAACATAAAAATATTTAGCTAACATTTTTATGCTGAACATGAAGGTACCAAGGAGTTGGGTATATAAGTGTTTGCATACACTTATAAGAGGGTTATCTCATTATCATGGGTTTAGATAATGAGTGGAACATGGAATGAATATTATAAATGGATTCCCACTAAGATTTCATATCTTATTTGGAGTAATAATTTTTTTTTTCTGATATGAAGGTGTGATTTTTGGAAAATTTGGAAATTGTTTTCAAATGTATGATTTTGAAAAGAGAATGGGTTTGGTATTTTGAAAATGGTTTTATTTTCAAAACATGTGAAATGTTGAAATTTGGAAATCATGGTTTTTATATTTAAAATGTGATTGAATTTTAAATTGTAATCCTTAAATTTCTATATATTTATACTTATGGTGGTTCTTGTCTTGATAGAAATGGAATTGAGAAATCATTGTAGAGATCAAATAGAGGATGCTATGAAAAATGGGGTTGAATCTGAACCAATGGTGAACTAGAAATTAGTTAAAATCACAGTGAACGACTTTCACGTAGTAGATAAAGGGAACCCAATGTATGAATCAAAGCATGTGGGTCATTCTATTCATTTTCAGAAATAAAATCCATCCACTTTTTGGGGTGATTCAGAAAATGAAAAGGCAGTGGCCTGGCTCAATAAGGGAAATCAAATCTTGGACTTCCTGGGAATACCGTCAGAGTTAAAACTCAAATTTGAAACATATATTCTGGAATATAGTATAAATTAGTGGAGGGGATTTGTCATCCAAGCTAAAGGGAACCAAGGTAACATATGGGAATATTTCGAGGAATTGTTTAATAAAATAATATATCATCTCGTGTTAAATATTCAATGAACAAAAGATTTATTCATATTAAAACAAGATAACCTTTCAGTAACAATGTATGCTTCTATGTTCATAAGATTAGTCCGGTTTTTACATGCGTTTGTGGCTAGTGAACCCTTAAATGTGCACATAATTGAAGTAGGTTCGGGATAGGAAATACATTCAATGATTGAAGTGCTGTGTATAATAGATTATATAGAAATGGTAAATAGGGATATGGTGGTTGAAAGAGATATCTTTGGAGAGGTAGAGGGAGGAGGTATGTAGATACCCATTGGAAATAGTGAGAACACTAAATGTAGGGAGCAATCAGAAGAGGTCAACATATTTACAATGTGGGGGTATGGCTCAGAATCAGTCGACATGATTAATTATTCTTCCTCTGAATCCCAAGAGTAAAATAGGATGCTTCCAATGTTGATTTCTAATCCACAAGTTGAAAGAATATATAAAACAACCTACAGAATTCCATAAATTTAATCAGATGGATAATCATTAGCATTACAATTATAATGCTCTGAGGTCAGAGGCTCGATATACATCTCAGGGGTCATGGTCGTCCTATGATTCCATAGGATGAGGGAAGAAACACACCCCTCATCAATAGAGCAGAGTTAGCCTTGGTGATTCTAGGAACACCATTACTCCCCATAAGGGATCGTTTTAGTAGGGTAACAAAGAGTAATGTGTGTCCAATAAATTGGTTTTTAGAGCTGATAAGGTTATAGTGGATGATCATTTGGGACTATCCATGGTGAGAGGTGTGATTATTTAGAATTATACCTTGATGAAATAATTTTTTGATTTAGGTGAACAATTTTATTTTATTTCTTCTCATGTTGCCATATTTTTGCGTCAAAATGTGGAAATAATGCCTTCTCTCTTGAAGCTTCAAACTCCTCTGGGTCAAAGAGAGTATTGATCCTTTCTGTGTAGATTATTTCATATAATTACTGATGAGGTGGAGATGATATGTGATTTCTCAGTGCTTGATATGGATGTTTATGATCTAATCATGTGTATGGATTGGTTGGAAATGTTTAAGGCCCCCATTGACTATTATGTGTGAACAGCTAGTTTCATGACTGAGGACGGTGTCAACTATCTCTTTAATGTGGAGAAAAATGAAAATGTGGATCAAACAAGATTATTATAACTATAAGTTGGTACAATCTCATATCAGTTGGTGGATTTGTAGTTTTCATTGATTGTAGAGATTCGTAGAAGTAGTTTTCTAGTAGTTGTTGATCAATTTTTGGATGTATTTCCTGATGAATTCTCAATGTTTCCACCTTTAAATAAGTGAAGTTTACAATTGATATACTTATAGGGACCAGTCCTATCTCACATTCATCTTACTGGATAAAACCCATAAATTTTTGGGAATTGAAGGTACAGTTGGAAGAGCTAAAAAATAAAAGGTTCATCTGACCTTGAACAACACCATGGGTAGCATTGGTCTTGTTTGTTAAAAAGTCACATATAACTCTTTGGATATGTGTTCATTATCATAGTATTAACCAAGTTATGATAAATAATCAACATATAATCCCCCACATTTATGCTTTATTTGATCAATTTAGGGATCTCAGGGTTTTCAAAAATTGATTTTTGATCAGGATATCATCAATTGTGGTCCTGGAAGGAGGATATTCCAAAAACAACCTTTTGTAGTAGTTATGGATGTTATTTAAATATTCCAATTTCCTTTGGAATTATTAACACACTAGTGGTATTAATGGAGTTGATAAATCAGATATTTCATAGATATTTCTATTCTTTCATGGTGGAATTCATCGATGATATATTGTTTTATTCGAGGATAAGGGAGGACTATGAGTAACACTTTAAAACAGTGTTGGGAATCTTGATAGGCCATCAGTTCTATAGAAAATTATCAAAGTGTGATTTTTGGATAAAATATGTAATTTTCCTTGTCCAAGTTATTATTTAGAAAGGTGATTCAGTGCATTCAGAAAAGGTAGAGGTGGACATTTCATAGTAACTGTCAAAGAATGTATTTGAGATATGAAGCTTCCATGGTTTAGCTGTGTACTATGGACTCTTTTTTCCTAGATTCTCACGATTCACTTCACTAATGTCATATTTGAAAATGATTTTTTTCCATTATAGTGGAATGGTAAATTTTAGAGATCCTTTTCTGAGATTAATGGTTTCTTTATATCAACACCAATCTTGGTTTTTCCAGAACTAGGAATTTAGTATGTGGTGTATTATGAAACATCGAGATTAGTTTTGGGGTGTGTTATCATGAAAGGGGACCATGTTGTGGTGTATGGATCATGAAAGTTGTGGTTACATGAGAAGAACTACTGAACACATGATTTAAAGTTAGCTGATGTGGGTCATGCTATGAAAACATTGTGCCATTATCTCTTTGGAGAGAATTTCACGGTGTTCACCAATCATAATAGTTTGAATCATATTTTCTCACAATGATATTTGGACCTGGGGAAAATGATAGGAATGGATTATTTATATGTTTTTGACTTCGACTTGACAGACACATTGGGTAATGAAAACTCATTGAAAGATTCATTAAACATAAATTCATATGCATAGGTGGAAAAAGAAGCTTTGGATCAGGGGAAGTTGATGTAGGTGATAGCCAAAATGTGATAGGAATGTGAAAATCAAGGTGATATAGCATTTTTCTTTTCAATTTCATTTATTCCTGATTTTGTTGCATTGGATATAGAGGCACAAACATCCAATTCAGATTGTGAGTCTATGAGGTTGAAAATCAACGGTTTGGAGGTCATTTAGGGATGGAAACTAAATCAAAATTCAGTTTTATAGTTTCGAAATCGGATGGATGTCCTAGTGTCTTGTCTAATACAACATTATTTTTCACATCTCCATTTGAGATGGGATTTCCACCTTGGAATTTAGAAAATGTATAAGTCCTTGAAATCACAATTTTGGTGGGTGGGTATGAAAAATAATGTGATTGAGTTCGTATTGATATGCTTCACTTGTCAAAAATTTAAGACCAATCATCAACAACTGGCATGTACATTTCACTCTTTACCTATACTTGTTTGGAAATAGGAGTGGATAGTTATGTACTTTTTTATAGGTCCCCCAAGAAAGGTACAGAAGAATGATGACATATGGGTGATAGTGGATCAACTCGCAAATTTATCCCATTTCAGCCCTATTTGTTAATCTCATTCGGTGGATGATATATCAAACATCTATATTCATGATGTAGTAAAGAGTCATGGTGTACCAATTTTTATTGTATCAGATATAGATCCATGTTTCACATCTCATTTCAAGAAATCCTTACAATAATCCCTTGGGAATCAGTTAACTATGAGCACCGTGTATTATCACCGGATGGATTATAAATATGATAGTATGATAAAAACATTGGAATATATGTTAAGGGATTGTGTGATGTATTTTTGTGGGTCATGGGAGGAGAGCTTACTATTAGTGTAATTCTTTTGTAATAACAATAAGCATGCCTCAATACATATAGATCCATTTAAAGAATTTTATGGGCGTTTGTGTCGTTATCCACTTTGTTGGGCGGAAATTGGTGAAAATTCAAGGGCCAGGCCGATCCTTATCTAAGAGACTATGGATAAGATCAAGTTGATTAGTAAAATAATGGAGATGGATTAGGCTCATCTGAAATTGTATGAAAATCATCGTCAGTGGTCGTTATGATTTGAGGTGGGTAATAATGTATTCTTGATAATTTCTCCTGGCCTTAGACATCAACATTTTGGAAATAAAGGAAATTTATCCCCAAGATATATTGGGAATTTTGAGATACTTGAGCATGTTGGAGAGTTTGAAAATATATTTTACATGCCACCATAGTTCAATGTAAATCACTTTTTATTTCAAGTATCTCAATTAGAAAAGTATCAGCTGTATCATGACCATGTCATTCGTCGGTATCATGTTGAGATAGAGTTGGATGATTTATTGGTGAATGATCCAGTGCAAATTAGTGACAGGAAATATAATTTCCTGTGTGGGAATATAAATAGGATCGTATAGGTTTATTGGTTACATGGTTAGGTCCAAGAAGACACTTGAGAATGGGAGAAAGAAATGGACAAGCAATGGCTCGATCTCTTTCGGGAAAGCGATGGTTTTCTAAATTCTAAGGATATAGTTGATAATGGTTAGGGGGACCGTATCACACCATGTTTGAGACATATAACTTTTATTTATGATTTTTTATGTTTGAAGAGTGGGGGGTAATTTTTTGGAGGGTTTGGATTGTTTTTTGTAAGGTTTTGGGGAGTTTCTAAGGGCACATTGTTTGAGAATAGTTAAATAAAATTGTGAAACGCTTGAAGGAAATCATGAAATTCAAGGTAGAGGAAAGAGTAATTGTGCACGGTTATGGTGCATAATTTGAAAACCATGTGGTACCCTTGGTAAAATATGCACCATGAGGTAGATAGAGTCTGAATTGTTGGTGTATGGTTTATCTAATCATGCGGGATGACTGTGTGAGGCACCCCTTGGTATAGTAGCAATCACATGGTTAGTGCACATTTTATATAAATGTGCATGGTTTTAAAAGAACATTGTTCAGGATTTTCCATAAAACACTCATTTCTTCTTCCAATTGAACCCCACTCATTTTGGAATCAATTATAAGGGTTTTCATGGGGATTTGAAGTAAATTCTTCCATGGTAAGTATCATCTCTTGGTTCATTCTTGGATTTCCTTAGATCTATTTCTTTTCCTCTCATCTTTTTTTATATTTGTTTACTTCACATGTAGATCAGGGGTTTTGGTTTTCAATAATGATTAGATATGGTCTTATTGGTGTTATGGGAAGGGATCTAATGTGGTTGTGTAGATTTTTTGTCTAGATTTTGTGTACGATTGTGCGGTGGGTAAATTTCACCAAAACATTAAAGTTAAGTGGCTTAAATCTCGACTCCACTTGCTATAATTGATGTATTTAGTTTCAAATTAATTGTTTTCTTGAAATATTCTTGTGATATTGATGTACGAAGCTTGTGTGGAAACCCTTTGCTGTTGATTTCTAGGTTTTGGGTTGGTATATGATAGTCTTCTGCAATAAAACTTATTTTTGAAATTTAAAATGATGATTTTAAAATTCGTTTCTAAGTTTGATTCTTGAGAAAAAGGGGTTGTTAAAAAGGTTTTTAATTTTTTTTTATTAAAATATGGTTCGTGTTGAAGGGTTGAGTTAGTTTTACAATCATAATTTGACATGATTTTGGTATTTGTTATTTGACATGGTTGTATGGATTAATTTTTTAAACATGGGTTAGGTTGAATGAATAGTGGGAGTGAGGTACCACCAAAAAGGATTGTGATGTGGAATAGAGTACCCCAGTAAAAAAAGATGATCTTGGACATGAAGTTCAACTGTCAATGGTATGAATGAGCTTGTGTGGTGGAATTGTGTTCATGGACGAAATATGCATGGGACCACAAAAAATAAAATGTGTTATGCCTTTGTGAAATGGGAAGAGAGTGACTACTTGTTTGGATAATTTACATAATCATGTGTTTTTTATGTAAATTATTTTGTTAAGGGTTCTTTTGGTTTGTAGGAATGTGTGGCATTATTTATTAACTTATTATAAATGGTTTTATATAATTGTGAAAAAAAATTCTATCCTAGTGGCATGAATATGAACTTCATTTGGAGAAATCCTACAGATTATTATTACTCACCCAATTCTTTGGAACTTGGGTCCTTTTTCATCTGTTGTATTCTAGGATATAGGTAAGAGAAAATAATCACATTTCTATAGTGGTACATCATGATGCTTGGGCAGTTGTTGTGTTAGATCTTGGTGTTTGGCATGGGGTTGTAGTTTTTATCTTACTGTCTTGAGTTTTTTTTGTTTTATTCTTCTACTTGGTACTCGATTTTGGTATTGTTAGGTTTTTTATTTCCATTTTTGGAATGTGTTTTATTTTCCATACACTGTTGAAATGCATCATGTAGTTCTTTTGAATAATGGTATGTTGGTTTGACAGTTTATTTTCAATGGAAAAAAATACCCTACCATCTATGAAGTCCTAAAAATTTATTTCTAGCCTTTGGTTGTTTGGGGATGTCTCTTTTGGCCATGCATCACTTATTCCTCAACCCAATCTAATGAAGACAAAAAGGGATTTTACATATAGATATGTGTATACTCCTGAAATTGAAATAATGTTTCATAAAAATCCATGGAGGAATGTTATAAATTTGTATAAAAACTATCCATGTGGTGTGTGAAGATAGAATTAACCCAAACAGATTAAAATCGTCATATGATAGACCCAAACTCACATTCAACACGTATTCAGTGAAATCAGGATATTGCGCATCAAATGTCTACAATGAAAATAAATCTACAGGATGTACCAACTCCTCATTATATTTCTTTCTCTCTGTATCATGCAATAGCAACTTTATAGTTATTTAATCAGAAATGAATGGATTCTGGAGTCTAAAAATCAATTGAAAATTCCATATTACTTTCTATGGCACACACGTTGGTGTTCCTTCATCTTTTTTGATTCCATTGGGATATGAGACATTTTATTCAATAATTTAATTTACTAGTTTCCTCCTAGAATAAGATGCATTATTTCAAGAAATCATTACTTTTGTTTCCTAAAAATATAAGTTCTTTAAATAACATCAATTCCATGTAATGGTTTGAGAGAATATTTTCCTCATATAGAAGTAATTACTTCAAAAAGGTATGAATGAAATCGATTGAAGTATTATAAATACCATATATAGTTTTTCAATGAAATGGTCGAATTAAAAATTATATCTTTTTCAATTGACCTCATTGCCAATATACTAGGGTCATGGAAGGATCATTAAATTTTTTCACTCTGTCAACATCATCATTTTCATTACATGAATCATGTTTTCTCATATTGATATATTCTAGTGTGGTCATACCTTCCTTATCACGATGATTAATAGATAAAAACTAGCAATCTAATAAATATTCTTGTATAATTCTCTCATTTGGATCATGAACATTTTGAGATTTCATTTTCTCCCCATTGTGATACCACACATAGTAGTTTATTTTAATACAATATTTGGTTATATTATAGATAACTTTTTCACAAATCATACAAGGTGTTCTAGTAAAATTATTACATGGGTGGTGTATGTGACCACTATTTGAAGCATTATGAAATAAAAAATTTAAATGTCTCTCTAACTTTTTTCAAAATATCTTTAGATTTGACCAGTTTCGTACATCCAACTTCTATCTATTTTGAAAAAATGATATATTTCATTCCATAAAATCAATTAAAAAATATTAAAGTTTAATTGAAACTATATTTAAGGAAATGATAATTTTTCACTTTATATGAAACCATAAATGACACACTATTCTATTTGAGAATCATAATATAAAATAAAAAAATACTATATATATAAAAAAATACATTAAATATATAACCATGATATTGAATTCAAATATATCAATGAGTAATAACAGTAAAAAATACAACACAAAATTTTGTTTGTTATTTCTATTTTTATTTTTTATTTTATTCTATAAACTTTTTAACTAATGTTATTCTTATTCAAAAAATTCAAGTAAAAAATATTATTACATCTAGGTAATCATCTACTATGTAGTACAATCACTCGGTGACATAATCCATATTTATGAAAATTCAAAATAAATTAATGAGATATTAGAAATGTTCTAATTATGTTTTTAGGAGTTCTTGGAATGATACAGGGCCCCATGAGTGAGGTAAATAACTAGTACACTTGGGAAGACCTATGAAGTGATAAACATGTGGAGCATGAAGAGAGAACTTCTTTGTTTATAAGAAAATTAGTCCGTCAAACTAACCCATTTTTTATTATACATGTTTTTATATTGATTTTGGTATGTGTGGGATTTCAATAGTGTGTAGTTGAACCTTTTAAAAATTGAAAAATTATATATTTTTGATGATATATATGGTGTTGAATAGAATAATGTGCTGAATCCATCGAGGGTCAAGAATTTAATTATGATTATATGTATTATGAAATATAAATACATTGGGGTGTTATTTAAATGAGATGTAATTGAGTATATAAATTGATGAGGCATAAAAAAACTTTAGAGAGGTGCCCTAGCGACTCTCCCATTCAATTTGGCCAAGTTCAAGTAGACTGAGATCAATTTTGTTTAGTTTTTGTTAATTTGATTTAATTGGGTTTATTTAAATTTATTTTTAGTTAGGTTAGGTGTGAAAAATTATTATTGATTTTTTGTAGTTTGATTTAGTGGGATTTGTGTATTGTTAGTTCAAGTGCATATGTTTTGGTTCAATTTCATTTGTTTCAATTTGGGAATGCTTGATTCAAAGTGGGATATTTTGGTTCAAATCAGTACTATTTGGATTGGATAAATAAATTATATTTGGTTCAGTTAAAATAAATTCTATTTGGTTTGGTTTGGTGTTGTTTGATATGGTTTAGTCTAATTTTTTATAACTTGGTTCTATTCATGTTTGGTTTTTTAGGATTGGTTTTGTTGAAATATTTTCCTTTCTAGTCTTTTCGATCAAGTTGGTTTAGTAAAAATCTACAATATATGATAATGATGATGGATAAAATGTGTCATAGATTGCAGATGTGTATGAGTAATCTTACTAAATATAAAAATCATTAGGTACCTTCAAAAGAGCCAATTATACTCAAAGAGTCATATATGCTTGATTGATTTAAACAAATATATGAGACATTGTTGATACATTTGAGTAATATGTGTACATATTATTTAATGTTTTGTATGAGTAATCTAAACTACCGTCTGAGTCATCACTATATTAAATTTTTATAATTTTAAAGGTGAATGACCAAGTATATATAATTTATATTCCAAATATTAAATTCATATTTAATAATTCTTATGTCATACTTCCAAGATCAGAATATCATAATTCTGTTCATCTATTATTTGAACTATGATTTCATGAAATTGATTTGAGATGAGTTGTATGATTAATTCCTTTTATTAAACTATGATTTTCAAATGAGAGTATATAAAAACCAAAATTTCTGAACAATGTCTATAATAATTTAGTCTATTCCTGAATGTTTTAATGTGATTTTAATAACAAAAAATGTTATTTGATTCCATATATAATAATGATAAAGTGTATCATCACCTAGAGAAAATGAGGATCAATGTAGGATGAGTAGTTCAGAAATAAATAAAGATTAAAATTATGAAATTAATGATCAACTGAATTTAGAAATTAAATATGAATAGGATTGGATTGTTCTTAATGGAATTAAATATCAAATTGAGTTTCTGATACTTCCTGAAAATGAAATAGATGTATGTTGATATGTTATCTAAGTTTTATAGACATAAGATTGATTTTGTAAATTTTTTTTGATTATTTCATGATGAAAGAATATATTCCAAACCTAATAATGTTTGAGTTGTATGAATTTAAAAACGAAATATAGTGATTGGACTAAACTAACTAGACCCAAAATGCAGGAAAGTAAGAAATAATGCACCAATCCAAAATTGAATAGAACGAACCCAAACTGAACCAAACTAGTTTGAAGTTACCCAAACAGACATGACCTGAATATAAGAAAGAGAAAATAAATATTGATTAATAAGGATAAAAAGAAATTAAATGGACACAAAAAAATATTATTTGATTGTGTTTTAGACCAAAAATAAAAATGAAATGGATGGTTTATAGAATACCCGAATGATATGGAACCCACTGATTTAATATTTAATAAGAATGAAATGAAATCAAGAAGTGATGAGAGATCATCACATCATGGGTTGGGAGGAAAGTGGAGTGGCTACAACTTCGAGGTTTCTGGAATGAAAATCAATGGTAGGAGGGTAGGGGAACCCATAATACATTTGGGAAAGATCTATGCCATTATTTTTTTTTTGAAACACTTAGCATAGATTTCAACTATCCCAATGGGTTTTTATAATTTTTGGGATAATATTTATATAATAATTCTATCAAAATAGTTATTCCAAACCATTGGGTTAGGGTTGGCCATACCAATGGTTTTTTTCAAACCGTTGGTATATCCCCATGGGTATAGCCCACATTTCCAGTAGTGTAATGTAAAACAATGAAAAAAAACATAGAAAATTAATGTTTTTATAACAAGACTAATATCGTCTCCAGTAACATGGATCCTAATAAAAAATCTGATGACGTATTGTGATCAAGAATAATCATAAAAATCGAAGAAAATCATTATATCATTTGATCTGAATATGAGTGTGTGTTCTTATCATTTTTAGAGATCATCCCTTGAAGGAACCTTGTCCAAAACCTTATAGATCATCTACACATTCTATGAATGTTTTTTGGTACATCGATCATAAAATTTTGGGTAGTATAATTGATAATTATTGACCATTTTAACATATACAAAATAACCACAAAACCAATTTGATCCAAGAAGAAGAAAATGGATCAATGTTATCGGAATGACTCCTTCTTACTCTACGATAGAAGAGAAAAAAGGGAGGAGCTCCCAAATTTGAGTGAATAAATACTACAATGAATTTTGGATTCTCTTGAATTATATAGATAGGACAAACATACAAAAATATCACATTACACACCCCCAAATATTTTTAACCTTTTAAATAATCCCAATAATACAACTTATAACCTAATAATCATGCCCCAAATGTCAGTATTATTACTACACATAACATATATAATACATCACTTGATAAAACACAATTCATTAACTTAACTCATCTTCCCAAAAATATTTAAAAGAACTTGAATATTATAATAATATAAATTAGTAAATTTTTTTAGTTGTATCAACTTGATAAATTTTTAATACACTATGTAAATAAATTTAACACTTATTATTTTAAACTTGAAAAATAATGAATTTATTTATTATTTATCAATCATTCAAACATAGATAGTACTGGAAACCCTTATGTGGCCCACCATGTACTAAAATCATATTCATTAGAATATGTGAGAATATTTAATATTCTCAGTGTATCACCATCTAGAACATTATATTGATAGAAGTGATTTTCTCTCACAAAACATGTGAAGTGTTTAGAAACACATAAAGGACCTTATGGAGATAAGGGTCAGTCATATCAATAAAAACATATTATATGAACACACTGCGTATAATATAATTTGTTTGTTGTGTGATATCTCATAAACTTGGATTCATCACTTTTTTCACCATCTTTTATTTATTTATGTATTATTTCAATGACCTTACCATATAAACTTATCATCATATACTATTCCCATATATTAAGTGAATTTACAACCAATATTGATAAACTGGGTTTGAGATATCTCTACATCAAATGGGAAGTGAAAACTCATATCTTAATCATTAAATCAATACCACACCCAATACAATATAACTCTATAAAAAAATAATTGATATGGTGTTTAATAAGCTCATGGACTACTTCCGAATAAACCACTTGATGAAACTCTACCATAACATAACATGTAGAAGAAAAAAATCTACAATGAAACCCATACATGACACCCATAACTTGGAAGAGTGATGAACAAATTCAATAGACTATAAAATAAAATAGTAGAAAACTATCAAAATAACCGATCAAAAGAAAACATTAAAGGAAAAGAACACGATAAAGAGATTATGTGGTTCGGGTTTTCTCACTATTCCATAGGTGGATGATTCTCCAATTAGTTCAATGAATCTTGGGAAATGTTATTATGAACTCAATCCATCAAATTTCACTAAATATATATCTACCATTATAACTCAATTGATTTAACTGTTAATTATATAGCAGTGTAATTTTGGTGATTCCAGTCACAACTCCCATCCAATCGATTAGGATAAAGTTCATTTCCTTTGAGATAAATGGAGAAAACCTTCACCTGATCAATGTAATCCACTACTTCAACATGCCAAGCCATTCAACTATTCTCTTACTAGAGATATTTAAAATATAAAAGAATATCTACGGGTGACTGTACATTTGATAGAACAACTCCCGTAGTAGTCATCATCATCTTATAATTGAGACACCAAAAATTCAACCCCATATCCACATAGTTGTTAGAAAAGACACTACAATATCTTCTCATTGTATTAATATTATTTAAAAATATTGGGGGTGAAAGATTCATTTGTACTATGACATAAGATACTTCTTTCTAACTGCGAAGAGGGAGGTCCATTAAATAGCAAGTATCCCAAGGCTAATTGCCCAATATATGGCCTTAATTCACAGTGCAGTGTCATGCCTGAATCATCCAGCCAAGGACACCATGCCAAAATCATTCCTAAATCACCCATGACAACATCATCATCTATATTACCGCTAGAATATTAGTTTAATAGTACTTGTGGCCATCAGGGCTTGAACCCAAGACCTCTTGGATGAAGAGGCCCAGGGCTGAGTACCACTCGACCGCATCACTGGCCAGACCACATCCAGTAATCAGAAATTCCCACATTCTAATTAAAATATGATCGTAACTTAAAAATCTACAATTTTATATTAATTATAGTTTTGTGACTAAGTAAATATACTTCACCCATTCATATTTCTTCTATCAGATTTTTGTAAAGTGAATACATGGTTATCTTCCTTTCCTTTTTTTTCTAATTATCCCAAACTCACTAAGGTGTAGAATATCCTCAACACTTCATGAGTTACAAATTTTACAATCCAGTCTACCTGATTACTTTTTAATTTTATCTTTGATATTTTCAACACATTTTTGTATAATAGTTTCTAGATAAAGTGATCATTTAGACGAATATTCTTCGATGAAGAATGAAACATAAGACTTTCATCCAAGTGAATCATTATTTAGGAGTCAAAAATTATATTCTCAAATTATGGTTCCTTTCCAAGATCCTAAAACAACCCATTAATCCATACCAACCCATTACTTTATTCTATCATAATGGAATAATCTAATTTAATTATAGAAAGAGCGACCACTGGTTGAAGTTTTGATATAAAAGTCACCATAATTATATGAAAATTAAACACATACCGTATGAATATATTCTATTAATATAAATCTACAACAACTATAGTGTTCTAAAAACATTGTAGAGACTCATTAATTCTCATGAAAAGATTAATGTCGTCAAAACCCTTTATGTAATATGGGATCAACATCATAACTTCGCAGTTTTGTGTTTAGGAGTTCAGTATAAAACCATTGACAATAACTCATGCATGTGCAATGTCTGGATGATTACACACCATGGTGTATCTAAAAATACAAATATCTAATGGTTATGGAACTTACTCCATATATTTAACTTATATTTCTATTTTGGGTGAGTTCTCATTTCATAACTAGAAATTCCCACCCATGGTTGTGGTCACCGTATTCACTTTTTGTTAACTAATGAATCCCACTACCATATGGTTGTAGTCAACCTAGGTTAGGTACAATGTAGTAAAATTATATCTCATATAATTTCCATCCCAAAAGTTATCTTTAATAAAAAAATATCCTTCATATTAATGTTTATGAAAAACTCAACCTTTAGCTCACCAGCCATTTATTTTAGAAGACTTGGTATCATCATTCCATCCACATAAAGTAGAAGTTTGAACAATCTCCCATCATCTAAAATATTTTGGTAATATCAATAGTAACTATTTATTTATAATAACTTCCATTTAATACTGAAATCTTGAAACATATAATTCCAACACCTTGGTGATTGCTTTATACCATAAAGGTTGTGTTTGATTTTATGCACACGTTCCTAATTTTGATGATTATGAAAATCATTTGGATACTCTATATAGATCTCATAATTAAAATATCCTTGATGAAATGCCTTATTCAAATCCATTTTCTTTAGATAAATATTATCCATTGTATACATACTTAAATTTTTTTAGATAGTTGTTTTCTTAACTATTAGATAGAATATTTTAAAGAAATACACTCATTCATTCTACTGAAATCCATTCACAACTAGCCTAAAATTTTACTTCTTCATACCACATTACTCTTCCTTCTACTGATAAACCCATTTATTATAAGAATATTTTCTTTACACAAGAATTTTAATTAGATTCAATGTTCTATAAACATGAAGTGAAGTTATTCTAGTTCTCATGAATAACTCTGACTATTTAAAGTCCATTTGGTTCTTTTCCTCCTCTAAGATTTCAAGTTCTCTATCATCCATTAGGATTAGATAATAAAAATAAAACCCGTGCATTGGTGATTTGTTCCTTTCCTAGTAGTTCTAAATAGTTGTATCACCTTTTGATCTTCTTCTGGTACTATAATTTCTTGAGTGATAACATTTAGTTCTTGAGGTTCAGTAGACCATACACTATTTAGTATTTTAGGACTGGGAAATAATATTTGAACGTGAACCCTTTGTCTCAGTAACTCCACCATATGGGTTAGTGTATCATGAAGTACAATGATTCTAGAATTTTTTGGAATATGTGCATCTTCTTACCATCCATCCAAGAGAACATCAACTATTGATGAAACATTTATTTCATCAAAATTTAACCCCAATTTATAATACATAAATAAAATATCTTCATTTAAGATAAAATGTGAACTTCTTATTAATTTTCAAGAGTCATTATTCTACAGTTGAGAACGAAAATCATTATCACCAATGATAATAAAGTAATATGTGTAAAACTTACTATATGGATGGTTACGTTCATCTGAATTAACATGGGTATAGACTAGTGCAATAAATAATTTCTTGTTGTTTAAATTAACATTAATTTGAGTCCAATGCTTTTCTAGATGTTTTTGTATGATAGGTGAAGATAGAATCAAATTTTCTATGTGTTTAACACAATTCATGGATTATGAAAAAATCTCTTTAGGAAAACCTATGTGAATCCTCATGATTTTATAATTTTCTACCAAACCACTTTTTATCCTCTCTAGAACTCTATTGTGCTCATAGTTACATGGAATGGAAGTTTAAAAACAAATACCCTTCTACTATAAGAACATTTGAAACTACCTGGTTCTATACTCACTATTAGTTTTTGAACATAAGAACTTCAACTTTCGTTTGGCCTAATTTCCAAAGAAAATACTCCATAATTTTTTTAAAAAATTCTCAAACTTTTTCTTAATGATGTAAACCAAAATTTGTGTGTAGAATATTTGATTAATGTCACATAGTAGAGTGAATATCCATGATAATACACAGACGATGGACCTTAGAAATCTATGTTAATAAAATATTTCTTTTGGTGACTTTTGTTTTTCTATTATATTCAAAAATACACCATTAACTTCTTTCTAAAAACGAATTCCTTTCACATTTGATACTCTATGCTTTTGACAATCAGTAATCCCTTTACATCTAGAATATTAATTCCTTTCTCAAAGAGGTAGCCAAGACATCCATTCAATTGTTTAATAGAATTAACCTCTCTATATTGCATAACCCCTTTCTACCAACCTACATGATACAAGGTCTTTTATTTAATTCCATTTTATATAAATATTAATCCATATTCAACATTAAATCTAGGAATATTATAAAAAAAATATTATTCACTAGGTTTACCCATGGAAATTAAGTTTTTTTCCAAAGATGGGGATGCACAAAACACATTGAAAATTATATTGTTTTTATTCCTTTTATATATAGAGATATCTCTCATTCGAAAAATCTCAAGAGGTTTCCCATATTACAGATGAAATCTAAAAAATCTTATAATGATATATATTTTTATACACTCCCTTTAAACTGGAGTGGAAGGAATCTCCAGAGTCTATAACCCAAGACTCATGTGGGATGGTAGTGCTTAGTAGAAAAGAACATATTTCTTATAAAATTAATTACAATTCCACTTCCATAAGTATATCTTAATGATTTATTATTTTAATCACTTAAATCCTTTTCTAGATGGAATTTGTTCCAACAAATCCAACCTAGGAGATTAATTTCCATCGATATACTCATACTTTGGCTCCTTCGACCTTTCCATTTCCCATGACCATTCCATCCTATAGTACACCCTTTCACTTATATACTATAAGCATTACTGGAAGTTACCCAAAAATTATTTAAAGAAAATTATTTATTTGAGATCATGTTCCATACATCCATAAAATTCAAATATATATTTCATATATAATTACTCATAACTATCACCATTGTGTCATTTGACTCTGAACAGGAGGAAAGTAACAACAGTGCCAAAACAAGGTATATTAAGTTTACCTTTATTGATTCCATATGGATTTAATATTTCATAAAATATTTTTATATGATTGGATGTAGAATTTCATTTTTAATTATGAAAACCAGATACACTCTGAACTAATAAAACATTTTTAAGTGCTCTGGGATTCTCATACACTTCAGTTAAGGTCTTTAAGAGTTCTGATGCAATCATCAAATCATAGATGTTGAATGTCATAACCCATACTATTGAAACAATGAGATTATAGATATATTATATTATTGGTATTAAAAAATAGTTATTGAAGGATCCAATAGTATAGTATTATTTTATGACTAGATACATAAATACATTACATTTGAAAACAAAAGATACGACATGAACACATTGAGATATTAATATTAGACCATCCATAATATCCTTGAAAATTAAACATAGTTATCCTATAGGTTTCCTTGGGAAAGAAAAAAAATAAATTTGAGATTAAATACTCGGTAAAGAGAATCCTACAATAGAAGCTATCATAACATTAACACAACCTAAGTGATATTAATGAGATAAATAAATAACATGAATCAAGAATATAATGAAATTGAGATCTTAATATATCCTTGAACAAAAATTAAAATAAATAGATCACATGAATAATAATAACTAGATCTGTAGTTATTAAATGCATAATTCAAGGTAGCTAATTCCATTCTATATTCCAAGACATATTTATCTTAGATATAATGACATTGAATTCAAGGAAAGAACATATTCTGCAAAGGCATACACCAAAATAACCAACCATATTTGTCTCATGAGACCTGCCAATGCATTGAGGGGAAATACATTATTTGGTCCCACTTATCAACTATTTAATTCAAATGAATTCATCGTATAGGGAAATGAGTAAACAATTCAAACTCAATTTTTTCAATAATATTCTTAATTATAATTAAAAAACAAATAATTCCAAATAAGTTCCACATGTTATTAAATAGAATAGTGTGATCATAACCCATTATAATGAACCTACTTTAAACATTACATAATCTAGCTATTTTAACTAGATTTTAACCTCTTTATATTACCAACAATATTTTCATTTTAGTTTATTATAAATTTAGGACATAACTCATACAAATAAACCCACTAGTATAAAAATTGGGTACCATTAAAATAGATTCCATTTCTTCCAAATAAACAATTTTTTTAACACAAAACAACAACATGATTTCTCTGAAAAATATTCATAACATTTAACTTGACTTCCTTATTTATCTTACACATCCTTATAGCCTATGAAAAACATTTAAAAACATGGGATGGGAATAAAAATATCATTATGGGATATAAAAAAAAGGTAAGAAACCATTATTCCATGAATGCTTATAGACATATGAAATCATTTTAACAAACAAATGATTCTCAACCATATATACACCTTTCCAAACATGATATTTCCAAACGAATTTAAGGAAAATATATTAAAATATAAGGTTATTTTTAGAAATTACTTATTTATATTGTAACCCACATAGATACCTTATGATTTGTAACCCTCATGGCTATATTATAATATAACCATCATGACTACCTTACGGTGTAACAATCACAATTGCACATGGAGTTACCATATGATCGACATCAAACATACACATTTAAAATGAATTAGAAGTACATATAGGTCCCAACCATCACCATAAATAGTTCCCCATAACAAGAACATAATTATAAAACTTGAATAATTTCAGAAAAATAAAACTTATTTTGAATTTTGTAAAATAAAATTAAAAAAGAGGATTTTTAAAGGAAGGTCCCTTAAAAATATCATATATTTGATGTCAAAAATTAATATAATGGAAGGAATATTTGTATAAACTATAAATAAACATAATAAAACATAATATAAATATTAATTAATCATACAAATAATCTTAATACAACATAATGAATAACGTAGAGGGTAAACCCAAAGAATGGAAATTGGGCTTAGAATTCCCTTACCTTGGTTTAGAATTAACTAAAACTTATTTAAGACTCATGTATCATGGTTAAAATGGTGTTATTAATATTTTAAAGAAGAATAATCATGTTTGTAAAACATTATTTTATAATATCATTTGACCCATTTATTAATAATATTCTGTTATTTTTATTGTTTCGGGTGCATGCTTTACATTATTTATGTGGTCGATTCATAAAGGATTTTCCTGTAGAATGGAATAAAAACTCCATAATTAGAATGAAATTGTGTTAATATGTTTACTTAATATTAAATTTTTCCATAAATAATTTTGGTTATAAGGTATGAGGATGAATCATTAGATGAATCATTAGTGATACTCGTTTAGATCATTTTGGCGGTTCATTGATAATCACGAACTTGTTTCATCATATACCATTAATATTATGAAAATAAGTTAATTATAGAAGATAATAGATGTTATATAATCAAACTTAAAATAATTTTCAACCATTAAAATGGTTTTACAACCAGAATTTAAGGAAGTAATGAAAATTGAAGACACATCGTCCACGATGTCGGTAAATCTACACATTGGAGACAATGTTTTTTTAGAATAAGAGGAATAGGATTGGAAGAATGATGATGATTATTTTCTATATGTATGATAAAAAATACAGAATATATATTATAATGTATCTTTCATTCATACTGAATAAGGGTAACTGAATAGAGTATAAGAAAAGAGAAGAATTAAAATGAAAACATAAGAAAATGAAAGAGGATTTTTGCATCTTGATATCTTCTTCTTAATATCCTCCCTAAGGATTTTGGTTTTGGTATTTTGACATGGGGAAGATAATTGAGAATGATATTGGGTATAATTTATAAAATTATCAATTCTTGAGAGGTGTGAGAGGAATATGGGGGTGAGGGTTATATTTATAGTTCTGAAGAGAAGGAGTTTTCCAATATTTTAATCATTAGTATAATATTTTTTTCTCAAGACTATGAAAAATATTGATTGATATGTCCTAAAACAATAAAAATAATATGTGAGTTTGGATCATGTGTGATTAAATTATCCATGATTCTAGGAATATTGTATTTAACATTTAATATATATATATATATATGGTAATTTACCATCTTTAACTATTTATAAAAAATTTCAGTATTTCAGAAAAATCCTAAAAATTCACCTTAACCATTTTTCAATCTGTAGAATTAAAAAATGAACTACATTTTTTAATATAATTTTATAAATATGTTTAATTTATTTTTTAAATAAAATAATAATTTATATGGAAAATAACAATTTTAATACTATAACTAATTTTATATCATGTTGCACAATTAATCAAGATCTAATTATCTTATAAAATTATGAAAAGAAAATAATAATACGATTTAATATTAATATGGGTGGTATTACTATTAATATTAATATTCATAAGGGTATGCTAATATTCACTTAAAAAACATGTTGGTTATATTGGACTTTAAATAACTTTTTGATAACAACCGTAGATGTTTATTTTTTGAAATTCAAATCAAAGAAAGGGAAAAATTATATTTAATATCTATTTTAAAACTATCTCTTTAAATAATGTTTAATTATATTGAAACTCAGTGTTTCATTCATTTCAATTTTTTTTAAAACCTGTGGTGGTTACATTCTCCCCACTATCTGGAAATTATATCCCCATAATTTTATTTAATTATTAAAAAATTAAGGGTACCTTTCCCTAATAATATTTTTAGATTCCTAAGATGATTATTCAACCAAGTGGTTTCCAAAAAAGCCTCAACAACGTAGATTAACTTATTCTTTAATACTTTTTATTTTTGATCAAGAATCTTAATAGGTTTATCTTCAGAAGAAATGTTCTCTTCCAACTGAACTGTTTATGGGATCAAAACATGAGTTGAATATCCCACATAAATTATCAAAATTTAAACAAAAAAAATTGTGTACTTGAGATAAAATAATATGAAAAGCTACTCGGTTGGAAGACGATCCATATTTATATAGGATTTCATAAGTTCCAATTAACCAGGGACATAGAATTCATTTCTTACCAAAATGCATATCTAGTTTTCATGGTGAGATTCTATGAAAAAAATGATCACCTACCTCAAAAAATTCTTTCCTCATATTATATGCATACATTTTTTCCTGCTCTGAGTTTTCCCCATTTGTTGCTGAATCATCAAAACTTTATTATCCAGTTTCTCTACTAATTCTGGTCCCATAAACTTTCATTCCCAAAATTCATCCCAAAAAGCTGGAGTTCAACATCTCATCCCATATAATTCCTCAAAAGGTTCTATCTATATAATGCAATGAAAACTATTATTATACGAAAAATAAACTAATGAAATATACTGACCCAAAATTCCCTAGTAATCCATTAAAAAATATGGAACCATATCCTCTAATGTCTGGATTTTCTGTTCTGACTATCCATCTGACTGAGGATGAAAGGATGTGTTGAAATAAAATTATGTTCCCACCAAATTATGAAGGCCTTTCCACAAGTTATAATTGAAACTGTGATCATGGTCAGATATAATAGAAAGAGGAAATCCATGTAACCTGATAATATTTTTTAGGTATAATTGAGAAAACTAATCCAAAGGCATAGTTTCTCGAATAAGAAGGAAATGAGAAGATTTAGTCTATCGATAAAAAATAACCCAAATTTCATTGTTACCTAGAGATGTTTTTGGTAGTCCCACAAATAAGTCCATGGATTTATTTTCCCATTTTCACTTTGGAACTGGTAAAGGATGAAGCATCCCATTCAGTAACTGCTGCTCTACTTTAACCTACTAACATGTCAAAACTTTTAGGAAACATCTAAAATATCTCTTTTCATTCCACCCATTAGTAATACTCTTGACTATATTTGTACATATTTTTGCTTCTAACATAAAATAAAAATAAGGAACTATGGGATTCAAAAAAAATACTTTCTTTATCTAGGAATGAACAGGTACACAAAATATTTTTCCAAATATTAGAACACAATCATTATCAATGTTAAATTATTTAAACTTACCAATTTTAATCAATTATACCCTTTTATATAACTCCTCATCTTCCTTATGAACTTTGTTAATTATATCTGAAAAATATGACTATACTGAAACCTGGAACCAAATAGAGTAATTTCCTACACCAATAACATCCAAGAAAAAATTCATCATATGATTAATAAATGTGTCTTGTTCCAGCCATAACATAATTAATGATGCATTATGTTATTGACTCAAGGAACCTAACAATTTTTTTATTTTTCTAGGATGGTAATTGATCATGCGATAATAATATTTTGTCAATAAAATCCATCTTATCTAAATCATGTTTAATTCCTTTCAATTGAATATATACTTTAAACTTTTTTTGTCATAATATATTACACATTTAAATCTGTATAAATTATGCCTGTAAATTGTTAAATCAAAAACAACATATGATAATTCCAAATCATGTGTGGGATAATTTAACTAATGAGGATTTAGTATTCTTAAATAATAAGAAGGTAACTGATCATTATGCATCAGAACACAATTACGTACCTTTAATGAATTGTAAACTTAGATGAAAAACAGACAATTTATAGAAGGTAGGTTCAAAACTGGGGCATTCACCAATCTTTTTTTTAGTTCCTGAAAACAATCATCACATTTTTTTTGTCGAAGTCAATTTTACTCATTTTAAAGTTAACATAGTTTGTGGTTTAGATAACCATGAAAATTTTACAACAAACCTATGATAATATCCAACCAAACCAAGAAAACTATGAATCTAAGTAATATTTTTTGGTCTTGGCCATTATTCAACAAATTTTGTTTTAGTCGGATCTGTAGTTTTTCTATCATGAGAAGAAATATGACCAAGGAAAGAAATTTGCTGCAACCAAAATTTACACTTGTTGAATTTTTTATACAGTTTATTTTCTTTTATGTTTTTCAAAACAATCCTTATATGTTTTTCATACTCCCATTTAATCATAGAATATACCTTAATTTCCTCAATAAAAACATCCAAAAAATTATCCAAGAACTTATGAAATATTTTATTCATTAGATCTATGAATATAGAAGGTGAATTAGTTATCCCAAAAAACAAAACAAAAAATTCATAATGATCATATCTTGTTCAAAAAGATGTTTTTGGATTGTCATTCTGCTTCACCTTTTGCTGATGGTACCCAGATCTCAAGTCATTATTGGAGAAATAATGACCTCCCTAGAGCTGATCAAATAAGTCATCGATGTTAGGCAATGATACAAATCCTTAATATTAATGTTATTCAAATATCTATATTCATAACAAATTCTCATGGAACCATATTTATTTATAACGAACAAAATAGTAGCTCCCTATGGTGGAGTGCATGGATGAATGATTCCTTTATTAAGAAACCCCTACAAAAGATTTCCAATTAAAGAAGTTTTATTCGAGCCATTTGATAAGGGAGATTTGAAATTGTCTTAGAATCAGGAACTATGTCAATTGTGAATTCAGCTTTCCAAAAAAGTATAACACCAGGTTACTAATTGGAAAAACATCAAGGTAATCATTTACCACTGGCACATCATTAATCTGAATAGTTCCCTAGTTTTTAACAATATTATAAAGATTAATTTTATTTCCATTTTTCAATAGTTTCTAATTTTTTTAATTTGTTTTAAATTGTATGGGTTCGTTCTTGTATTCAAATTTAAACTATTTATGAAATAAATCCTCTTTAGAACTAAAATAAATATAAGCACGATAAATAGAAATCAAATATATACCCCGAATTACATAAAACTATACTATGAAAAAAACAAAAAGTATTTTGGTGATGTGTTTCCATATATATCAATATGAAAATTCTTAAAATTAATATTTGTTGTAGAATTTCCCCTTGGTATTTTAACAATAAGTTCTAGACTCATTTTTTAGGTGATATTTCTAATTTACTAGTAAATTTCTTAGAAATAAAAAAAAGTGTAGACCCCATTTCAAATAAGACTTTAGAAAAATATGAGTAAATAAACAAATTACCTAATACCACTTCATTGGATGGATCTATATCTGTTTAAGTAGTCACAAAGGATCTCATTACACTTTTATACTTATAGTATGGCTTCTTTCTATAACATAGATATTTCTTTGGGTAGGCATTTTCATAATGACCCATCTCACCAAATTTGAAAGAATTTACAGTTTTCTTATCAGAAAATATCTTAATATCATTTTCATTACAATATCATTCCATATGTACAATCTTACCACATGAAAAACACTTCCTGGTCTTTGTAAGACATTACCCAATTTTCTTTTTAACACACTTTTTCAAAAACTAGAAAATGAACATTCTTACCATCATATTTTTTTGATTGATTCTTACCCATCACATTCCCTATGGACCACTTCTTCTCTTTGTTCTCAAAGTACACATGATCATCAATGAACTCAATTTCCACCCTCTTAGAAAATTAGACAAGCTTCTCATAACTTTTGAATCCTTGGGAGGCCCATGCCCTTTGTTATATTACGTTTAATCTTGTGTAAAAGCAATTGATTTTCTATCAAGGTACTGGATAAGGTTTGGAGTGTACAATGCTGGTCAGGTGATGCTTGCTTCAAATTAGGCAACCAAATCTTCCTAATTTTTACTCAATTCAAATAATTTGTTGTCTATCCTATGTCAACCCACCTTAGGGAAATATTTTTCAAAGAATAGACTTTTAAATTTATCCCACTCTAAGGATTTAATCTCCTCTATATCCATGATATTATTGAGCATTGACCACAATTTATCAGATTCAACTTCTAACTGATAAATGTCAATTATAACCTTTTTTTTATCTGAACATCCAATAACATCAGATATCTTTTCAATTGATTTAATCCATCCTTCCACTTCTACTAGGTAAGAAGATCCACTAAAAGTATGAGGGTGTTGCCTAATAAAATGTTCCACTATCCCCATGATCCATTGCGGTAGCTATAGTTTTTCTCTTTCATATATTCCACTAACATTTATTTCATATGTCAGTTAATCGATTACTATCACAAACTACTCAGTTCCAATTCCCCCCATTCCCAGTTTCTCATTCAAAAAGATATAAGCCTCTCAGTTCCTTATAACTGAATCTTCCCTATTTCTTCTGTGGATAACCATTATGAATAGACATATAAAAGATGAATAAACATGGTAATCATTAAATGGTATAACTTTTCAATAGAAAAATATGGTAAATATAACATATGGTATTCTTTTATCATTATATTAACTCCAAATGTTATCTAAATAGAGGTGTGATTCCAACTACAAGAACCCAACCTTAAACATTACATAATATTTAAATTTTAACTAGATTTTACTTCTTTACATTCCCAAAGAAATTTTAATTTTAGTGTTTTAGAAATTTTGGAAGTAACGTATATGTATCATCCCAAAATCATTCAAAATTGTCACTAATAAATATAATCCATTTCATCAAAATCAGTAAATTTTTTTAACACAAAACAACAACATCATTTCTTTGAAAAATATTCATAACATTTAACTTGAATTTATTATTTCTCTTACACATACTTATAACCCATGAAAAAGATTTAAAGAGTTGGGATGATCATAAAATGCTCAGTATAGGATATAAAAATAATTTAAGAAACCATTAGTCAATTATGAAATCATTTTCACAAAGACATACTTCTTACCTATATATACTTACCCTATAAACATGAGATTTCAATAAATCCATAAAGAAAATATATATAACCTTAAGGGTATCCTGGAGGAATTACATACCTATATTATGACCCTCGTATTTACCTTATGAATTGTAAACCTCACGACTACCTTACAATGTAACTCTCACAGCTACATTATGGTGTAACCATTGTAGTTACGCTTGGAGTAAACATACAAACAACATCCAATATACACATACCCAATTCATTGGAGGGAGATATAAATCCAACAATTCATTATAAAAAATTAGTAAGAATCATAACATAATAATAAAACATAAATCATTTCATAAAAATATTTATATTAAATTTCCTAAAATAGAATTTTAAAAGAGGGTTTTTAAAGGAAATCCCCTTACAAATATCATAAAATTGATTTGAGAAATTTATATAATTAAAGGAATATATGTATAGAAAATAAATTCACATCATAAAATATAATATAAACCAAAATTCATCACACAAATAATCATAATAGAACATAATGATTAATGTATAAGGTTATCCCAAATAATAAAAATTTGGATAAAAATTCCCTTACCTTAGGTTCATCATTAAACTTGTTTAGACCTCCTATATATTGTTTAAAAGGGAGATATTAATATTTAAAAGGTGAATAATCATTTTTATAACACCTTATTTTATAACATCATTCGACCCATTTATTAATAATATTTTTTTATTTCCATTGTTTTGGGTGTGTGCTTGACATGATTTCCATGGTCAGTTAGTAAAGGATTTTCTTTTCGAATGGAAAGAAAAATCCAGAACTGGAATGAATGGTGTTAATATGTTTTCATAATTTCAAATGATTCCATAAATTATTTTGTTTATATGGTATGAGGATGAATTATTAGCTATATTTGTTTAGATCATTTTGGTGGTTCCTCAAAAATCATGAACTTGTTTCATCATATTCCATTAATAGTATGCATATATGTTAATTCCAAAACATAAGAGAGGTTATATAATAAAAAATATTTTTTTTTCAAACATTAAAATAGTTTTACAACCAGATTTTAATGATGTAAAGGAAATTTAAGAAACATCATCCACGATGTCGGTAAATCGACACATCACAGACGATTTTTTTTATATTTCAAATAAGAATATGATAAGAGGTAGAATGATGATTAATATTTCCATAAACATGATAAAAATAGATAATATATATAATTCTAGATCTTTAATTCCTCTTGGATAAGGGGAGGTGAAGAGATTATATGAAAAGAAAATAGTTGAAAAGAAAACACAATAAAATGAAAGAGGATTTTTACCTCTTGATCACTTATCCTTGAGATCTTCTTTAAGGCCTTTGGTTTTAGACTTTTGTTGAGACTAGTAGATCTTATACGTGGTTATGATACTTGGGAAGGTTATTGGGTATAATTTATACAATTTTCAATTCTCTAGAGGTGTTAGAGGAAGTGTAGGGTGAGGGTGGTATTTATGGTGGAGGATAAGAGGGGATTTCAATTATATTAATCCTTAGTGTAATATTTTTCTCAAGGATATGAATAGTCTTGATTCATGTGACCCAAAAGAGTTAAGAGATCATTTTAGTTCAAACCCAGTATTCTTACACCATCCATAATGCTAGGAATAGTGTATTTAACATATACTCTATATCTATAGTAATTTTATGTATTTCATTATTCATAAAAATTTTATTATATCACAAAAATCCAAAAAAAAATAACCATAACATAATTTCAATGTGTTGAATTATAAAATGAACTCATTTATTTGAAAATAATTTTCAAAATATTATTAATTTATTTTTTAAATTAAATCACAATTTATTTGAAAAATAACAATTTTAAAACTATAAGTCATATTATATCACTTTGAAAAATTAATCATAATCTCATTATTTATAACCATATGATAATAAAATAATAATTAGGTTGAATATTCATATGGGTCATATTACTATTCATATTACAATTCATAAGGGTATGTTACTGTTCACCAAGAAAATAATTTGGTTCATTCAGACACCAAATAACTTACTGATTACAACCATAGATGATCATTTCTATAAATTATAATCATTGAAGTGGAAAAATTATGTTTAACATCTAGTTTATGAATATCTCCTAAAAAGAGTTTCATTATCTATAGAATGAGTGTTTCATGAATTTCAATTATTTTTAAAACCTTATGGTGTTATACTCATCTATAGGGAGAAGGTGGATTGTTAATTAATACATAATCTACATTACAATAATCATCTATATTATAATAAAAATATAATAAATTATAATACTTCTCTCCATGTAAATAAGAGGTAACAATTTATTAGAAACCATATAGAGATAAGTTTTATGCTTAAACCATACATGGTATACATGAAAATAACCATCTATTTTAGAAATACAACATACATAATTCCAATTCTTTTCCCCTTGTTAATAAAAGGGATAAAATGATCATAAACCATCTTTGGAGAAAATGTGGGTGGTTAAAAAATAAATATTCATCTAGACAAAAATAATTTGTATTATAATAACTTCATATGGAATACCAATACTTTTTCGGATGTCAATAAAAGGGATAACTTGATCATAACCCATATAGAGAGTGAAAGTGGATAGTTAAGCAATATATAATCAACATAAAATATATGGGGTGTTTTCAATCTAAAAGTATGTACTCTTATGATCAAAAAGATAAGGTAGTGGGGAAGGCTAATTTCAATGTGTTTGGTTATCAAAAGAATATAATAATTGAGTTCAATAGTTCTCACCATTAGGAGTAATCCTTCATCATGGTCAATAAAGAGTGTGTTGATAACATATTACATAAACTTCCTGAAAGACGTGAATTATTAGTCCCACTAATTATGCTTCATGGAGATAGTTGAATCAATTATTCAACCAACCATATTCTAGTTGATTACTCCTAGGTGCATCTATATCATAGCTCCATGCACTTGCTAGTATCTAGGCCGGGATATCATTTCATGGGAAAAAATACACTATTTACTATCTTAGAATTAATGATTTTTGTGCGTTATTTGGGAATTGAAAAATTCTCTAATGAAGGAAATCTCAATTTCAATATATCTATTGGGAGATAATTCCATACAGTTACAAGCATGATGAAATTATAATAAATCTTTCCCATTTATAATGAAATAGGGAATGAGAGCCCATATTTTTGCATAATAATGAAATAGTAAAAAGGTATAATGATAAAGGATAAGTATTATCTCAATAAAAATATTCAAAATGGGATATGACACCATTATAATTAATGAATTATTTTGAAATTGTATTGTAAAAACTGAATTTCAAATAAAAAGGAACGTGAATGATTAGAAACCATTACAACATCAGAAAATTTTGAATGAAAATCCATTGATGGATGTAATGTCAAATAATAAATTAAATACAATAAATAATGGGAATATAATTTAATTTTTTTTAAATTTTTATTAGATAAACTATTCCAATGAAAACATGGATTAAAATAAGAAACATTTCTCATGAAATTAAATTTTTGATATAAAACCTTTACCTTCATAAGTAGTTTATTAATGATTTATAGAACTACAAAGAAACTTAGGAAATACTTAAGAAGGATTTATAGAGAAATTTGGAAGGGAAATTCATGATCAATTCCTTTTGGGTAGAGTGGAATAAGGGAATGGGTGGGAGTGAGCTACATTTATAGGGAAGTGAGGGTATTTTCATTGAATCAAATGTTTGGTAAGGGGTAGAAATGGAATCATATTGATGTTAGTGGGTTGAGTGATTTAGGTGTAGAAATGGTAGGTGATACATGCGGGGTTTACAAAAAAAGTATTTCTAGAAAGTTTATGTGGCCTTTTAATAATAATAAAAACTCGAGATACTCCATTTACTTATTCTACTTTAATTAAGATTGATTAAAATTAACTATAGTAATTATTTTATTTTTAAATTTATAATATCACAAATATTAATATTTTTATTTTATAAATATCAATTTAGTGTCTATTTAATATAATTTATCCTCTAAAAGTGTTAAAATGATCTTTCAAATTAAAACATAATATATAGGGAAAACAATTTTTATAAAATAATAGTTTTTATCCTTACATCCTATTAATTAATAATAGAATAAGTGTTTATATATTTTTAAATATAATATTTGAGTGATAATTTAATATATATTAATATGATTTATTTATATAAAATTTATATAACACTTATAAATATTAATTTTTTAGAAACTACAATTTTACTTCTACTATGATACATATTATTTGATTTAATTAATTTATTTGTAATGACTAAAAATAATATTGTCCTTACTAAATAATTTTTAAATTATAATTTCAAATATAAATCCTATTTTATTAAATACAATAAATATATTTATATAAATTTAAAATTAATTTTTACACTAGTCATATAAAATCCATTTTTAGAAAACATGCATTTTTAAGTATAAAAATTATATTTAGGATAAAATTATAAATTATTTTTATTTTATTCACATAAATGGATTTATTTAAAATTATTATATTTTATGTCTCTTAAAAATAAATTCAAAATCAAATTTTTTGAAGATAATATTTAACTAGAAGAAAAGAACAAAAACATATTGTTTTATTGGATGAAAATATTTCAGTCCATAAAATGTTAAATAAAGGTTTTATAATTTAATAAAGTTAATATAATAAAAAAATATTTTAACTCCTTAAACATATTTGAGAATTTATAAGGATTTATAAACATACAAGTCGTCATAATATAAATTATAATTATAGTTTTGGTAAAAAAAATGTACTTTTCACTATTCAATTAAAATTAAACTATTTTTGGAAAATTCCAAAATTTTATCTTCTGATAATATATTTATAAATAGTCCCTATGAAATGTTTATTTGGTGAAAATAAAATTATAACATTAGAAGAATTAAAATTTTAAATATAGTCATTAATAAAGACTCTTTATACTGTGCATCTTATGATAGTTCTAGATATGACGTTTACCTCATATAGTAGGGTCTCTGGTATTCCATTATTTTTGATTAAATAATTCCATCCTTAAAACTTGGATCTACAAGAGTTATTGAAAAAATGTTGATATTACTTCCTCAAATATTCTTTAGGATCCCAGGTTTACACTTCTTGTTTGTGATTTCTCAAAAGTACTTTCACCAGTTGAGTGGTCCAATTCCACAACACTTTCTCTTAGGATTCATGAATCTAGAAAAGTTGTTTCATTATATTAAAATTCATGATCCAAATCTATTATCTCATATGTTAGAACATACATTATATCTAGAATGTATATCCTCCTTAATGAAACATGGTCTATTTCTAGTTCTTTAGAAGGGTTAGGCTGCATTGATAATCAGTAATCAAAATTTTCAATCATATAGAATTTATAAAGGTCCAATATAGATTGAACATAACCTCCCAATTTTAGAAAATCGTATGACTCCCTACCATTGGGCTACCTTTGTCACGACCCGTCCCCTGGGTCCCGTGCCGTGACTACCCCATGCCTGCATTCTATTGGCTAGGGGCTGGTGAATAGCACCAAAGGCGTATTCCCTAAAACTGGGAAGGCATGTCCTTTATAAACTTTAAGCACACGCAAACAAGCACACAACAAGATACAAACTCAAGTAAACTGAATTGTAAACAGAGTGAGTGTAGTAAGTAAAAGAGGCCAGAATACAAGTCCAGCTGGAAAGTACAAGGAAAACTAGAAAGTACAAGATGGATGATAGGTAAAAAGAAATTATTGGATCATACACCATGAATCCTACCTAGAGGGTAGGTAAATATCACGAATGGTCGTCTCTGTGGTTTTCCGCATCTAACGTCCACCTCCGAGCCACCTCCATTCCGGGTACTCTCGTCCTCAGTCAGTGTTGTCTATCATCTGCACCAAATACAATAGGGTGTGGGCATAGCCCGTGTAGGGGTGAGTATAATGATACTCCGTAGGGACCGTGAGACCCTCAAGGTCTCACAAATCCACCAAGGATAAACCACACTGCATGAAATCAACTGACCACCATACTTGGGTATATGCCCATACAAATGCCTATGTTATCAAGTATACCATCTCTATCATGAGGAAAACACAGATTCCAACTCAAAGCCCAAAGCTCAAATATTCCAACAAGGAAGGAATACCACGAAGGAAAGTACCACACATGTATGGAACATAGAAGAATACCTCTAAGGTAATACCACAAAGGAAACTACCGTTTAGGTACAAACTCAGCTCACATCAGGTATAAATTAGGTACAGTATTAGAGATGATTAGTTGTAACTACAAAATCATATTACTATATAAAGAGGCATACCCATGAAGTATTACTAATCATCATCAGACCCACATAGGATCTCTAGGTGCTGACCTATACAAGATCACTCGGTGCTGACCCACACAAGATCGCTCGGTGCTGACCCACACATGATCGCTCAGTGCTGACCCACACATGATCCCTCGTTGCGGACCCACACATGATCGCTAGGTGCTGACCAACACAGGATCACTAGGTGATGACCCACATAGGATCTATAGGGTAGTCCCACATGGAATTCTAGAGCAGTTCCATGTGGGACCCTCATTCACAGACCCACGAAGGATCTCTTCCTCAAGTCACAGCTAGCTACTAGGTTCCCCCGTAAAGCTTGCTCGTCTCCGGGAGGGTCTGCTTCTCAAGCCACTGGTCAATGCTCCAACTACCATGAAGTCTCAAAAAGATGTATATAAAAGGACCACCATATCATTGGGGACTCAATTCAGTAGACAGTGTGTCAATTAGACGACTGGTCTGTGAGTTATTAGCCTTTTAGTCTCGAGGGCTCAGTTGGATTTGTGCTCGATCCAACCTGACCGTTTTCCGACATTATCCAAATCTCTACTGGGGTATACCATAGGTACAACCTCGCTCTAAGGTTTCTAACACTGTTGACGGTTCGTCAAACGGACATCCATTGCCAACGTTATAGCCAAATGGGCGTAAATGGGTCGTAGTGGGACCGTGTTCGGTCCAACCCGGCCTAGACCGACCCGGTTAGAGTCGACCTGGCCTGACCCGTTGGGTCTGGCCCAACCCGTGTTGTGGCTTGGACTGCAGGATCTGGTCCGTCCTGTACTCGGCGGCCCGGCCTGGCAGAATGGAGGTCGTGGGGCCGTGAGGTTGGTGAAGCCATGGAGCTGCACGACGGGTCCACGGACGGCGCAACGGGGCCGCATACTGCGCGATGGGGTTGCGGTCCCGTGGGGCGGCGCAGCGGGGCTGTGGGTGGTGGATCTCCACGGGGCATGGAGTCCGTAGTGGGTCGGAGGCCACGGGACGACACCGTGACTCGTCACCTTCATCGCGGCCGGCGGTGGGGCTAGCCACCGTTCTTGAGTTCCACCGGTGCCAAACACCTACACCGGTCACTGTCACCATCATGATGAACACACCTAAAGAAGAAAAACGGTGGGGTCAGGCCATGTTTGTTTGGCCCTCACCCTCCGCGTTAGGGTGGTAGAAATAAACTCAACAAAATCATGATTCAAGAATGTTAAAATCTACAATTTCATATGAATTATGGATCAACTCGTTTTGATTGATCCATGTTCACCATGATTTCCAAGAACAAGGATTTTAATTGAGAAATTTCAATAATTCAATAACAACCCATACCAAGAAGGTTCATTGATGGAGGCTGCGAGGATGGAGACGATGTCATTGGGGATAGAGGGATGTCAGCGTTCCCTCAATCGTCGGTTCGTTCGTCATTGGAGATGTTCCTCATTGGTGTTATTCATTGGAGATCTTTCTCCCAATAGTTCTCCTCTCCGTAATTCCACCAAAATGAAAGGTAGCCCAAATAATAGAACAAGTTATATATTATGTTTTTTGGAATAATTTCAAAATAGATTAATTAATTAATTGATGGGTTGAATTAATTAATTAAAGGGGAGAGTTGGAATAAATAAGTGGGGTAGCTCAATATCTTTCTCCTCATTAAGAGGGAGTTCAAAGGGGTTCAAGGGGTTTTATGTCTTGGGTGGTCCCCACCACCATAACCCACATGGGAGGTTAGAATCGGGTGTTCCCCACCACCATATCCTATGTTGAGAGGTTTTAGTACTGGTGGTCTCCACCATTAAAGCATCCACATGGAAGGTTTCACCAAAAGAAAATAAAAATGTTACATATTTTTAGTTTATTTTATTCATTAACAAAATACACAAATACTATCTTTTATAGTCGACCTACTGTGGTCGAGGTGAAGGTCCCCTTAAGAGAATACCGGCACTGCAAGTTCAACGGTGCCCTCAAATGTCAATTCTACGCATCGGTTCAAAAGTTTCAAAATCCCACTCGTAAATTTACTGAACGTACCTAAAAAAAGTTCAAAAATTCATTCCGAGCACTCCAGGACTCAGAATCACGCATCGTCAATTTTCACAGACACATAAAATTCCTGTTTAATTAAATAATAATTACATGGAAATTTTTGGTCTTTACTATCATCAATAATACATGATCCCCACTTGAAATTATATGACTTTACAGTAATTATTAGTTAGCTATTTTTATTCTACATGAGGCTTTAATAGGATATTTAATAGTATATATTTTAATAGTAGTCTCCTCAATAATATTTGTTCAAACTAACATTATTTTAGTAAATTCTTCCCAATAGGTTGGAGTATAAAACCTCATCCAACATAATGCTTCATATAGTGCCATATGGTTTCTAAAATGTAATCTATTATTGTACATAAATTACACCAAAAGATGATACTGGTCCCACATACCTTTCATTTAAGAGAACATGATCTCAAAATATATTACAATTTTTTGATAGTCCATTCAGGCTTC
Organism: Viscum album; assembly: GCA_963277665.1. Lineage (NCBI taxonomy): Eukaryota > Viridiplantae > Streptophyta > Magnoliopsida > Santalales > Viscaceae > Viscum > Viscum album. The sequence continues at coordinate 809,872,502 of OY728158.1, read as the reverse complement.
TCATTAGTCTGGGGATGATAGGGGGTCCTAAAATGTATCCAATAATCATGATACCTATGAATACTATTCTGAAATCCTTAGGTAAATCGTGGTCTATGAAATATACAATCAATATAGGTTCTCTACGAATCCCTATTATTTCATTTTTATAGTGATGGATACGGTGGTCAAAGGGTAGATCATCTATTACCACTATCAAATATTAAGACTTGGAAAAATGATCAATGATAAATCCTATAGAATTGATATTACTTGGAGTATTTGAGTGTTGAATAAAAAAATCCAATACAAAATTTTCCAACAACCATTTAGGTATAATAAGATTTTTCTTTACACGCTTAAGATATTGTCTTTCATCCATTATCTGTTGGTTTTCTAAGCATTATGGCACATATTCTAAATTCTCTCAATGAATATAATCATTCAAAAATTGATATATTAAATCCCTATACATCGTCTGGCTACCAAGGTGTATAGATAAATTATATATATATTCTCTATCTAATAATTTTGTCTTAAACTCTGTTTTGGACGAAACATATAGCTTCTCCCCAAACATTAATACTTTATCTCTACAAATGAAATTTATTAATTTCCCTTCATTTATTTATGTAATTATTATTTCTATTTATCCATAATCTAGATGAGAAATCTCTATTTTGCTAGTAAATATTTCTTAATTATTTCTTGGAAAAATAATAACGACACCCCATTCCTAAAAATCATTATATCCATATTTACTAGATCATTGTGTATTAAATCATTTTTAATAATCATAAAGGCCAAAACACCATGGTCTATCCTACTCAATGCATAATCTACCTTGTTTTACTTCCAAGGGTAGCAATTTATCGAGAAATAGCAGTCCTTGATTAGTTCCAACCATATAGGTTTCTTTTTGTTTAGCTCATTGTGTGAGAAGTTATAGATAAAATTCTTATGGTTTATATATATATAACATATTTCTCTATAAAATGGGTTCCCCTATATTTTCAAGGAAACGATCATGACTTCTAGCCCAAGGTAATGATTTTGATTGTTTTATTCATGGATTTTAATTTCCTTGGTTCAAGGGGAATCACTCTATCATTATTTATATGAAAAAATGAAGTCATTTATTTGATGCTTCACTGTATAGTATAAATCCATCCCTACATTATAGTAAAGTTAATGATGGTGAATCAATTAGTATCGTATTTGGTTCTTCAAAACGTTCTTCACATTAATTTACCTATGTGAATTTAAATTCATTATACGTTAACTTGGTTAATGGGTTGGCCAACAGGGAGAAATCATGAACAAACCATTGATAGTAACCTGCTAAACCCAGGAAATATCAGATATAAGTTATGATACTTCATGTATGATATTATTATACTACCTTCTTCTTTGAAGTTTTAACATACATTCAATCCATAAAGACAATATGGCCATTAAAGTAAACTTAATTTACCCAAAATTCACAGTTAATGTATTTCCCATATAAATCTTTTTCTCTGAGGTTCTTCAAAATTCTTCTCATATGACTATCGTGTTCTATATTTCTCTTATAACACATCAATATATCATCAATGAACACCATCTTCATTTTATCATGATAACTATTGATAAATATATTCATTATATTCATAAAGTTAAAAAGTACATTAGTCAATCCAAAAGGAATTATCACAAACCTATAATGTCCATACCTTTTTTCAAATGTCAACATCAGTATATCATCTTTATTCACCACATACTAATGACAACTATATAAAATATTGTTATTTTTAAAATATTGGGATCCTTGATGTTATTAAATAAGTCATCAGTGGGTGGTAAAAAACAATTATTTTTTATATAAATGGAATTGATCTCCCTATAATTAGCACATAATATAGATAACCCATCCTCCACTTTCATAAATAAAATAGTGACTTCCCATTATTAATCAGTATGGAATATAAATACATTGTCACACAAAAATTGTGGTAATTTTTTCAACTCCACCAAATATACTAGTTCCATTCTATAAGGTTGTTTAGATATATGTATTTCATCCAGAATGAGTTCAATGGAGATATAAACTTCACAAACTATAGGTTGACCATGTAATTTTTCTATAAAAATATTAAAAACTTTTTTTCCCATCGGTACATCCTCTATTCATAGGATATTTTTCCGTCTACATCTGTGAACTTTATATTCTTATATTTCCAAAATTTTGTCGAGGAGTGCTACTAGGGAATGATGAGAATATGATTTAGAGGATGAATTTTCCCCATACAAATACAAGAGATTCTATTATGACCTCATGAATCATAATATACTCTTAATGGTAATTTTTTCAATTAAACATTGGAATCCAATCTATACCAAAGATCATACTTAATTAAACTATGAGTATAATTACCATGTTGGAAAATAGGGTTTGACCAGGCATTGTAACCACTTATCACATCTTTGTTGCAATAATATTTCCGTCAAGTTTCTTAATTTATAACTCCCTTAATAGAGTTCTAGGGGAATATTTAATTTTGTTTGGAAAAAAAATATGATATAAAACATTGAAAATATCTATAATAAAATAATAAATTATCTAACTTTAATGATATGATCAAAATACCTTCCACTACATTATTAGGAACTTCGATTTAATTTTTGGTAACTTTATATTATTTTCCTCGACCCCTTTTCATTTATGAAGTAAATTTCATTAATGTTTGGGGAAATAATTCACATAATTTCCCTCATCCAACGTTTTAAATCATTTAACACTAATAAATTATTTTTTCCTTTCCATTATTGAGCTTGATATCCTATTTATATACACTAGTAACAAAATACCATTTCCTTCTTTTATGCTCTGTGAGTTTCCTTTCCATAGCTATCACATATAGGGAATCCCATCCTTCCTATCTCCCCATTTATCACATCGTTATTCCCATGATCCCCAGATGATATATTATTCTCCCAATTTCTATTGAATACATACCTTTTGAAGATCTATTTTTCTATCATAACAACGCTTAAGAGTATATAATTATTTGATTAAAATTCTTGAGAAACCAATAAAATATAATGTATTTACTTTAAACCTTTAAAGAAATGATCAATCCTACTTTCCAGTCAATAAAATTAGTCTACAACATACTTATATAATCTTTTCAATTAATTTTTTTATATAGTAAAATTACCCTCCTCCATTTTTATGATTGATTAACTACATTAAATTTCCCCTATTTTCTCATGAGGAAAGTATTTTTCATCATGTACCTCCATAAAAATTCAATATTCCTTACATTTTATCTCATATTATTTAGTGTTTTAAATTACTGACCACCATTGGTCCACATCTCCCTTTATACAATATACTTATATGAGGATATTTTCCTTTTTATAAATCCCCAATGTGAGAAATATCATTTCCAAATAATTGATTCTTTTTTAATAAAAAAACATGTTAGTATTTCCATTGGATTATAGATGATTTTTCCCATAAAGTGTTCCAACATAGTTACAATTTTTTTTTGGATCAGTAAGTCACTCTTTATGGGAAATATTATTTCTCTTAACCAAGGTAAAATACCATAGTATGGTTATGAAATGATTGGCCTCAACCCCTGACTTTTTAAATTTTTTAGGGATAATACACCTACTCTAAATATTGGTGTTGGAAAGATTCTAATTCTTAAATTTATTCAAAATATTTAAGAAAATTACATAAACCTAATTATCTCATGATGTTTAATTGTAAATTATAATTTCTATTATTTTTTCATGAGTGTTTCTTAGAAATCAGGACAGTTTCTTAGAGTACTTTTCTATCTCAATTTGTTCTTCTATATCAAATCACTTATGTTCATACTAATATTTCTCTAACACCAACTATAAAAAATTGACCTGAGAAACCTAAATATGGTAGTTATATAATAATTGTTGTAAAAAATACATGAGTTCTTAAAGGATATAATAGCTTAGTCATCTAAGAATACTAGATACATACATAAATTATATATTAAAATATATGATACAATATGAACACATTTTGAGAAAAATATTATACCTTCCACTATATCCCTAAACATTATAGGTTGTTCCGCCCTACGTTTATTAGTGAAAGGGAAAAAATATGTGCAAGCTTAGTTGCTTTGTAAGGAGTGAAATACTATGGAATAAATCATGACATAACCTGGAATATGTGATATAGAAGGAATATATATAGACTAAATGAATTCATAAATGTCTAAATCTGATAGAATAATATATCCATGGATAACAATGAAAATAAATAAATCACTTGGAAAAAAATAATTAGTTCTTTAGTGATTAAATTGATAACTCCAAATGACTAATTACATACCATGAGCCAAGATATCATGATATTATATTCAAGTAAACATCCTATTCGTGGTATGTATATACAAAAAAATACCAAGTCTCGGTTGTGTTATGATACATACTAATTCATCGAGTGGCAATATAATTTTATGCCCCACCCATTATTTGTTTAAGTCGAATAAATTCATCATTTGAAAAAATCAATAAACATTTCAAAATAAAATTTTAAAATAATAATTATCTGGGAATAAAAAAAATATAGTGCCAATACCTTTAAAAATGTTAATAAATGATATTAAATGATCATAACCTATATATAGATAGAATGTAGATGGTTAAACAATACATATCCATCTTGGAAAAAATCATCCATATTTAAATAACATCATAAGGAATGCTAATTATTTTACACATGTTAATATGAGGGATAACATTATCATAACCATCTAGGAAGAGAATGTGTATGGTTATAAAATATATAGTCAAAACTACAATAATAATTTAGATTATAATAACAATATAGATATTGCCAATACTTTACATCATGTCAGTAAACAAAATAATACAATTATAACCCATTCACATAGATAAGTTGGATTGTTAAAAAATACATAGTCAACAAGACAATAGAAATATATATTTTTAATTAAACATAGAGAATACCAACACATATCCCCTTGTCAATAAAATTTATATCATGATCATAACCCATCTGGAGAGAGAAATAAGATGATTAAATGATATATAATTAACATAGAATCTATGGTGGGTTTTCATTGTAAAATGAAGTGCCCTCATAAAATAAATAAATGTGAGGTTGTGGTTAATGGTACATTTAAATTGATGGGTTATTAATAGAAATTAGTAACTGAGTTCAATAGTTTTTACTAAGAGGAGATATCCTTTTTAATTTTTTATAACGATATTGTGAATATACCAAATAATATCCCCTCAGAGTGCCTAATCGAGTGCATTGTATTCGGTCCACTCATCATGTATCATGGTGATGATTTAATCAATTCATTAAACAATTATCTCCAAGGTGATTACCACTAAGAGAATCTATTTCACAACCATGTCCTCTTACTAGTATCTATATAGGGATTTCATTGCTAAGGAAACAATACAATTTTTAATTTCCAAAATTTTAGGATATTTGGGAATTATGAAGGCTTAAGAAAAGTATTTAATGATAGTAAATCCCATTTTCAATATATCAAAAATGTGATAATTTAATATAATTACAAGCATGATGACATTACAATTAATCTTTATAATTGAGAATGGAATAGGGGAATGAGAGACCTTATGTGAACAAGACAACGACATATAAAAAACTCTATAATGAGAGGGGATAAGTAGTATCTCATAAAAATATATAAAATGAGAAATAATACCATTATAATCAAAGAAATATTTAAAAATTGTATTATAACATAATATTTTCAATTAAAAAGGATATAGAAGGATTGAAAACCCCTAAGACAACAGAATCATTTGATTAAAAATCCCACGAAGGATCTGATACAAAAGTAAACATTAAATACCATGAATAATGTTATGATTATGATATTAAATATTAAATGGTATCTATATAGATCATTATAGAGAAAACATGATGTATAATAAGTAATATATCTCATGAAATAATATTTGGGACAAGAAAAACATACCTTTCTAAGTATCCTCTTAATGATTTAGAGTAATCCTTAGTAGAGGTATTAAGATAGGGTTACAGAAGGAAAATTCACGATCAATGCTTTTTGTGTGAAGTATAATGATATAATGGGTTGGACTGAGCTCCATTAATATGTGAAAAGAGGGGCGTTTTCATGGAAACAAAAGATAATATTTAGTAAGAATGGAATCACATGGGTGTTATGTGGGTTTGGTGAGTTATGTGGGAAAATGGTAGGTGAGACATGTGGGAATTAATTACTTACCTAAAGAGTATTTATAGAAATTTTAGTTTACCTTTTAATTATTTAAAACTTGATATAATCCATTTACTTAATTTACCCTAATAAATCATGATTAAATATTAACCATGGTAAAATTTTTATTACTAAAAATATAAGAAGGACACTCATACCAGATTTTGACCTTACTGATAAGTTTTTAGACCCTATTTAATCAAATTAATCATTTAAATTTGAGAAAATGCACTTTTAAATTTAAACATAATCTATTTCAAAAATCTATTTTTATAGGGAAATAGATATTTATAAAATAAATGTATTTATCCTCATTTTCAAGTATTTATTAATTGAATGAGTGTTTATATATTTATTAAACATAAAATTAGTGTTATAAGTTGAAATAAATATATAAATTTTATTTATAGGATATTTATATAAATCTTATAAAATTTTTCTATTTGAAAGAAACATTTTAATTTTACCATGGTAATTAATTTTTAATCTATGTAATTTTTAAAAAATTCATAAAAATAAGATTATAATTGTTAAATTATTTAGACATATTGATTCCAAATATAAATCCCAATTTTTACAATAAAATTAACTTATGTAGTGAAAAATAAAATTTATTTTTTTATTAGCTGTGTAAAACCTATTTTTTAGAAGAAGCTTATTTTAATGAAAAAATAGTATGTTTAGTATTAGTTTAACAATGATTTTCATTTTAAATAACTAAATAATTTTATTCTAAAAAAATGATTTTTTTCACTTACAAAGTAATATAAAACTATATTTTACCAAAATAATATTTAATTAAAATAAAAGTCCAAAATTATTTTCTTTTATTGGAAAACATTTCTTAAGTTCATATAATTTTAATAATTGTTTTTATAATATAAGAATGAATTTTTAAAAAAATATAGTTTTAATCTTTAAAAAACTTTAATCATTTAAATGTTTACAAAATTTCAATGTCTTTCTTATATAAATAAAATTTATAGTTTTGGTAAAAAAATTATTTTTCACGTTTCAATTTAACAACAACTATTTCTAAAAATTTAAAAAAAATATATGAAGTAAAATTGTTTATGAAGAGATCTAATATGAATTTAATTTTATTATATAGAAATTATAACATTCAAAAATTAAATGTTTAAATATACTTATGAATAAAGTAAATTTAGAGTGCACATTGTGTGATAGTCTAGGATATGTTGTTTACATTCTATAGTAGTGTCTGTGGATTTATATTGAACACCACATTATAGGAAAGTGACATACCCATCATACCAAGTGATTTATTATATGTCTTGTCATATTATTCTATTTTCATTAATTTTTTCTCGGTTCTACACTATTGAATATTGATGTATTTTTGTAGAATTCAATCCTATATCTCTATTTTGAAAACATAAAATCCATAAAATCGAAATTATCTAGATGTGCTTCACTTTAATTTAACACCAACCATCCTGAAATTCTTAACTCCCACTAAATTCGGTGAACATAACAATATGGATAATAATATAATTATAAATTATCTAATATAAGAAAAAATTAACAATCTTGATACTAAACAGAGCTCTGAAACAACACCATCGATGTCAGATTCTCTGTAATTACCCTAACCACGAGCCTTTATACAATGTTTAATTCATATAGTCATATTATGATTAAACCACTAAAAGAAAATATATCAATAAATTGATGACTAGAAGTGATGAATATTGAGAAATCCCTATGTATGATGCCTAAATAATGAGATAACGAGCATAAATGTCGTCACACCACAATATAATTCCACTAGAAGAATGTAGAAAGAGATACTAGTAAAAAATATTGGAAGAAAAGATGATAAAAAGAATAACACAAATGGATTTTGTTTTATAGGAATGATCCCTAATCTATGGGGTAATTATACATTAATGAGACCAAATGTTTTATTAAGGTATTTTTTGATGTCGATATTGTTTTTAATTGGTTGTAAAGATAAATATTTAATGTGTATAAATTTTGATGATTGATGAACTTCTCTTAAGTTATACGAATTGTTTCAATAGGGATAAATTGTTTGCATTAGGGTGAATAAAATGATGAGTAAATGAGGACTATGAAAAATAATATTTATCTTAGAGTATTTTTGAATAATATTTAATGAGCTTGTCGACTTGGAATTTTTAATTGATATTACTGCATAAAATTTTTAGTGTATTTTATTAAAAATATGGAACCCATACTATGATAGAAAATTGGATCACAACCACTTATAAGGTGTCCAATATACCAGTAGATAGAAAGGTTACGCTCTTAACGAGGAAGGAATTCTTCGTGCACCCATAAATAGCTACATAAAAGCCTGGTCTCTCTATCATGTGGGGAGTCATGGTGGTAACAAATTACGAATAACTATGTGTGGTGAGAGTTCTTCATTGATTAACCATTTATAATCGAACTAAGACACTATGGTTATTAAAAGGTAAATGTATCTATCAGATGATATCATTTGAAGCTTGATATTTTTACATGAGGTGTTGAAGAAAGATATCATTGATGGTTTCCTGAAAATTTGAGATTTGTTTTGTGATGATAATGATTATCAAAGTCACATAATCTATTGAGGTTGTGTGGATAATAGAATGGGGGTATTCTTATAATGAAAAGTTGATGGTGTTGTTTCATTGGTGTGTATTTAAAAATACCTATATAAATACTCTTTTTTAGTGTGATCATAATGGTAATTTGTGAGATTGGTAATACCAAAACATAATCTTGAATAATGCTCTATGTTATTTTATGGATTCCATGGATTATTGCTGAGTATTTTGAGATCTTTATATTTGCATAGAGGTGTTTTGATTCTATACACCAATGAAGATATTGACACTGTGTTATGTGGTTTCTGTTATTTTCCCTTATCATAACAAAGTGTTGATATCTACATTGTCTCATGGAAGAAAAAAACGTCTAGAAAATTATTAGATCTTGAATGACTCAGCGAGAATGCATAGAACACTAAGGAAAATTAAGAGGTCATTAAATCCTATGTTTTGGTCTTCTCTCATCTTTCAATTTATCGTTATGAACACACAATAAATGAGATCTTCTAGAAGTATTTTTAAAGAAACCTCACCAAATAAGCTCCACCACCTCATCCTTGTACACGAATGTCCTTTATTCAATATGAACCAGCATAGAAGCTTATGAAACATTAGTCATTACCATCTTTACAAAATGGATCTCAAAAAGTTAGGAGACCTTTAATTTTATCTTTCTTCAACATCCTGTGTAATACTCTCTAGCATTAAACGATCTCATAAGATCGATCCAATTAATTATTTATATCCAAAGTGACCTATTTTAATTATTTATGGTTAATACATTAATAACTACAACTATATGCACAATACCTTAGACTAAGGAAGAACGCCTCATTAGTTTCTATCATATGACACTAATTAAATTGATCAGATGGTTTTTATTAGATAGGTATGTTTAATAATGGAAGAACAATAACCAAACACCTTCTATTTGAAATCATTTATTCTTTCATATGGGTGAATTATTTTATAACAACATGATCTAAAGACATGTGAGATTAAATTATAGGGTTTGATCCCACCACCCAATGGCACCGATCCATGCCAAAAATATTTACCATCATTCCTCCCCACTTGCTGGTGCCACTATTATACTATTTGGCAATCAGTGAGTGTTCCATACATACTTTCCTCCTCAGAAACCTAGCCTTTTTAGGTATTTAAATAATACCCACCTTAACATTGGTTATGGTCCCAATTAATGGCTTGGTACATGTTACGTTGTTTTAATAATGGCTACAAAAAATGTTTTACCAATATTCACAATATGAAATTCCAAGCCAACATGCTCCTTTAAAATTATATAAATAGGCTCCATTAAAATTATTATTTTTTGCCGTCTTCTGTTAATCCTACTTCTCTTCACCATGATATAAAAAAATTGTCCCCATTTAAACAACTCTATCTTAAGACCATTTCAATAATTAGAACAATTAAAACTCATTGATTTTTTATCTTCACAAACAACTAAAAAAATATTTCATCTTCAAAAAAACCTTAATAAACCATATTGATTTTTCAATATCTTCCATTGGATGTATTTTCAGTACCCATTACATTCCAAAAGTCAATGTTACCTTGTCCCCTTTATGGACACTAAAACCAAAGGTATAATTATGGGAAGGAATTATAATCTCTAAAATTCATATTTGAGGAACTTATTCTTATATTATGAAACTTATTATAAAATTTACTATAGAGAAGGAATGAATCACAAAAAATATTAAATATAGATTATGTTAACTTGATATAATTATACATGAGCTATGATAAGTGTAGATAAATAGTGATCAAACATAACATCAATGATGTCAATAAATTTTCAGCTTGTGATACCAAAAATAAAAACATATATCACGTGTCATTCAAAAGATATTAAACCAAACTCTTCGAATCATCTCAATAAATAAATTAAAAACATTCAAATGTAAGAAAGAACTTACCCTTTCAAGTTACCTTTCCTTTTGTAATCAAGTATTCAATATCCCCCTTTCAAAATTTATTTTCAACAAGAAAATAAGATAATTTAATCAATATACCTTAATGATGACATGATTCAATATATATAGTTTGAACATTTAGAATTATCAGATGCATTCCACACCATAAATTCAGATATTCCTTACCTATCAACTGAGAAAGAGATATTTTGTGATTGTTCTTTTATGACCCCCTTCAAGAGATACACTCAATATTTCTTCCTCATGGATATATTTCTTCTCGTATAAACTCCAAGAATATTAAACTATTATTTTTAATTTTAAAAAAAGGAAACATGATAATGATATTCTTCTATGACGGATAACATTCAAGATATATGATTTTTCACATGTTTTTACAAATTGTATTATCCCTCTAAATACATACATCACCTTCAATTCATAGTATGAAAAAATCACGATGTATATATGATAATAAGGCAGTTCTTCTTTTCCAAGAAACCATGTCAATCATTTATTAGAAAAATTCGCACACATACTTTAACTTTCACACACATATTTATCATTAATCAAGTTACCCTTTTTATGAAACTTCTAAGATTCTTCATCAGATATGTCTTTCCCCCAACCAATCATATTATTTCTTTTCTATATTTATTATTACTTCAAATATAGATTATTTTCCTTTAGTATTTGTGTTCATTGTAAATTTATAATGTTCTATGATGTGACATTACCTACCATAATTGAATATTATTTTTATTTTTTTTGACACTCTTCACATCATGCATTAAAAACATCTTGGGAATTTTTTGATTAATGGTCTTTTTATTTTGATTATATCCAAAGGTTGAATTGTTATATTTTTATATTAACTACTTTATTTTTTTTTGGTCTTTTATTTACTCCAACATGATATTTTTTACATGATTGGTACATACCAGTATTCAGGAAAATAATAATCAGTTATTTTTTATTAGACATATTAATTTTCAATGTGTAAATTTATATTTTTGATAGAATGATTCATTTTATATGAATTCTACTTCTATTGTTCATTTTTACTCCCTTTATGAAATTTTCTCCCCCTAAAATCATAAATTTTTAATTTTCATAAAATCAAATGTTGTGACAGTAAGTTATTTCTTTATTCTGAAATTTCCTACCACACTAAAAAATAAAACAAATATTGATTTTTTTCCATTACACATTCTGACTATATTTAGAATTTTTATGATTTTGGTTATCATATTTATTATTTTGTTATTTCATCATGGAATAATAATTATTAAATGTATTCTCATCAATAATTATAGATATAGTGGACCCCTGGTAAATTTTATCCACCCATGCTTTCCCTTATTTGTAATTTGAATCTACACTAGTTATCAAAATAGTATTAGTACACATCGATTTATCAAGACAAATTTCTACCATATTTAATGAACCCGTAGAAGATTTATCCTTTGATAACCTTGATCTATTATCTCCAATATATTTCATATTTATAGAAATGGGACTCATATTTTAATAATTATTGAAAATAATTATTTTCGTAGTAGCTTGTGCCTACCATATTTCTTAGTTTCTCTTCTAGTTTATGAAATTTCATGTTAAGAGAAATATTCTCATCTATAAATAATTTCCTGATTTATTCACACTGAGCCTTTATCTTTAAAATATCACATTCATTCTCTTGATTTTACATTGGTAAAAATTGTATATATTGACTATTATTTCTTCTATAACATCCATTTTAGCATCTTTAACATTAATATTTGTGTTATGCAGATTTTCTAGTGCGTGGATAACTTTTGTAAAGACGGTTCCAAAAAACTGTTCTTAAAAAAATTAAATTAAAATTCATAAATAGGTTTAGTATATCATTATTTGAAATGATATATTTTTATTCCTTTACTTTCCCAAGTGTTTTGATAGTGTTGTATATTCAAACCATTTAAACCAATGCATCTTCCATATAATTAAAATTATACCACACTAATTCTTGATCCTTTCATGGAAGTGACATGTTATACCTACATGAATAAGATTTATGACCAAACACTCCACAACACCAGTAATCATCTATGAACCTTGATAGTCCTAAATGATAGCAGTTTCTCTATAATGAAGGTTGTTGTTGACATATTTTGACATATTGTGGGTGTATCTTCTTTGGAGAATGCTTTATAAAAAAAATTATTACACTCTTACTTTGTGAAAGACATTTTATCATTAATTATTTTGGTCTCATTCGATTCAGTCTTGTCTTTCATGCCAACATTGTTAGAGATAAGAAATGTACGTTGAGATTTATAGGGTCTAGAATTATCCCATTTTCCATTGACCAATGATAGTCAAACCGAGACAACATGGATATGCTAAATTCATTAGTTATATCATATGATATCATTTTATTCTCGAGATACTTACATGAGGTATTGAATAAAGATAACATTGAAAGAGTATTAACTATATGTGCTTTGTTTTATGAATATCAGAATTATCAATGTTACATAAGATACTATGGTGGTGTGAATTAAAGAATGGACCTGTGTAAACAAGGTTAAAGAGGTGGAGTTGAGTTGGTGTGGTTTCTATATAAATATCCCTAGAAAAAATCATGTTTAGTGTGTTCATAACAATAATTCAACAGAGCGGAGTAGATCAAAACAGAGGATTGAATCAGTATTATATTTACCTAAGGATTACATTAAGTTTTTATGTATATTTCAAGACATTCATTCTTGAATGATGGATTTTTTATTCCATACACTAGTGTAGATATTCCCACACCAGTGTAGATATCCACACCCTGTTACAAGAAAGAGAATGAATATAACCTTCTTATACAGTTACACGATGAAGATGACAACAACATATAACCTCTTGTGCGAAGAGTTTGAGGATAATGAATGAAGTGTTATCCATTCATAAAGGTTTTTTTAAATCCATGAGTTAGATAGAAGAATATGTGGAGTGCAAGATATACTTATGTAAAGAAGATGAGGTGTTTACTATGTAAGATTCATACTAGGATTTTAAAATAAATACACTGAGTGTGTGTTGTGAAGTAAAAAGTTTAAGACTTAGAGGATGTTGTTCACATGAACATGATAATTCATTCCAAATTTGAGAATACCATGTATTGTTTTGCACATGAATGAAGAGTGATACATCCATTCATTATTGTTCATGCATGAAGGTACAATAAATTAATATGAAATATTAATTTCATTACCAGTGTGGAGTGTGTTTAGTAGGTTGTTTGAGAATTATTTGAGAACGAATTCATATTGTAGTTTTTAGTGACTATTGAGGACATGTATTCTGGGAAAGAAAATATTTTCATGATTATAGTTATACTAATGAAACTAATTAGTTACAGGTGATCATAATTATTGAGAAATCTTGACATAATCAATTTGCAGTTGTTGAAGGTACACAAAGTAGAAAAAAATTGAGTAGATACAATATTATTGTGGAATAATATCACTCTAATGAAGACTTATGAATTTTGACTACATGATCAAGAAGTAGAAGAAGAAATTTATGAATGGGGGGCTAATAGGTTTTTTACGAGGCACATGGATGGGTTGTATATCTAGTCAAGAACGTCTCTAGTGGGATCTGGACTAGGTCAGTGGGATAATGGTAAAACAATAGGATGGATTATAAATATTATCCGATGGGAATTATGAGTCACTTGTGTAGGTGGTAACTTTCTAACTCTAGTTAGACTATAGAGTGTAAAACTATGAGGCTTAGTGTTTAAGGGAATGAGACTTTCACTAGTTTTAATCACATATATATATATATTTAATAATCTATAACTTGGGGGTGTAAATGGTTCAAGCAATGTTTATATATTACTACAAATCCATGTAAAAATATTTTTTGCTCTATTTAATTTAATTTATTCATTGCGTACAAAATACACTCATCAAAACATGTGATTTAGTATTTAAGGGGGTAAAAGAAAATAAAATAATTCAATAAAACAAGTAACACTTGATTTATCTCATATCAGTGAGATTTCTTGATCCATTGGAAACCTCAAAATTCACTTTATTTAGTGAATTAAGATGAATATAATAATTAATTAAATCTTACTAATCACTTAAAAGATCTATGTATCACTATCACTCATGTCATCCACCCTTATTTATAAATAAAAGTTCCACTCTAGTTATTCTAGTGACCACCACCATTTGATCAATGTGGGATTTAATTCCCCACCTCAATGATCCATAGTGGAACCCTTTATTTGGTAAAAGAGATCCACTACCTCAAAAATCATAGTTGTTCGACTATTCCCCGTATTGAAATTATCACATATAAGATAATATATATACACTGCTGAATGAACATCCACTAGACTATATCATCCTGTGACTGATACACCACCATACCACCCCATCTCCATGAGGTTCTTAGAACTAATGACACTATATTTTCAACATATAGTAATATAATATTTATTCCTTTTAATGATATGAAGAACATGCGTCAAAAAATTTCTTCTTGCATTAATATTTGAGATCAAATGGTGTACATTGATAATGATCTCAAGTCAAAAAACCAATACACATTTTCACTAATACGAATAACCAATGAATACTATAATATATGATGTTCTTATTATAAAGTCATTCCTCATGATCTCACCTACCTAAAATCAATTATTCGGAACTTCATTAGATGATGTCTCAATACTTACGACCCCCCTACACCTTATAGGATGACACCAACATAATGTACCAGACCATATGGAATATATTTTATATTAATATCATGGCATTCCTAGGTTCAAAAAATATATATTATAACTACTATATCTTTTTTATATGACTTGTAATATTAGTTCATTACAATACATATAACACATTGGGAATAATTGTGACTATTATGGTTAGATGGAAACAAGTAAATATCAAATAATATACAGATAATTGTAATCAATGTACATATAGGAGATGGGTATAGAGTACCTACTGAAGACACATGAAATATAGAGAATCTTTCTAGTGGCATATTTTTAATTGACTTGTTAAATTAATTGTTTCCCTTAAACATAACTTATGGGATGTTTTTGTATTTATTATCTAATATATGATTTGTATACTTTATAGTTTCTTATATATATATTTTTGGTATTTTGGGTTATATTATTTATTTGAGATGTTTTTGTTGTAGGTTGTTATATACTAAATATTCCCATGTTTTGAGATATACCAACTTGGTGTTATTCATTGACCCATGTCCTATTAAATGTGTGATTTCAGTGGCACTATTGACCTACTATCAGACAAAGTGGGACCCTAGTGGTTTGATTCATGTAAGAGTGCAATCAAGGATGTTTTCTCATAGGGATTAAATTTTTAGTTTGGTGTTATATTAGGATGGATGAGAATTTGTGGGAATATTGTTAAAGGCACTGAAGTTTAGATTTCTATCCACATAACACAAAAATTGTGGGAAAAATAATGTATCCATTCACTAGGACCATTATAATCAACTTGTTGAGTTTATATACTAAGTCATCAATTGCATGGATGTAATAGTGGGACATGTATCATATAAAAATGAGTTATTGATCTACATTTTCTTCTTATGTCATCTCCCAAGATATGCTCTATTGATCATGGTTCATCTTGCTATTTACTAGAGGCCACCACAAAAGGATCCATTTAAGATTCCAACATAATGATTAAAACGTACATGTATAAATGATTAAGACTATTTTTGATGATAACATGAATGATGTGTATACGACATAGTGAGTTTGATAATTATCACTCTCACTTATTGGGTGTTGTCAATATCAATGTGACACACCTGATTGTTGTGTACTACCCTTGTCTATTGTGTTCTATAGGATGTGGTGTGTGTGTTCTCATATACTGAGTGATCTATCCAATTACTATCTTATATATAAGGCCCCAGCCTTAAAACTTACTTAATATTGAATTAAATGAATAATTCACAATGAGGATCTTTTCAGGTTTAGAGTTTTAGAGAATTATGACATAACTATTACATCTCAAAAGATTACAAAGTAGTCTCTTCTACTCAATTTCCATAAAATAAAAACTCTTAAAAAAAACATGTCTAGTTCCATGTTTTAGGTAGCATGACTTTCCCTTGATCCCATCCTTGACCCTATTCCACGATAAGTCCTGTGAAAAACATTTCAAAAACTTGGGATGAGCATAAAAAGCGCAGTAAGGGATACACAAAGAATGAAAACTGTTAGATTTTAAAAACAACAAGTAAACCATGTATACTTTATCAAAGTAATACTTTTCACCTCTTCGAAGTAGTAAAAAATCTTCACTGAATAAAATATCATTACTTACCTTTTTGTAACCAAAGGATTACCATAAAACCCATATAAAGAACACATAACATATATCAAGGTAACTTGGGACATAAACATACTTAAGTGGAATAACTATACGGTCGACACCCACACATATCACTTAATGGAATACCTATACGGCCAATTTCCATACATACTTAATGGAATAGCCATACTGCCGACTTCCATACCCAATGCATTGGAGGTTATAACGTAAACACCCGTCCTGGTATTCACGGCACCACCCGTCATATGGTTTATAACGTAACCACCCGTTAAAATTTCCAAGTACCAATATAAAATCATAAAACATAAAACCAATATAAAGGAATGATAACATTTCCACATTTCAATCAAAATATATCATAAATATATTGACATAATATAATCCTTTATCAAAACCATTTTCAATACCAAAATACATAAAAGAGTATATGGTATTTATTTCATTTTAAAAACATTACGGCTTTTTGAGGAAGCCAAAGACCAAATAATACTCGTGGCGGTGGAAAAGGTCGTTGTCACCGTGTATGTTAAAAAAAACATTTCTTTTTGTCGTTTAGTAAAACGCTTCGTAGAAAAATATTCCTTTTGTATAAAAGTAAAAGTCAAAGGGGTTTATACACCGTATAAAAGAAGGTTGTGTATAAAACGAAATATGCCTCAATGAAAGAAGATTGAGACGAAGTCCTTTACAAAGACGGTATCCTTGGTTTAAGGATAAATCAATTACATAATTATGTGTGACAAATGAATACAAAAAATATAAGTGGATATTAAGTGTAAAATAATAAAATGTCATTCACACATATTCAAAGGATGACATATTCAATAACTACATGTTGAACCCAAAGAAATCGAAATTGGGTTAAGAAGTTCCCTTGACAGCCTAACGGCGTCACATCAAAATGAGTTGATGAGAGATAAAAAGTGTATCTCATAACTTGGACATAAAAGTTACATCAATAAGGATATATGTGAACATATCCCAACATAAAAATATGTAAATTAAAAGACCCAACAAAATAAGTCTTTTAAAAAGAGGAGGGTGAAAGGTTCCCTTACCGACTTGGGTATCTTTAAAAACATACGCCCTGTGAAGGAAGGACAATAAAACATTGATGAAAATACTCATAAATGAAAGAATATTACACAATGAATAAAATAATGGTCATTACATACACCACTCAATGAAAATTTTGGAAAATGTATCATAAATCTCAAAGGAATAAAAGTGAGATGAAAAACCCCTTACGAAAACTCGGCAGCCTAACAGCGCCACATAAAACTTCCAAAAATGGATTGATGAGATCAAATAGGGTATCTCATCACATTACAACAAAATTTACAGCAAGAGGAATATGAAATAAAATCCCCCATAATAACAAATAGTAGCTTAAAAGAAGTGACATAGAGGGGAGTACTTAAAAAGAAAGAGAGAGGTTAGATCTCTTACGAAAATTCGGCAGCCTAACGGCGCCACTCAAAACTTCCAAAATGGATTGATGAGAGAGAATAGCGTCTCTCATCACATGAACATAAAAAATTATAGTAAGTTTAATATATAATAACATTCCAATAACAATAAAGATGAGCTTTAGAGGGAATGACATAAAAGAGTGTACTTAAAAAGAAAGAGAGGAGTAAGATCCCTTACCTCGTATCCGACTTGACCCGACCGTTCTTTAATCTCCTGAATAATAAACTTGAGTTAATTTATATTTGATTAAGAATATTTTTTCAAGTTCATTATTCCTTTTATATCACTTATTTACATGATATAAAAATTATGTAATCATTTATGTTAATAATGTTTGTTTTGTCGATATTTGGTTCTTAAGTCGAAAGTGAACTTCTTACAATTACATGTTGTTCGTGTGGTCAAAGGTTCTTTATATCCAGAATGACATTCCTGATTTGGATATCATATATATCATATATATCCATAATATACATGTATTCATAATATTACATAATCATTTAGAGGTATGAAATGAAATGCACCGTTCATGGAGACGGTAAGCCGTACATACGCATGAACGCTACTTTCATTTCATTGTCATATTAATGGAATTAAAACTAAATGAGAGGTATGTATATTTTAATTCCAGAATTATATTCATCATTTAGATATACCATTCATTATATATATCCATTATATACATGTACTTTTAATAGTACATTACATTTGGGGATAAGAAATGAAATGCACCGTTCATGGAGACAGTAAGCCGTACGTATGCATGAACGCTAATTTCATTTCTATCTCATACTTTAATGGAAATAAATAATAATGACATATAGGTATATTAAAATTCTAGTATAACATCATATATAATAACTTTAAATCCATCCTTTACACGTCCCACATATGGCATTAACGAAACACATCACTTTGAGGGGGCGGTAGTCCGCACTTCCTTAAATGAAGATATCGCGTATACCCATAATGGAAGCCATAAAGGTAAGACACAAATGAAAAATACAGAAGATTAAGTAAAACATAAAAATATTATATATCATATTTAAATATAGTGACATCTTAATGGCCACCTTTGAAGGTGTTATATGAGTGTTGAACAATCATCGTTTCGTGAGGCAGAAATTTTCCATCCACGGAAACCGTATGTTCTTTAACCATTAGATGTAGGTGTGTGTAAGTGTAGCTCGAATATTTCTTATAACAACATCCTAGTATATTGAAGATATTGGAGTTGTTACAAAAAAAATGAATAAAAAGAGTTTAGGGGGTTGGAGAAGCAAAATAAAACAAATGAACAAGAGAGAATGAATTACCTTTAAAAGTGTAACTCCTTTCGATTTGATCCTAAAGGCTTCCTTTGAAAGGATTCTGCCCAAAGGGAATCCTCTAGGATGAGGATAGGGATGTGGAGAGTGTAAATGGGCAGGGTATGGCCGAGCCAAAGGCTTGAGGAGTGCGTGAAATGAGGTAGAGGTGGGGGCCTTTTATAATAGGAGAGGAGGGGAACTTTTGGAAATGATGAAACTATTATTTTATTTTCAAAAGTGTTTCGAATTTCTAAGGTCCGAAATTGATATATTTCGAAGATATGATGATAAGTCTTCGAAATATTCACATCCAATAGGTTTTGGACATGTGTAGGTTTTAGATATTACATTATCTTTCCATTTTATTTAAATCGTTAAATAATGAAGTCATCGCTGCATCATCATGATGTCATAAATAATTTAATTTATTTAAAGTCTAAAAATTATAAAAAAAAATACTATGATGTAGAAAATATTTTTAGCTTTCTAATGAATATTTATAATAAAAAATATGATTAGAATAAACACTTATAAAAATTGTTTTAGTAAAACAATTTATGTTAGTGTCATTTTCACCTTTATTTAAAAAAAAGGCATTAAAGTCATTATCTCACCCAAGTGGCTCCATGGGGTCCCCTAAATCGACCCATGGGTTTTCTTGGTCGGACATGACACAAAAAATAGGGTTAGGACATGTGTCAAGATCATCTCATTTTATTAAAGCATTATTTTTACCTTAAACTACACTAATTACCACTAATCGCGATTAAAAACTTAATAAGTTAATATTCACCAAAATATTATTTTTATACCATTGAACCACATTTTACTTCTTAATGACAACCATGTATGTCGGATTTTTGAAATTCAAAACACAGAAGTGGTAAAATTTCATTTAAACGAAAAATCAGTTTTTATAAGTACTACTTAGTGGTTTCACTATTCATCAAAAATTGAAGTTTTTCAGAAAATTACCAAAAATTTACCCTATGCTATATTTGATATTACGAATTAAAAAATGAAGTCTATTTTAAAAAATTCAAAACATTTAAGTCACGTTAATTAATTTAATAATTAATTCCTGCTGTCAGAGCAAATAGCGTGTTTTTATGAAACAATAAGTATCAAAAGATTGACACTAGTTTAAGTCCGATTTCAAAGTGAAATTAATTCCAATGACCACTATTGGATTTAATGGTAAAAATATTTTCTAATTTCAATTTAAAAACAATTAAAATGATAATCTAATCATATAAATAATTTAGATTAAAAAGAGGTTTTGAATTAAAATACAACATTTTACACTATTCATTAAAAAATGACCTTTATCGGAAAAATACCAAAAATGTACACAAAGTAAAATTTGATTTCCCGATTCTAAAGAAGAGTTTTATTTGGTCCAAAAGAATTTATAGGAGTGATCAAAACTATATTTAATGACAGTTCTCCATCAAAAGGTGATAAGTGAACCTTTAGTGAAAATTAGGGTATAAAAGCCTAAAATTGAATTCTTTCCGTATTTTAAGCCTTTGGATAAATGTAAAAACATTTAAAAACATATATAATCATATTTTAGTTATTTCTATCCATTCTTGCCAATACAACAGCTACATGTTAACTGCCATTTAAAATAATATTATTTTATTATTAGAGTGCAACGTAAGATTCCCAAGAAACTCGTTGTTGCGTATTGGGTATGCCATCGAGCATTGCATCCCCTTTAAAGTAATATTAATATTTGATTAACAAGTATGGATAAATATAAAGATGTAATATTCTTTATTTACCTGGGGTGTTACATCCTTCCCCCCTTTTGGGAATTGCGTCCTCGCAATTTTAAAATTGGGCTTGGAAACATCCTTGAAAGTCCCACATCGGAAGAAGAGTCGGTAAAACAATCACTTTAAAATAAAGAAAGATAAGTACAGAGGTCACCCGAGTTAACCCATACTAGGATTCCAAGTATGAAAACATGGACATGGTGGAAAAAACATAGGGTCATGTCCTGATGGAGAGTGATAGAAAACATGTTTAGGAGAAAGTTAACCATGATAAAATCACAAACTTGTGATGGGTTAAACGGTATTCGATTCCCCAGTAGGAAAAGTTAATAGAAAACATTTCTGTTTTAAGTTACTTTTTATTAAGGAATTTATTCATAAGGAAACATAATCAATTATCATGTTGACTTTCAACTTTTATTAGATTCCTTACACAAACTCATATTTTTTTCCAAAAGACGAGTATTTAGGGAGACTTGTTCACATTAAGAGTACTATAATCAACTCCTAGAGAATTACCTAACCCAAAAAAGAGAACTATATACTTCCCATGTCTTTAGACTTTAACCAAAACCAAAACCCCAAAGATTAGTACAAGATCAGATAACCCAGAAAAGGATAACCAATTAGAAAGAAAATCTATTCTTAATCTCCAAAATTTGTCCAACAAAACCCAAAGTTCAACGAGGACCATATGATAAACAATTTGTCCATAAAATTCCTCAAAGTAAACCAATCTAATATTGAAACCCAAACATTTGAAGGATTTAGTCACATAGTCTTCCAAGTTAAATCATAACATTTATCTCCAAACAGCATCCGTTTCTCTTAAAGCCTCGTATTGAAAAGTAATTAACCTAATCACATATC
This sequence comes from Viscum album, assembly GCA_963277665.1. NCBI lineage: Eukaryota > Viridiplantae > Streptophyta > Magnoliopsida > Santalales > Viscaceae > Viscum > Viscum album. Next base: position 809,849,924 of record OY728158.1, on the reverse strand, counting down.
CTCCATGATAGGTTAATCATTTTCATAAATAACCCAAAATCAACTTACTCTTAATTCATAAAATCATATAACTAAAAATAATCAGTCAAACTAACCAGGGACTTCACGTAGTCCAGTGGTAGGTGATAAATACCAGTCACACTTTGGTTGTGGGTTCGATTCCCGCGGCTTTGTCCGACGCGACGGTTTGTCACACGGTCTGCGTGTTGTCCTTTTTCCAAAACTATATAATTCTTAAAACAATTCCCAAAACGAGATAAAATCTTCAAAAATAAACATAACATATTTTAACCTCAAGTTTATCTCATTCCTTTCATTTTCCATCATAACATATAATAACCCATAATTACCTCAAAAGTAAGGATCATATAAACTCTAATGGTTACCTTTATAATTATTACCTGAACTTCCACATCGATTGGTCATCTCATACATGATGCATCACAGAACATACCATGGTTCAAGTGGTTGATCATGACTCCTTGATAGTTGGTTTAGAACAACCATGATATTCCTCATTGAATCCCCCATTTTATCTAGTATCTTAATCAGAGAACCACCACAGTTTCCTTCAAACCTGTTGTCTCTCTGGTGCCTGCTAGATCCAGCCATTTACTAAAACCAAAAAGGTCAATGTGATTATATCAACAAAACCATCATGTACTAATGAGGAAGATAAACACTAAGATATACTTACTCATTCACTTTATCTAAAACTATGACTCTTTCTAAAATCCAAACCATTATAGTAATGTCACTTATGCTTAGAGAATACCCTAACCTCTAAAGTTATCTAAACCGGCCTTTGATACCAACTATAAGGCCCCAGCCTTAAACCTTACTTAATATTGAATTAAATGAATAATTCACAATGAGGATCTTTTCAGATTTAGAGTTCTAGAGAATTATGACATAACTATTACATCTCAAAAGATTACAAAGTAGTCTCTTCTACTAAATTTCCATAAAATAAAAACTCTTAAAAAGAAACATGTCTAGTTCCATGTTTTAGGTAGCATGACTTTCCCTTGATCCCATCCTTGACCCTATTCCACGATAAGTCCTGTGAAAAACTTTTCAAAAACTTGGGATGAGCATAAAAAGCTCAGTAAGGGATACACAAAGAATGAAAACTGTTAGATTTTCAAAACAACAAGTAAACCATGTATAATTTATCAAAGTAATACTTTTCACCTCTTCAAAGTAGTAAAAACTCTTCACTGAATAAAATATCATTACTTACCTTTTTGTAACCAAAGGATTACCATAAAACCCATATAAAGAACACATAACATATATCAAGGTAACTTGGGACATAAACATACTTAAGTGGAATAACCATACGGTCGACTCCCACACATATCACTTAATAGAATAGCCATACGGCCAATTTACATACATACTTAATGGAATAGCCATATGGCCGACTTCCATACCCAATGCATTGGAGGTTATAACGTAACCACCCATCCTGGTATTCACGGCACCACCCGTCATATGGTTTATAACGTAACCACCCGTTAAAATGTCCAAGTACCAATATAAAATCATAAAACATAAAACCAATATAAAGGAATGATAACATTTCCACATTTCAATCACAATATATTATAAATATATTGACATAATAGAATCCTTTATCAAAACCATTTTCAATACCAAAATACATAAAAGAGTATATGGTATTTATTTCATTTTAAAAACATTACGGCTTGTTGAGGAAGCCAAAGACCAAATAATACTCGCGGCGGCAGAAAAGGTCGTTGTCACTGCGTACGTTAAAAAAAACATTCCTTTTTGTCGTTTAGTAAAACGCTTCGTAGAAAAAGATTCCTTTTGTATAAAAGTAAAAGTCAAAGGGGTTTATACACCGTATAAAAGAAGGTTGTGTATAAAACGAAATATGCCTCAATGAAAGAAGATTGAGACAAAGTCCCTTACAAAGACGGTATCCTTGGTTTAAGGATAAATCAATTACATAATTATGTGTGACAAATGAATACACCAAATATAAGTTGATATTAAGTGTAAAATAATCAAAGGTCATTCACACATATTCAAAGGATGAAATATTCAATAACTACATGTTGAACCCAAAGAAATCGAAATTGGGTTAAGAAGTTCCCTTGACAGCCTAATGGCGTCACATCCAAATGAGTTGATGAGAGATAAAAAGTGTATCTCATCACTTCGACATAAAAGTTAAATCAATAAGGATATATGAGAACATATCCCAACATAAAAATATGTAAATTAAAATACCCAACAAAAGAAGTCTTTTAAAAAGAGGAGGGTGAAAGGTTCCCTTACCGACATGGGCATCTTTCAAAACATATGCCCTGTGAAGGAAGGACAATACAACATTGATGAAAATACTCATAAATGAAAGAATATTACACAATGAGTAAAATAATGGTCATTACGTACAACACTCAAAGAAAATTGTGGCAAATGTAGCATAAATCTCAAAGGAATAAAAGTGAGATGAAAAATCCCTTACGAAAACTCAGCAGCCTAACGACGCCACATAAAACTTCCAAAAATGGATTGATGAGATCAAATAGGGTATCTCATCACATTACAAAAAAATTTACAGCAATAGTAATATGAAATAACATCCCCCATCATAACAAATAGGAGCTTAAAAGAAGTGACATAGAGGGGAGTACTTAAAAAGAAAGAGAGAGGTTAGATCTCTTACGAAAATTCGGCAGCCTAACGGCGCCACTCAAAACTTCCAAAATGGATTGATGAGAGAGAATAGGGTCTCTCATCACATGAACATAAAAATTAAAGTAAGTGTAATATATAATAACATCCCAATAACAAGAAATATGAGCTTTAGAGGGAATTACATAAAAGAGTGTACTTAAAAAGAAAGAGAGGAGTAAGATCCCTTACCTCATATCCGACTTGACCCGACCGTTCTTTAATCTCTTGAATAATAAACTTGAGTTAATTTGTATTTTCTTAAGAACCTTTTTCAAGTTCATTATTCCTTTTATATCACTTATTTACATGTTATAAACATTATGTAATCATTTAAGTTAATAATGTTTGTTTTGTTGATATTTGGTTCTTAAGTCGAAAGTGAACTTCTTACAATTACATGTTGTTCATGTGGTCAAAGGTTCTTTATATCCAGAATGACATTCCTGATTTGGATATCATATATATCATATATATCCAGCATATACATGTATTCATAATATTACATAATCATTTAGAGGTATGAAATGAAATGCACCGTTTATGGAGACGGTAAGCTGTACGTACGCATGAACGCTACTTTCATTTCTTTGTCATATTAGTGGAATTAAAACTAAATGAGAGGTATGTATATTTTAATTAAAGAATTATATTCATCATTTATATATACCATTCGTTATATATATCCATTATACACATGTACTTTTAATAGTACATCACATTTGGGGATAGGAAATGAAATGCACCGTTCATGGAGACGGTAAGCCGTACGTACGCATGAACGCTACTTTCATTTCTATCTCATACTTTAATGGAAAGAAATAATAAAGATATAGAGGTATATTATAATTACAGTATAACATCATATATAATAACTTTAAATCCATCCTTTACACGTCCCACATATGGCATTAACGAATCACATCACTTTGAGGGGGCGGTAGTCCGCACTTCCTTAAATGAAGATATCGCGTATACCCATAATGGAAGCCATAAAGGTAAGACACAAATGAAAAATAAAGAAGCTTAAGTAAAAATAAACATATTATATATCATATATAAATATAGTGACATCTTAATGGCCACCTTTGAAGGTGTTATATGAGTGTTGAACAATCATCGTTTCGTGAGGCAGAAATTCGCCATCCACGGAAACCGTATGTTCTTTAACCATTAGATGTAGGTGTGTGTAAGTGTAGCTCGAATAATTCTTATAAAAACATCCTATTATATTGAAGATACTATAGTTGTTACAAAAAAAACGAATAGAAGGAGTTTAGGGGGTTGGAGAAGCAAAATAAAACAAATGAACAAGAGAGAATGAATTACCTTTAAAAGTGTAACTCCTTTTGATTTGAGCCTAAAGGCTTCCTTTGAAAGGATTCTGCCCAAAGGGAATCCTCTAGGTTGAGGAGAGGGATGTGGAGAGAGTAAATGGGCAGGGTATGGCCGAGCCAAAGGCTTGAGGAGTGTGTGAAATGAGGTAGAGGTGGGGGACTTTTATAAGAGGAGAGGAGGGGCACTTTTGGAAATCATGAAACTATTATTTTATTTTAAAAAGTGTTTCGAATTTCTAAGGTTCCACATTGATATATTTAGAAGATAAGAAGATAAGGCTTCGAAATATTCCCGTCCAATAGGTTTTGGACATGTGTAGGTTTTAGATATTACATTATCTTTCCATTTTATTTAAATCATTAAATAATGAAGTCATCGCTGCATCATCATGATGTCATAAATAATTGAATTTATTTAAAGTCTAAAAATTATAAAAAAAATACTATGATGTATAAAATCGTTTTGTCTTTCTAATGAATATTTATAATCAAAAATATGATTAGAATAACCCCTTTTAAAAATTGTTTTAGTAAAACAATTTATGTTAGTGTCATTTTCACCTTTATTTAAAAAAAGGCATTAAAGTCATTATCTCACCCAAGTTGCTCCATGGGGTCCCCTAAATCGACCAATGGGTTTTTTTGGATGGCCATGACACAACCAATAGGGTTGGGACATGTGTCAAGCTCATCTCATTTTATTAAAGCATTATTTTTACCTTAAACTACACTAATTACCACTAATCGCGATTAAAAACTTAATAAGTTACTATTCACCAAAAAATTATTTTTATCCCATTGAACCACATTTTACTTCTTAATGACAACCATGTATGTCGGATTTTTGAAATTCAAAACACAGAAGTGGTAAAATTTCATTTAAATGAAAAAACAGTTTTTATAAGTACCACTTAGTGGTTTCACTATTCATCAAAAATTGAAGTTTTTCAGAAAATTACCAAAAATTCACCCAAAGCTATATTTGATATTACGAATTCAAAAATGAAGTATATTTTACAAAATTAAAAACATATAAGTCACATTAATTAATTTAATAATTAATTCCCGCTGTCAGAGCAAATAGCGTGTTTTTATGAAACAATAAATATCAAAAGATTGACACTAGTTTAAGTCCGATTTCAAAGTGAAATTAAAACCAACGACCACTATTGGATTTAATGGTAAAAATATTTTCTAATTTCACTTTAAAAACAATTCAAATGATAATCTAATCATATAAATAAATTAGATTAAAAAGAGGTTTTGAATTAAAATACAACATTTTATACTATTCATTAAAAAATGAACTTTATCGGAAAAATACCAAAAATTTACACAAAGTAAAATTTGATGTCCCGATTCTAAAGAAGAGTTTTATTTGGTCCAAAAGAATTTATAAGAGTGATCAAAACTATATTTAATGACAGTTCTCCATCAGAAGGCGATAAGTGAACCTTTAGTGAAAATTAGGGTATAAAAGCCTAAAATTGAATTCTTTCCGTATTTTAAGCCTTTGGATAAATGTAAAAACATTTAAAAACATATATAATCATATTTTAGTTATTTCTATCCATTCTTGCCAATACAACAGCTACATGTTAACTGCCATTTAAAATAATATTATTTTATTATTAGAGTGCAACGTAAGATTCCCAAGAAACTCGTTGTTGCGTATTGGGTATGCCATCGAGCATTGCATCCCCTTTAAAGTAATATTAATATTTGATTAACAAGTATGGATAAATATAACGATGTAATATTCTTTATTTACCTGGGGTGTTACATCCTTCCCCCCTTTTGGGAATTGCGTCCTCACAATTTTAAAATTGGGCTTGGAAACATCCTTGAAAGTCCCACATCGGAAGAAGAGTCGGTAAAACAATCACTTTAAAATAAAGAAAGATAAGTACAGAGGTCACCCGAGTTAACCCATACTAGGATTCCAAGTATGAAAACATGGACATGGTGGAAAAAACATAGGGTCATGTCCTGATGGAGAGTGATAGAAAACATGTTTAGGAGAAAGTTAACCATGATAAAATCACAAACTTGTGATGGGTTAAACGGTATTCGATTCCCCAGTAGGAAAAGTTAATAGAAAACATTTCTGTTTTAAGTTACTTTTTATTAAGGAATTTATTCATAAGGAAACATAATCAATTATCATGTTGACTTTCAACTTTTATTAGATTCCTTACACAAACTCATATTTTTTTCCAAAAGACGAGTATTTAGGGAGACTTGTTCACATTAAGAGTACTATAATCAACTCCTAGAGAATTACCTAACCCAAAAAAGAGAACTATATACTTCCCATGTCTTTAGACTTTAACCAAAACCAAAACCCCAAAGATTAGTACAAGATCAGATAACCCAGAAAAGGATAACCAATTAGAAAGAAAATCTATTCTTAATCTCCAAAATTTGTCCAACAAAACCCAAAGTTCAACGAGGACCATCTGATAAACAATTTGTCCATAAAATTCCTCAAAGTAAACCAATCTAATATTGAAACCCAAACATTTGAAGGATTTAGTCACATAGTCTTCCAAGTTAAATCATAACATTTATCTCCAAACAGCATCCGTTTCTCTTAAAGCCTCGTATTGAAAAGTAATTAACCTAATCACATATCCTCCATGATAGGTTAATCATTTTCATAAATAACCCAAAATCAACTTACTCTTAATTCATAAAATCATATAACTAAAAATAATCAGTCAAACTAACCAGGGACTTCACGTAGTCCAGTGGTAGGTGATAAATACCAGTCACACTTTGGTTGTGGGTTCGATTCCCGCGGCTTTGTCCGACGAGACGGTTTGTCACACGGTCTGCGTGTTGTCCTTTTTCCAAAACTATATAATTCTTAAAACATTTCCCAAAACGAGATAAAATCTTCAAAAATAAACATAACATATTTTAACCTCAAGTTTGTCTCATTCCTTTCATTTTCCATCATAACATATAATAACCCATAATTACCTCAAAAGTAAGGATCATATAAACTCTAATGGTTACCTTTATAATTATTACCTGAACTTCCACATCGATTGGTCATCTCATACATGATGCATCACAGAACATACCAAGGTTCAAGTGGTTGATCATGACTCCTTGATAGTTGGTTTAGAACAACCATGATATTCCTCATTGAATCCCCCATTTTATCTAGTATCTTAATCAGAGAACCACCACAGTTTCCTTCAAACCTGTTGTCTCTCTGGTGCCTGCTAGATCCAGCCATTTACTAAAACCAAAAAGGTCAATGTGATTATATCAACAAAACCATCATGTACTAATGAGGAAGATAAACACTAAGATATACTTACTCATTCACTTTATCTAAAACTATGACTCTTTCTAAAATCCAAACCATTATAGTAATGTCACTTATGCTTAGAGAATACCCTAACCTCTAAAGTTATCTAAACCGGCCTTTGATACCAACTATAAGGCCCCAGCCTTAAACCTTACTTAATATTGAATTAAATGAATAATTCACAATGAGGATCTTTTCAGATTTAGAGTTCTAGAGAATTAGGACATAACTATTACATCTCAAAAGATTACAAAGTAGTCTCTTCTACTAAATTTCCATAAAATAAAAACTCTTAAAAAGAAACATGTCTAGTTCCATGTTTTAGGTAGCATGACTTTCCCTTGATCCCATCCTTGACCCTTTTCCACGATAAGTCCTGTGAAAAACTTTTCAAAAACTTGGGATGAGCATAAAAAGCTCAGTAAGGGATACACAAAGAATGAAAACTGTTAGATTTTCAAAACAACAAGTAAACCATGTATAATTTATCAAAGTAATACTTTTCACCTCTTCAAAGTAGTAAAAACTCTTCACTGAATAAAATATCATTACTTACCTTTTTGTAACCAAAGGATTACCATAAAACCCATATAAAGAACACATAACATATATCAAGGTAACTTGGGACATAAACATACTTAAGTGGAATAACCATACGGTCGACTCCCACACATATCACTCAATAGAATAGCCATACGGCCAATTTACATACATACTTAATGGAATAGCCATATGGCCGACTTCCATACCCAATGCATTGGAGGTTATAACGTAACCACCCATCCTGGTATTCACGGCACCACCCGTCATATGGTTTATAACGTAACCACCCGTTAAAATGTCCAAGTACCAATATAAAATCATAAAACATAAAACCAATATAAAGGAATGATAACATTTCCACATTTCAATCACAATATATTATAAATATATTGACATAATAGAATCCTTTATCAAAACCATTTTCAATACCAAAATACATAAAAGAGTATATGGTATTTATTTCATTTTAAAAACATTACGGCTTGTTGAGGAAGCCAAAGACCAAATAATACTCGCGGCGGCAGAAAAGGTCGTTGTCACTGCGTACGTTAAAAAAAACATTCCTTTTTGTCGTTTAGTAAAACGCTTCGTAGAAAAAGATTCCTTTTGTATAAAAGTAAAAGTCAAAGGGGTTTATACACCGTATAAAAGAAGGTTGTGTATAAAACGAAATACGCCTCAATGAAAGAAGATTGAGACAAAGTCCCTTACAAAGACGGTATCCTTGGTTTAAGGATAAATCAATTACATAATTATGTGTGACAAATGAATACACCAAATATAAGTTGATATTACGTGTAAAATAATCAAAGGTCATTCACACATATTCAAAGGATGAAATATTCAATAACTACATGTTGAACCCAAAGAAATCGAAATTGGGTTAAGAAGTTCCCTTGACAGCCTAATGGCGTCACATCAAAATGAGTTGATGAGAGATAAAAAGTGTATCTCATCACTTCGACATAAAAGTTAAATCAATAAGGATATATGAGAACATATCCCAACATAAAAATATGTAAATTAAAATACCCAACAAAAGAAGTCTTTTAAAAAGAGGAGGGTGAAAGGTTCCCTTACCGACATGGGCATCTTTCAAAACATACGCCCTGTGAAGGAAGGACAATACAACATTGATGAAAATACTCATTAATGAAAGAATATTACACAATGAGTAAAATAATGGTCATTACGTACAACACTCAAAGAAAATTGTGGCAAATGTAGCATAAATCTCAAAGGAATAAAAGTGAGATGAAAAATCCCTTACGAAAACTCAGCAGCCTAACGACGCCACATAAAACTTCCAAAAATGGATTGATGAGATCAAATAGGGTATCTCATCACATTACAACAAAATTTACAGCAATAGTAATATGAAATAACATCCCCCATCATAACAAATAGGAGCTTAAAAGAAGTGACATAGAGGGGAGTACTTAAAAAGAAAGAGAGAGGTTAGATCTCTTACGAAAATTCGGCAGCCTAACGGCGCCACTCAAAACTTCCAAAATGGATTGATGAGAGAGAATAGGGTGTCTCATCACATGAACATAAAAATTAAAGTAAGTGTAATATATAATAACATCCCAATAACAAGAAATATGAGCTTTAGAGGGAATTACATAAAAGAGTGTACTTAAAAAGAAAGAGAGGAGTAAGATCCCTTACCTCATATCCGACTTGACCCGACCGTTCTTTAATCTCTTGAATAATAAACTTGAGTTAATTTGTATTTTCTTAAGAACCTTTTTCAAGTTCATTATTCCTTTTATATCACTTATTTACATGTTATAAACATTATGTAATCATTTAAGTTAATAATGTTTGTTTTGTTGATATTTGGTTCTTAAGTCGAAAGTGAACTTCTTACAATTACATGTTGTTCATGTGGTCAAAGGTTCTTTATATCCAGAATGACATTCCTGATTTGGATATCATATATATCATATATATCCAGCATATACATGTATTCATAATATTACATAATCATTTAGAGGTATGAAATGAAATGCACCGTTTATGGAGACGGTAAGCCGTACGTACGCATGAACGCTACTTTCATTTCTTTGTCATATTAGTGGAATTAAAACTAAATGAGAGGTATGTATATTTTAATTAAAGAATTATATTCATCATTTATATATACCATTCGTTATATATATCCATTATACACATGTACTTTTAATAGTACATCACATTTGGGGATAGGAAATGAAATGCACCGTTCATGGAGACGGTAAGCCGTACGTACGCATGAACGCTACTTTCATTTCTATCTCATACTTTAATGGAAAGAAATAATAAAGATATAGAGGTATATTATAATTACAGTATAACATCATATATAATAACTTTAAATCCATCCTTTACACGTCCCACATATGGCATTAACGAATCACATCACTTTGAGGGGGCGGTAGTCCGCACTTCCTTAAATGAAGATATCGCGTATACCCATAATGGAAGCCATAAAGGTAAGACACAAATGAAAAATAAAGAAGCTTAAGTAAAAATAAACATATTATATATCATATATAAATATAGTGACATCTTAATGGCCACCTTTGAAGGTGTTATATGAGTGTTGAACAATCATCGTTTCGTGAGGCAGAAATTCGCCATCCACGGAAACCGTATGTTCTTTAACCATTAGATGTAGGTGTGTGTAAGTGTAGCTGGAATAATTCTTATAAAAACATCCTATTATATTGAAGATACTATAGTTGTTACAAAAAAAATGAATAGAAGGAGTTTAGGGGGGTTGGAGAAGCAAAATAAAACAAATGAACAAGAGAGAATGAATTACCTTTAAAAGTGTAACTCCTTTTGATTTGAGCCTAAAGGCTTCCTTTGAAAGGATTCTGCCCAAAGGGAATCCTCTAGGTTGAGGAGAGGGATGTGGAGAGAGTAAATGGGCAGGGTATGGCCGAGCCAAAGGCTTGAGGAGTGTGTGAAATGAGGTAGAGGTGGGGGACTTTTATAAGAGGAGAGGAGGGGCACTTTTGGAAATCATGAAACTATTATTTTATTTTAAAAAGTGTTTCGAATTTCTAAGGTTCCACATTGATATATTTAGAAGATAAGAAGATAAGGCTTCGAAATATTCCCGTCCAATAGGTTTTGGACATGTGTAGGTTTTAGATATTACATTATCTTTCCATTTTATTTAAATCATTAAATAATGAAGTCATCGCTGCATCATCATGATGTCATAAATAATTGAATTTATTTAAAGTCTAAAAATTATAAAAAAAATACTATGATGTATAAAATCGTTTTTTCTTTCTAATGAATATTTATAATCAAAAATATGATTAGAATAACCCCTTTTAAAAATTGTTTTAGTAAAACAATTTTTGTTAGTGTCATTTTCACCTTTATTTAAAAAAAGGCATTAAAGTCATTATCTCACCCAAGTTGCTCCATGGGGTCCCCTAAATCGACCAATGGGTTTTATTGGTTGGCCATGACACAACCAATAGGGTTGGGACATGTGTCAAGCTCATCTCATTTTATTAAAGCATTATTTTTACGTTAAACTACACTAATTACCACTAATCGCGATTAAAAACTTAATAAGTTACTATTCACCAAAAAATTATTTTTATCCCATTGAACCACATTTTACTTCTTAATGACAACCATGTATGTCGGATTTTTGAAATTCAAAACACAGAAGTGGTAAAATTTCATTTAAATGAAAAAACAGTTTTTATAAGTACCACTTAGTGGTTTCACTATTCATCAAAAATTGAAGTTTTTCAGAAAATTACCAAAAATTCACCCAAAGCTATATTTGATATTACGAATTCAAAAATGAAGTATATTTTACAAAATTAAAAACATATAAGTCACATTAATTAATTTAATAATTAATTCCCGCTGTCAGAGCAAATAGCGTGTTTTTATGAAACAATAAATATCAAAAGATTGACACTAGTTTAAGTCCGATTTCAAAGTGAAATTAAAACCAACGACCACTATTGGATTTAATGGTAAAAATATTTTCTAATTTCACTTTAAAAACAATTCAAATGATAATCTAATCATATAAATAAATTAGATTAAAAAGAGGTTTTGAATTAAAATACAACATTTTATACTATTCATTAAAAAATGAACTTTATCGGAAAAATACCAAAAATTTACACAAAGTAAAATTTGATGTCCCGATTCTAAAGAAGAGTTTTATTTGGTCCAAAAGAATTTATAAGAGTGATCAAAACTATATTTAATGACAGTTCTCCATCAGAAGGCGATAAGTGAACCTTTAGTGAAAATTAGGGTATAAAAGCCTAAAATTGAATTCTTTCCGTATTTTAAGCCTTTGGATAAATGTAAAAACATTTAAAAACATATATAATCATATTTTAGTTATTTCTATCCATTTCCGCCAATACAACGACTACATGTTAACTACCATATAAAATAATATTATTTTATTATTAGAGTGCAACATAAGATTCCCAAGAAACTCGTTGTTGCGTATTGGGTATGCCATCGAGCATTGCATCCCCTTTAAAGTAATATTAATATTTGATTCACAAGTATGGATAAATATAAAGATGTCATATTCTTTATTTACCTGGGGTGTTACATTATACCCATTTCAACTATGTTATATATGATCAGGTTCATGTTCTCACATCAGTTGTATGTTACAACTAATTTTTTTTGAGCAAAAACTATCTATTATATTCTATCTAACAAGGATTTTATTCAATTATATGACCATAGAGGGGTGATTTTGAAATGTTTTTGGGAAATAATTAAGGGATAAAATTGACCTACTATATGAGGAAACTCCCCCTTATGCTAAATTTGGTATTCATAGTAGAGGGGATGACCATTTTTATTAAGTGGGAAAAAACTATTGATTCTTTGGCATGTTGTGTGTGTTTTGATGACCAATTATTGCTTTGTACTTGAGTGATAAGGGATCATATTGTGGTTAAGATTCACTTATCAATATTGGTATGACTTTATCTTACTACATGATGCTAATTACGTAGGTAATTTTGTGCAAAATATTTCTATGATAGTGGATGATGTTCCTGTCAAACTCATAATGGTATTACTATACTAGGTCTGGATGTTGAGATCTTATTCTGGATGGAGTCTTATCTAAGGATTTTGTGCCCTATAAAAGGTATAATGACCATGTTTGTGTATATATTGAATCTCATAGACCATGTAAGGTCTTCCATAGAAATGATTATAGGTCGGGTTGTTTGGGATCCATAATTCATGTAGAGACTCTATGAGAATAGTGTCACGAAGTGGTAGTGTTTTCATGTGAGAAAACTAATGAAAATATCCCATGAGTAAAAATTAGTATAATCAATATTTTTTTGAAATAAACCCTAGATTTGTGGGAAACAAAGTGTTTTTATAGAAAATAACCACTGTAGAACCATGTGAAAACTCCCCATTTGAGATGGTGACGTGGAGGGACCCATTCCTGTTAAAATCATAGTTTACTATCGGGAAAATATTTTTTTTATGAGAAAATAGGGTGTTGGTGGATTGAAATAATTATACATAAAACCACTCCCATGAACCCCACCTTTGGTTTTTTCCTTTTCGGGAAAAGATAGTCTATTATCAATGTCGCAAGAAAATGCACGTAATATATGGCTATAGTTATGAATGAGTGGTTGTGGTTTACGGTAAGATTCTTTTCCATTATTTAGTGATACTAATCTTCGATAGAATAGAAATATGTTATTCAATTCATATTAGATATTATAGAGTTTAAAATTATTATGGTATTTCCAGCTAGACCCATATCAACTAGAGTTATTCCACTTATGGAAACCATCATTCACTCAATTTCTCTAATAATTTAATTTTATTATTAGTGGAGAGATTGTAATTTTGTTAGATTATTTAATGATAGAGATTTGATTAACTGACATACATCTTGGTATGAATCAGGTACTTTTTTAATACCATAAAGTGATGAAAAGTTGGGTAAATAAAAAAAGTTACACACTAATTAGTGAGTGATGTCCCCTAAGGCGTGATTATTAGATCCCAACCTTTTAATCTTGTATCCCACTGCCTATAAAAGGTAGTAATGTCTTTTATTCATTATGTTAATGAATGATAAATTCACTTTCTTAGAATTTTGATGAATAAAAAACAATTTCAAATGGAGAATTATGTTTGACCCTTTTCAAGAGTGTGAAATATCATTTTTCATTATAATAATGATTTTGAATATTTCTTAGTATTATGATGAAAACCATTGTGAAATTTATGGGAATATGGAATGGACCATTCCATGAATCATTTCACAGGGAAACATATTAGGAATTCAATGAATTTTTTATTATTTTACCATTATAGAAATAAATGTGGTAGCAAGAAATCTTTTCTAGGTGATCAAAAGGGGAACATATAGTTGATGTGATATTATCATGAGACAAACACCTAGTATTATCTTTTAATATTGGGAATAAAACAGTTCGTACGTTTTTTTTCTTGGAAAATAAAAATTTTATGGAGGTTGTCAATAATTAATGGGATCATTTGATATAATGTAATATGAAGACATTTAGACGAGAGATAGTTTTGTGTGTGGAGTCATGGAAATACTCACTCATAGTGGATGCATGTTTCCACATTTTTTTCATTTCCTTGAGATAAATAAATCATGCATATTTATGCACGGAATAGGATTATTCCTTTCTAGGTGTTTTGTTATCAAATTAATTTAGATACTGGAAATCTATAGTTCTTGATGTATTGTATGATGGGGGTGATTTACCATGTGGGATGAATTTTTAATATTCTTTATTGGCTAGTACTAGTTGTTTATTTTTTACATATGAATATTTCTTAAGGTGGGAAGGATGTAGTGGTCTGAAATTTTACTGATTGAGACCTAAATCAATTTTGAGTTTAAAAGTCCCATGATATCGGTAGATGTAGAATGAAAAAATTAACTTATTGGAACACCTTAGATAAAGTAATTGGTGGTTCTATTGGTTCCATAGTGGGTTTTTAATGGGGATGTGGTATTGTAGAATTTTTTTCAAGTAAGGACTCCAAAAATATATTAATTATAAAAATATTATTTTTATCCCTCACATGAATCATTATAATGAAATACCTATATCTCATAAATGAGGTCTTGTATGGGAAAACTGAGAATTTTATTTCATTTCAGATAAGATTTGAACCTAAAGAGTAATATACTATGGGTTCTCATCTATATCACATCAATATTTTATATTTATTTTCCTTGAAATAAACTTTAGGTATTCAATATCATGCTTTACATGCAACCCTGAGTCTAAATGGACTTATGATAAATCATACATTTATAACATATATATTGAATTATATTATATGAATATATTAAACCATATTATTAAATATATGTATTGGTTTTATTATGAAAAATAGTATATTCGTAATAACTAAATTGTTAAAAAATTATTTAATGAATAAAACTCATTTTGGAAATAAATTTATTTTTCAACATATTATATATTTTAATAAATGAAAATCATATTGAGTATAGTTCAAAAATAATTTAAATAAAATATTTTTATAATATTCATTATTAACATAATATTTATCCACACATAAATTATATAATGATTTGGAATGAAGATAAAATCAATTAAAGGTCAATGGATTTTTTTTCATAAAATAGTTTTTATGTGTTCAAAGTGTTTTTTATCAAAATAAATTTCGTAAATAAATATTTATAAATATATTTAATTAAATTAATATATAATATATTCAATAATATAATTATAATACCCTTTATATTTTTTACTTGTCATGGAATGAATGTAATTTATACTTCATGCTTAAAAATATATTTTTCTAAAAATGGGATTTCATTACATTTTGTGCACTTATTTTGAAATTAATTGCTGAAACATATAGAAATTAAAATTTATAAAGTTTCTTTCAAAATTTGAATGATAATTTACATATTTGGTAATGATAAAATAGTTAATTTATGATATAATTAATAGTAAAAACTGTAATTTGTTTTACCATAATTAAAGTTAAAAAATGTTTACCAGAGATTAAACTAAGAAATAAGGTTAATAATTACACATAAAAATGATCAATTATTATATATTGAATATATTTATACCCTATATTATCTTTAATTATAATATTTTTTCATTTTAAATCATTATACTTTAGTAATTAATTAATATTATTTTAATCATTTATGTAATTCCTTGTGTGTCCTCTCCCTCACTTATAAAATGGAGCTTCCTATACTCCTCTAATAATGAATTTTGAGACATATTAATCATAAAATACATGAGGTAAAAACTTAATATCTTCTTTTACTTTATCCCAGATCCCCTTTTCTTCTCATAAGATCAATATTTCAAGGATTAAGTTGTTAGCCAATGGAGGTCTATGGAAGAAGAGGTGTAAATCCAAACCGAGCTCTTTCAACTATATGTCTTATTCCACCTTCTATAAACCACTTTTATATATCATAGAATGATTATTAAAGTACAATAAATATAATAAGGTGTTATTATTATATAACAACTAATTTCCTTTTACTTTCTATCAAATGGGAAATGAAATCATCACATGTGCGTATATGAGGACTGTTACCTCCACATAATGATACGATTCATTTTACATCACTACCTCGCATTGGTGGATAAAAGTATTGATTTAATAAATATATATTATATCTATGATATAATAATAATTATTTAATGATAAAATATTATTTATATTTCTTTCCTTATTTTCATTAGAAAACGAAGACAACATTCATGCGTATGTACAGACTACCATCTCCATGAAGGGTGTAATTAATTTTTTTATACATACATTTTATGGATGGTTATAAATATTTATATAATGAATATATTTTATGTTTATATCTTGGAAATGATTTGATATATTATGGAACCATGATCAATGTACATGGACCAGAACTGTTGAATCAAAACGTACATGAAAAATGAACGAGTTAACACAAAGAAATGATGATTATAATAAAATAATTGTTAATTAATGGTTGTTGAAATTTTATAATTAAATAATATATGATATTATAAGTATATATATGGTTTTAGTAGAAAATTAAAATAAAGGTAAATATTATATAGTCTTTTAGGGCACTTATAAATCAATTCCAACATTATATAAGGGTTTTATGTTATAATCTCACTTTTTATAGACATTGATTATGCTTAAATTTTCAATAATAAAATTATATAATATATTTCTAAATAATGTTAATTATTTTATTCTTCTATATATATAATTCTTTAAATTGCATGTTTTTTTCAATATCCTCACTCCAATTTCTAAAAAATATTTAAGAATAGAAATCCAACATTGTATTTCTATTTGGTCGAGAATATTTTTATTCTTCATCCATATTTTCACTAATTATTTCTTAATAATGTTTTTAATATTTTCGAGTTATTTTTTAATTTCATTTTTACCATGATTTTCATTTTTTTAAATAATTTTTAAAAGGATTTCTCTTTTTATTTTCGGAATGAGGTAATTTTTTCCAAAGGTGTCAATATGATCCTTTTCTAACAAACACCGTATAAAGGAAGTTCCATCCATTATTAATACTATTTAATTTTAATATTAAATAAAATGTTTTCATGTTTATTTTCAAAGAAAATATTTTTGTTAACATTATATAAGTTATCATATTTTATATAAGTGATTTTAAAATGAAAATGTCATTTTCCCTATGAAATATTTCGGTGATATTTTAAACGCATTCTACATCTATGATGACATATATTGAATTTACTTATGATTCAATGGTGATATTATCCTCTCTTATCATCCATATTATTTATTTGGATGGTTTAATATAATGAAGATAAAATATTGAGGAAACCCATTTTATTTTCCATTTGGTAATATATGATTAAATGATTAGAGTCTTCATGATATTTTGGAAGACATATGAATGGATTATGATTATGTAATGGGTGGGACTGTTGTATTTATCAAATTAATGGATACAAATTTATGTTTTATGATATAAATGGGTACAAAAGAGTTTATCCCAGGCATAAATCAGGTACAAAGATTTTTTATAAAATCTTAACATGTGATTAATGTCTTTGTGGGAAGACCTAACATAATATTTATATTGTTATGATTTTTAAACACATTATAACACTCTTTTATGACATGAACACATGACAAATTTTTACTCTCATAGATAATGTTCAGTGATTCCTTTATGAATCATGTCTTATGAACAACAAAGATTTATGATATGAATCATGATTATGATCTATAAAATATTGTGTATGATTTCAAATTTTAATCTCATGTTCCCATATAATTAATCACATGTTATGATTAAATTTTTTTAATGATCGATATATATCTTGTTTACCATTATTGAGCACACGATCTCAACCTTTATTATGTTTCCTTTTCCTTAATATATGAAAAGGTTTTTATGGATGATACTTCCAAGAAATTAATAGTTGTGATGAAATTAAAGGGAGATGATCTATATATTTTATGTACCAGTTTCTCATGTATCTACATCACTAAAGGCACTAAAATTTTACAATTATATCATCGATAATAATGACATATAATGAATATTCATCTAATAAGATGTAATATTTATGTACGTAATTTTTGTGTCACCCCAACATTAGATAATATGAGTTTGGTTTATCATATAAGTTTTAATTAAATAATAAAATTTATTTAATTATACATGGATAAATCTTATAATTTTTCTATATTTAATCCCTATCATGAATCTCCTAAATGGTTAGTCATTTACATGGACCAAAACCCTAGATAAGGATTGAAAGAGAATGAAGATCAAATCATGGAGAGAACAATGAATGTTAATGGATTAGAAGTATAATTGTAATCACTACAATGATCAGAACATTGAAAATATAGAATATTGAAGCATCAGACCTTATGATTAATGGTCGATTTGAATGATTAATTTTTTTTATAATTTATTCTTGGTTTAATAATCATGAGTATTTATTTGATTTGTGTCTCTTCAATTCATGGGAATCATTCTTGAAATCTCTATTATTTTTTATATTAATAATGATTTGATATTATTAAACTTTTTCATTCTCATTAACATGAAAATTATTATTTTATTATTATTATTATTATTATTACATCCTAAATAATTTCATCGTTAATGTGTGGTTTATGTGGAGAATCGATGTAGAATGCATGAATTATCTCTCTCTATACCATCCTCTACTTCAATTATATATCACTTCCCTACTCTTTCAAAAAATGATTTATTAGAGGCTTTCAACCCCTAAGTATTGGATAGAGAAATATACATGAGTAAGGAAAGATGATCAATAATGTGGTAATATTTATAAGGCATGGTGATAATTTGGGTGTGTCATCCTGAATGACAACAGTCGTCACGAGGATGTTATTATACTAATAGAGGTGTATAGTGGGGTCAAAAATGGAGATGGATGGAATACATTTTAGTATGAAGGAAAATTTAGTTGTTGGTAAGAGGGTACTGTTGGAGGATATAAGTGTTGTTGCCTGAAGCCCATCTGTGTGAGGGGGAAACAACTATGTGGGTCGTCACTACACATACAATGTGAGAGGCATGAGTGGCATGATTTTCACCCCATGAATTTATACGTATTTATATATATATATATTTCATAATAAAAATAGTAATATTAATAATAATATTATTATTTTTAAATCAGTTATAGGTTGTATCATTTTACATAAATGTTGGACTAATTATCTTTCAGCAACATTACGAACATTTCATTGAGATGAACATTTCAAGACCAATATGTGATATATAATTATGATTCATGTAATAAAAATATAGCCCCCTTGTTAATATGCATGAGATATGAGGAAATGGATGAGGTTAATTTACAATTTGAAGGGTAAAATATAATTTTAACCCATTATAGGGATTTATATGTATTCACACTATTACCTCTCATTATTCCAAACAATGAACTAACCATCCAAATCACCTTATCTCATGCCCCACCCCTTCCCAAGGATTAAACATATCTTATTTCAAACCCATTTCCAATCATGAAACACAATGTAAGTATCTCTTAGCACTATACATGATTACATTGCACAGTTCTTCACAAAAATGTGCTAAGTGTGTGCCAACACCCCTTATGAATAGCACCACATGAAAGTTTCCAAGGAAACACATACAATTTTCGTGACACCCTATCTTTTAAGACTTTTTTTAAATTAAATTAAATTTATTTGATATATTTAATTACATGAAACACCAATTATATCTTTTATTACATGAAACACCAGGTCAATCATGCAATATATTCCACGTTTTGATAGTTTCATTACACATGACATTGAGATTTAGCAAAACCAATATATAGTATTAATATAGTTATTTATATGCGACCATTATAACATATCCTTTAAACTTAGAAATATTAATAGTTAAATCTATTTTTTAAATATTAATTATAAGGGTTTTATAAAATTTAAACATATCAAAAAATTTATTATTTTTCAAAAACATTTTTAGGTGTTTTGAAAATACTATTTTCTAAAAAATAAAAATATTTTTTTTTGAAATATAATAAAATTAATGTTAAAAAATATTAGAAAAATAATTAGATAAAATGAAATTAATTTTTTAAATCATATTTCCAAAAATTATCTTACGGTGATTTTTTGGGATTTTTATGAAAGCGATCATTTTTTGTTGAATAGTGAATAATATAGAATTTTAATTCAAATATGCTTCTTATTTAAATTATTTATCCAGTTAAATAGTTCTTTAAATAGGTTTAAATGTATAATTAGATCAATTATATATAAAATAATACAATTTAGGTCATTTTAATAAATTTTAATATT
Organism: Viscum album; assembly: GCA_963277665.1. Lineage (NCBI taxonomy): Eukaryota > Viridiplantae > Streptophyta > Magnoliopsida > Santalales > Viscaceae > Viscum > Viscum album. The sequence continues at coordinate 809,829,140 of OY728158.1, read as the reverse complement.
GAATTTCGATATTAAATCATTTTAAATGTTCAAACATTTTATCTTTAAAAACCCACATTATGATCGCATCTGTGGGATTATTTTCAAATTAATTATTTCCACTTTTGTGGTTGGAATTTAGAAAAATGGATTCTATATATGGAATCATAATAATTTATATTAACTTATATGGTGATTTTGGTATACAATTGTGAATAGAAAAACAAGTAAATATTATTTCCCACGGTTAAGTTAAAAATGATTTTACCATGGGTTAAACTAAATATATAACTGTCAAAAAATGAGAAAAAATTCTGAAACCAATTTTATTGCCGTATTTAGACCTTATACCATATTTAAAATTTAATTTCCCATCAATGTATCCTTGTGACATGAATAAATGTGGTTGAAATTATATCTTTTTAAATAATTACAAGCATGCCTCTCACATAATTTATAAATGCTACCCATTCTCATATTCTATTCACAACCTAAAACCATATTGGTTAATTAAATAACTAACCAAATAATTTTCAAAATTCCCTCATATCATCCTATAATCCATAGTATTATATAAATCTAATTAAGTAAGGCTTCTAGTGAAAACCTAAGGAGGACACCCAAAGAAGAGGTAATATTCATAAGTGATCATTTTTTTATTTCTTTATATTCCTCATTAAATTATTTTTATACCATACTCATATAATAAAATAAGTATATTCCATATATTAATACATTTTTATTCTATGTTCATGACCTAAAAAAATATCTAATTCCATCTAATGGGTTACAAAATCATTGATCATGTGTATAAGAGACTACCACCTCACGAACCGATGCCATTCACTTTTACATTAACACCTCTCAAAGTTGAACATAATGATGGATGTATTGTTTATATATATATATTATATTTATGATATTATAATGATTTTTTAATTATTATATCATAGATAACTTTATTATTTCCCATTTGTTTAGAATATGATATCGCCGCTCGTGTGTATGACAGATTACCACCTCACAAAGTGATGTGATTATTTCATGCATTAAATAGAAGGTATCAAGGATAGTTTAAAGGAATATATTTTATAAATATTAAATAATAATAATTATATAATTATAATATACCATTAATTTTATTTATTTCAATACATTGATAAATATTTAATAACGTTCATGCGTACATACGACCTACCATCTCTATGAATGATTTATTTAATTTTTCATATATATATTTTATAGATTACAATAAATATATATATAATGAAAATATATGATATTTATAAAATTATTATAATTCCAGATATCATGGAAGTGTGATAAAAGTATGTGGACCAAAAATAAACAAATTGAAACATATACGGAAAATAGAGCGGTAATTACCCTAAATGTAACTTTAACATGGAATAGTTTATAAAGTCGTAATAAAAGGTCAAAATATAATATATGATATTTATAAAAATTATTATATATTACAAGTATAATAAACATATATTTATTATACCGGAGTTTTGAATATGTATGTAGGACGTTAAAACTTAAGGTAAGGTATTTTTGTCTCAATTTATCTTCTTTGATATGTACATTAATTTATGAACCAATTTTTTTTCAAGAAGGCCATATACAACTCCTTGTAATGTAAAATAAAGAATTTATTTATCCTAATTATATTTTAAGTTCCATTTTATATTATTAATTCATGGGTATTATGATTTAATGTTATCAAAGTGGTAATGATTTTATGTTATAATTGCATCATTTTTCCGGATTGTTTATGATTATTTTTCAATGATTAAATATATTGATATCTTACTCTATAAACTCATTAATTCTCTTATTCCATGTATATTCATGATATTTTCCTTTAATATTACAATTTTGAACTTTATTTTAACTTGAAAAGGTTCAGATAATATTTTAAAGAAAATATGAATTTATTTCTCTCCTCAGCCTGAAATCTGTGTTCATCCAAAAAAATGTTTTCTAAATTTGATTCTATTTTTTATAATCCTATTATACTTAAAAGGATTACTTCCCATGTTTGAATTAAATTTTTTTTTAAAGTAACCTTCATTTTTTTCACATAATGTCCTTTTAGATTTTATGTAAAATATTTAAGGAATATTTCGTATACATGGAAAACATGAATGAAAATTCCCATCATCTAGACCATTATCTGATTTGAATATTATTTTTTATTTTCTAAAGGTTATTCTACAAAAATATATTCAACATTTATTATATTTTAAAAATTATTTTTCAAGGATGAAATGATATCATCAATATGGAATGTTTTAAATTATCGATCAAAATCATTCTACATATATGATGACACATGTCGACATTACATATGCCTTACAGTGGATATGTTCCAAGGATACCAATATTATAATTTCTATAAATTGTTAATTTTTATAATGAAAAGTTGTTTTTGAAACCCATTTCTCTTCCATAGTCTATACCATGATAAATTTATTTTGAAACCCTCTTGTTTCCATGGGTAATTCTATAATGAAGTGATGAAAATATTATTAAACATGTGTATTTTCTAAAGGTTATGATATTATGAAATGTTTAGGATAACCATTTAATTTCATGGGTTATGATATGATGATTTTTTGTGTTTTTTTGGAAAAAATATATATGGTTTTCATTATGAGATACGTGAGACCTATATATACTAAAAAGTAATTGGGAAAAGATTTATACCTCATGAGATATAAATGAGTAGAATGGGGAGTGAACATAGTTCAGGATAAGAATATTTCCACTATGATGGTATTGGGATCAAAACATAACTACTATGATGGTTTGTGGAGTGAAACCATTCCAATATTATAGATTATGTTATGATATTTGAATAATATTGAAATGGTTTTCTATGATCATGTGTATGCCAACAATCCATTTCCTTTCCCAATGTTACACTCTAATGGATCATGTTCTTTGATAATATTATGATTGATGTATCATGGAATTCCAACATTTATTCCATGAATCAATATTTTGATCTTTGATATGAAGGTGATGGTTTTTCAAGGATATAATCAGGTCCTAAAAGCCTTATTATCATGATATTATTATAGATCTCCCTTATTTTCCATTATTTAGAATATGATCTAACTAGTTCTTATCTTTTCATTACTCAAGATATGAAGAAATTTATATTGTTTGATTAGTCTTAGAAGATAGATAATTATGAAGAACAAAGTGGGACATGATTTAGTTCACCTATAACCTAGTTGTTTATGTTTCTATGTTTCAAAAGTCACTAAAATATTACATTCCTCATCATTGTATTGGTGTAATGTAATAAATGTTTAAAAAAAATAATGTAATATCTATGTATGATGTTCCAGGGTCCGTATAGTTGGTATCATAGGATAGGTTTAGTTAACCATTGGAAACGAGGATGATAAAACCTTAGTGAAATCCCTAGGGATATTTTTAAGAATAAGCGTAAGGATGATTCAATATATAGGAAAGTATATTAGAATTTTTGTAATGTATCGAGAGAGTAATTTATAAAAAATGAAATTTATTTATGTAAACTACAAGTGTATGTGACTATAGAACAAAAGTACCTATTGGTAATAACTATGTAAAGGGAACATTGATTTGGACTCAATTTTCATCTAGTGCATGACAATATCCCTTGTTTCATACCTAGTTTAACACTCATGATTGAAATAATTTGGAAATTGAAGAGATATTAATGAACCATCATGTTGTATTTAAATATTCTATGAAAATCATTGTGTAACACCCCAAGCTTCTACGGTACGTTTCCCTTTGAATAATGCGATAGCGTGTGTTGTACGCAACCTCGAGTTCTAACACACACCACAACTAATTAAACTAGCCGTTGTGAATAGTAATACCTAATTTTTGAAATCATATATATTCTATATTTCAAAATGGACTTCATTTTTGGATTCGGAATATCAAAATTAGCCTAGGGTGAAATTTTGGTACATTTCGGATAACTTTCATATTTTGATGAATAGTGAAAATTTCTAAATTTTAATTAAAAACAACTTTTTTAATCAAAATAATTAATAGTGATAAATTATGAATTTGAGTGGTTTTAAAGTATATTTAGAATATATTTTTACCATTCAATTTAATGTTTATCATTGGACATAATTTTACAATTAAACCGAACATAAACAAGTGTCAATCTTTTGATAGTTATTATCTCTTAAAAACACGCTTTTTGTTTTAACAGCGGGAATTAATTTTAAATTAATTTCTGCCACTTCTGTGTTTTGAATTTAGGAAAATGGATTCCATATTTGGAATCAGGATGTCCAAATTATGTAAATAGGTAACTTTTATTTTTAGACATTTTGAATAATTACTGCGGTAAATATTTTATTTACCATGGTTAAAGGGTAAATCCGGTAAATAAGGGTTAAAAAAATAATATTATAATAATACAAAATTACCCTAAAACGTGTCTTAACCCTATTGGTTGATACATGGTCGACCATGGTCATCTTTGTGTCAATTTTGGGACCCCATGGATCCACTTGTAAGTGATAATGACACTTTATTTTAATTAAGTTAAAATGAATACAAAAATGACACAAGCATATATCTTTTAGAAGAAAAATTTTTACATAGGGTTATACATGTTGGATTTTCGATTATAAATATTAATTAGAAAGATAAAAAGCTTTCCTACATAATGATATTTTATTTATAATTTTTAGACAATAAATAAGTTATTTTATTTATGACACAATGATGATGCAGTAATTACTATAATAGTGAAAAATTAAAATAATTGATATTATAAATACCCAAATAAATATAATATGAAACTTTTAATGAATTAAACTAATTTTCTAGGCTAATATGATATATTAGGATTGATTTAATGGACTTTGTTCGAAGTAATCAATCTGTTATGAGTTTCACAAAAATCAACTATTGAATAGTGTCAAAATTGACATAAAAGAGTTCTTAAAACAAATATTATATTATTAATTGATATTAAATTCCTAAAAATCTAAGGTTCGGCCAAGAGACTTATATTATGATAGGTTAATCATTAATGGACCACTTGGGGGTCGCTTGGATGTATATAGTAAGTTTATTAACCATATTATATAAAAATACAAAGAGACATTGTAAAAGTGAAACTAATTAACTTATTGTTAATACTTAAAGATAAGGTTAATATAAGTACCCAAACCTGTCTAAATTCTATTGGATGAGTTGTTTTCGACCTATCCCCACCTCATCCTTTGAATAGTCAACTTTGGAGCCTTTAGAAACCGAATATGAATTTATTATAAATTAATATTTCTAGCTTTTCCAAAGGTGCCCCTCACCCCTCTTATAAAAGGGCACTCCTCCTTCTCATTTCTTCACACCTCTAAAGCCTTTTGGTTCGGCCAAACTCTGCCCAAATACTCTCCCAACATCCCTCAATACAACCTAGAGGCCTTAGTTTGATCAGAAAGCCAACCTAAGGAGCCCTTTTGATCAAATCAAAAGGAAGAACCCGAAGAAGAGGTAATGATCTCACCACCCTTTTCTAAGTTCATTTCTTCTTCCACTTCTTCTTCCTTTGTTCTTACCATTATGAAATAATAACTCCAGTATCTCACATATACTGTGATGTTATTATAAATATGGTACAATCATATTCAGTGTTCTATCCACCCTTTGAATAACATGTCACCATACGTGCGTACGTACGGCTTACCGTCTCCACGTCGTGGTGTAATTGTTATTCAATATAATATTATTTGGATGGGTATAATAATGATGTGTAACTCATGTAAATAATAAATATAACATGTTAATGATTCTGTATATATGATATAACATCCATTTATATATTATTTTAATATCAAAAGAATGATATTGTCGCTCGTGCGTACGTACGGACTACCGTCTCCACGAACGCGATGAGATTCATTCTCCATCGTAACCATTAAAGCGTAATTATCATTTTATGATTTAAAAATTATGTTTAAGGACTTGATATCATTCTGGATATGAATAATATACAACCTATCCTTTACAAACATGTCTTACGTAACAAAACATATGAAAGAAAACAAGTAAGTTAACACCCGAAACAACGATAATACTAAGATATTATTATCAAATCAATATTAAAAGATCATATATGATATCATATTAATGTATATGATTCTTGTATAATTTAATAACAATTATTTCACCATTATACAGGAGGTTAACCTACCACAACCAAGGAAAAGTACAAGGTAAGGGTTATTTCACAATCTCTTCATTATCCGAGGTTGTATTATACGTAATAATCTACTGGGATCTCTTTATCATCCACATCCATGTTTCTTCGAAATGTATTTCAAAACATTTTTACTATTTACAAGAATATGGGTTAAAGTCATTTATACCCTTGTTTGACTTTTTATAAGAGGTTTATAAAGGAATCTTTCCGTCGTTTTCAAAACAAGGTCCTTTTTAACCTTTTCGACAGAATTGAGGTAAGAATGTTTTTTTTAACTTATACGGCGGGTGCAGTTATTTTCCGCCGTTATAAAATCGTCGAAGCTTCCCATACAAGCTTATAAGAATATTTTCAAAGAAAATGTTTTATTTTATATGGATCTTAAATGATTTCAAAATAAAAGGAGATATTTCTTTTAAAAGAATTTTGATTTCATCTATGTCAACATCCTTTGATGGATTTTAAGATTATTTGAAGTTGATTTATTATGATACAAAACTTCTATATTGTATTGAAGGTTTTGTGATATGTTTGACTGTGGATGTGCTATTTTTATACCATTCATAGTTTATTGTGAAAGTATTGACATTTCGTATGCTAGTTTTAATACGAATGTTTATGTTATGTTTAAACCTTTTCATATGGGAATGCATTGGACTTAATAAGTGACGGGTGGAGCCCGCTATAGCTCCTCGATGCATCGGTAGGTCTCATGAGACAAACTAGTGTCTTGGCACAAGGCCTTGACAAAATCTTATTTGTAGCCTTGGCACGAGGCCTTGGCTATGTGGTTATGATAGTCTGGCATTATGCATTCCAACATTATGAAAGTGGTTATTGATTTTTGCATGTGATTATTCGATTAGTAGAATATCCATGTGAATAAGTAAATGGAATTATTTCATTTTACTTTTGCCATACCATGTTGAAGTTCAATTTTAAAAGGCTTTTGTTTTAGTAATGCATTGCCTTAAATGTTTATTCTTATTTATGAAAGTTTCCGCTATATTGTTATCCTTACTGGGCATTTGAGCTCACCCCTTTTCTATGTTTTATTTTTCCCCAGGATGTGAAGAAGTAAATTATGAATGACCTGCAGGGATATTATGAGGGGATAGTAGTGTGGATTATGGAGACATTATGTTGTTGTAGTAGTTTTTCATTTTATGATGTAATGTAAAACTTATGAATATATCTAGTGTTTCCAAGGCTACTAAACCAATCGGTCTTTCGAGATTTGATCTTTCTTGTGATCATGCCAATGTTATGTAATAATGCACCGACTCTAGGCAACTAGGGTCGGGGCGTTACAGTTGGTATCAGAGGAAGTTTAGTACAAACCTTGGAAGCTAGATTTAGATAAACTCTGATTAGAGCACGTAGACCTAAGATGAACTTTGAGGATTAGTATAGAAGAACTTCCTAGAATTTTGGTATTGTAGAGATTTTATGAGTTTTTCGAGCAATACATCTCTGTCTGTATACGAGCAGGTAGAGGCGGCTCTGGCACAGATGTACCTAGGGGTAAAACCCGAAAACACCGCTTTGAGCTAGACTCGAACGGGAACTGGTGCACGACAACGGGCCTTGCTGCACTCTTGGTTACGACACTCCCGGGGGATATGCTTAGGATAACTCTCACTATCTTTACAAATCATTATGAAGGGTTTATGAGTATATACTTCCTCAAAGAAAACATTTTTATGATTATGGATTATATCCATAAATAGTTCAATTTATGTTAAGTGTTTTATAAGTATGGGATTATGTATTTTGATGCATAAACTGATCTAGTTTATGCCATTTTTTTAGAAATGGCGCCTAGTGGAAGAAATGGAAACCGTATCAATGCACGCACTCCATGTAGGGATTGCCCTCCTGCTCAAGATAATTATAGTGGGGCTGGTGATGCAACTGGTGCTGATCAGCTAATCACCGTACTGGGACAACTTACTCAGGTTATGAATAATAACCTTACCCGTATGGAGCACCCTGATCCGCAGCGTGGAGGATCAATGTTAGATCGATTCACGAGACAACAACCACCAACGTTCAATGGGAGTACAAATCCCTTAGTAGCTGAGCAATGGATATTTTCCCTAGAGAAAATATTTCAGGCTTTGGGGAGTAGTGAAAGGGAAAAAGTTACCATGGCAGTTTACCGCCTCACTGGAGATGCTGATCAATGGTGGTCATTGATTCAAAACATGAAGGAAGATGATGAAGTATCAAACATGGAATGGAGGGAGTTCAAAGATCTGTTTTTAGAAAAATACTTTCCTCGCGACCATCGAGCAGATATGGAAAGGCAATTTCTGAGTCTGAGACAAAAGGAGGATAAGAATGTCACAAAGTATGAGGCTAACTTTACAAGGTTAGCGAGGTACGCTGGTGATTATATTCGCAACCCAAGAAGTAAGATTGATCGTTTCTTTGATGGGTTAAAACCATTTCTCCGTCGAGCATTAGTCTCACAATCCTTTTCATCGTACGAAGACATTGTCTCATGTGCTATCAAGACCGAAAAGGAATTCTCTAAGTCTTATGACTTTAAAGCAAAGCAAGAGAAGAAGAGACCTGCTGATCAATCTGGGAATGGAAATAAGGGGAATAAGGGAAAGGTTGAATATCCATCTTGTGGTAAGTGCGGGAAGAAACACCCCGGTGCTTGCCTGAAGGGAATGGGAGTCTGTTACAAGTGTGGTGAAAAAGGCCACCAAGCTCATGATTGCAAGGGGAAGAAGGAAGCTACCAACGTTCAGTGCTACAATTGCAGGGAGATGGGGCATTATGCAAATGCATGTCCTAAGCGTCAGGAGAACTTACCTCAGAAAAGGCCAAGGGATCAAGGCCAGGCTTATGCTATCACTACTGCTGAGGTAGAAGCTCCGAAAGACGTGGTGGCAGGTAATTTAATGGTTTCCTCAAGTTTAGCAAATGCATTATTTGATTCTGGATCATCGCATTGTTTCATATCTTCCCAGTTTGCTAAGAAAATTAGATATTTCCAATTTGATTTAATAAGGGAGTTGTCAGTTAAAACTCCTAAGGGAAGTATCGTTGCAACAAAGTTTTGTGAATCAGTCCCCATTAGAGCACATAAATTTTCTTTATCTGCTGATTTCATCGTCATACCTATGATTGAGTTTGATATAATCCTCGGTATGGACTGGCTTTCGGACTATGATGCGAAGATTTATTGTAAGAAGAAAGAGGTTACGATTCTTGATGATAATGATAAGGAGCACCTTATTTTTAGAGCAGAATCGTCACCACCTAATTCTTATTTAGATCCACCCCCTGTAGCTCAACTTAATTCAATTATCGGGGAGGAAGAGAATGAAATAACTGTCGGTGAGGAAAGAAATGTTCAAATAGAGGATGTACCTATTGTGAAAGAGTTTGTAGATGTATTTCCGGAAGATTTACCTGGACATCCTCCAGAACGAGAAGTAGAGTTTTCCATTGATTTAATTCCTGGATCAAGGCCTATATCGAAGACCCCTTATAGAATGGCCACTGTAGAGCTAGTCGAACTAAAGAAACAACTAGAGGAATTGAGTAATAAGGGATTTATTCGCCCTAGTGTTTCTCCATGGGGAGCCCCTGTTCTTTTTGTTAAAAAGAAAGATGGATCTATGAGGTTATGTATCGACTACAGGGAGATCAATGCTATAACGATAAAGAACAAGTATCCCCTACCTCGTATTGATGATTTATTTGACCAACTGCATGGAGCTCAATACTTTTCAAAGATTGACCTTCGATCTGGATACCATCAGTTGTGTGTGAAGAAGGAAGACATTCCGAAGACAGCATTTCGAACCAGGTACGGGCATTACGAGTTTACTGTAATGCCGTTTGGATTGACTAATGCACCCTCTGTATTCATGGATCTGATGAATAGAGTTTTCAAGGAGTATCTCGATGAATTTGTGGTGGTATTTATTGATGATATCTTGGTATACTCCAAAACCTACAAAGATCATGAAAATCACTTGCGCATTATCTTGAAGACTCTGAGGAGGCATGAATTATATGGAAAGTTTAGCAAGTGTGAATTCTGGCTTCAAGAGATTTCTTTTCTTGGCCATATTGTCTCTAAAGATGGAATCTCTGTTGATCCTTCTAAGACCAAGGCAATCCAAGAATGGCCAGCACCTACGAATATAACTGAGGTACGTAGTTTTATTGGTTTGGCAGGTTATTATCGACGTTTCGTCCAGAATTTTGCCCGATTGGCTAACCCATTAACGAAGCTCACACGTAAAGGGGTTAAATTTGTTTGGACAAAAGAGTGTGAAGAATGTTTCGAAGAACTGAAGAGAAGATTAGTCAATGCTCCTATATTGACTCTACCATCGGGGAATGATGGGTTCGTTATTTATAGTGATGCATCGAAGAAAGGACTTGGCTGTGTCCTTATGCAGAATGATAGAGTTATTGCCTATGCATCACGACAGTTGAAAATTCATGAACAAAACTATCCTACTCATGATCTTGAGTTAGCAGCTGTGATCTTTGCTTTGAAGATATGGAGGCACTACCTCTATGGTGAAAAATGTGAGATTTATACTGATCACAAGAGTTTGAAGTATATTTTCTCACAAAAAGAACTCAACATGAGGCAAAGGAGATGGCTTGAATTACTCAAGGATTATGATTGTACGATACACTACCACCCAGGGAAGGCAAACAAGGTGGCAGATGCTTTGAGCAGAAAAGACCATGGAGTTCTGAACATGATGAGAATTGAAAGGGATCCAATTTTCATGGATCTAGTGAAGATGGACATGGGAATAACCAGGGAAGGTGAAACATCAATGCTTTTTCAAATGGTTGCCAAACCATCTTTACTAGAAAGGATTAAGAGTTCTCAGACCGATGATGAAGAATTTCAGAAGAAGATTAAAGCTGTGAATGATGGGAGATTGAGAGACTTTGCGTATGAAGGTGGAATTTTGAAATTCGGGAAGAGACTTTGTGTTCCCAATATACCTGATCTAAAAAGAGAATTGCTGGATGATGCTCATAGTTCCAATTTCTCTATACACCCTGGGAGCACCAAAATGTATAGAGATTTGAAGGAACATTTTTGGTGGGACAACATGAAGAGGGAGATTGCTGATTTTGTGTCAAGATGTATGGTTTGTCAACAAGTGAAAGCTGGAAGGCAACAGCCTGGAGGAGTCATGCAACCTCTTCCCATACCGGAGTGGAAATGGGACAATATTACGATGGACTTTGTCATGGGGCTACCAAAGACTCCTAGAAGGAACGATGCAATATGGGTTATTGTTGATCGTCTTACCAAGTCAGCACATTTTCTTGCTATAAGAGAAGATCTACCCCTGGAACGTCTAGCAAGACTATATATTAATGAAGTTGTGAGACTTCATGGAGTACCCCTATCGATTGTTTCTGATCGTGATCCCCGTTTTACTTCAAGATTTTGGAAAAGTCTTCAGAAATCCCTGGATACTGAACTTCATTTGAGCACTGCTTACCACCCTCAGACAGACGGACAATCAGAACGGACTATTCAGACCTTAGAAGACATGTTGAGATCTTGCTCACTTGATTTTCAGGGTATGTGGGATCAATATTTACCACTAGTAGAATTTTCCTATAACAATAGCTTCCATTCGAGTATACAGATGGCACCATATGAAGCGTTATACGGAAAGAGATGTCGTACACCAACCTGTTGGGATGACGTTGGTGAAAGAAAACTTGTAGGCCCAGAGCTGGTGGAGGAAACGGTGGAAAAGGTGAAAGTAATCCAAAATCACATTAAAGCAGCTCAAAGTATGCAGAAGAGCTATGCCGATAATCGAAGGAAGGATTTGGAATTTCAAGTCGGTGATCATGTTTTCCTGAAGGTATCTCCATGGAAGGGAGTCATACGTTTTGGTAAGAAAGGTAAATTGAGTCCCAGGTACATCGGACCTTTCGAAATTCTAGAACGAATTGGGGCTGTAGCTTACCGATTGGCAATGCCGCCAAGTCTCTCCAAAGTTCACGATGTGTTCCACGTATCTCTGTTGAGGAAATACATGCTTGACCCAACGCATGTACTCACCTATGAGGAATTAGAACTGGAACCCGATCTTTCCTATTGTGAAGAGCCCGTCAGGATTCTTGATACAAGAGAACAAGTACTGAGAAACCGGACGACGCGTCTGGTAAAAGTTTTGTGGAGAAATCATAAGATGGAAGAGGCAACGTGGGAACCCGAGGAACTTATGATGAAGAACCACCCGAGTCTTTTTATGCAGTAATACCCTAGAAATTGCGAGGACGCAATTATTTGAAGGAGGGGAGAATGTAACACCCCAAGCTTCTACGGTACGTTTCCCTTTGAATAATGCGATAGCGTGTGTTGTACGCAACCTCGAGTTCTAACACACACCACAACTAATTAAACTAGCCGTTGTGAATAGTAATACCTAATTTTTGAAATCATATATATTCTATATTTCAAAATGGACTTCATTTTTGGGTTCGGAATATCAAAATTAGCCTAGGGTGAAATTTTGGTACATTTCGGATAACTTTCATATTTTGATGAATAGTGAAAATTTCTAAATTTTAATTAAAAACAACTTTTTTAATCAAAATAATTAATAGTGATAAATTATGAATTTGAGTGGTTTTAAAGTATATTTAGAATATATTTTTACCATTCAATTTAATGTTTATCATTGGACATAATTTTACAATTAAACCGAACATAAACAAGTGTCAATCTTTTGATAGTTATTATCTCTTAAAAACACGCTTTTTGTTTTAACAGCGGGAATTAATTTTAAATTAATTTCTGCCACTTCTGTGTTTTGAATTTAGGAAAATGGATTCCATATTTGGAATCAGGATGTCCAAATTATGTAAATAGGTAACTTTTATTTTTAGACATTTTGAATAATTACTGCGGTAAATATTTTATTTACCATGGTTAAAGGGTAAATCCGGTAAATAAGGGTTAACAAAATAATATTATAATAATACAAAATTACCCTAAAACGTGTCTTAACCCTATTGGTTGATACATGGTCGACCATGGGCATCTTTGTGTCAATTTTGGGACCCCATGGATCCACTTGTAAGTGATAATGACACTTTATTTTAATTAAATTAAAATGAATACAAAAATGACACAAGCATATATCTTTTAGAAGAACAATTTTTACATAGGGTTATACATGTTGGATTTTCGATTATAAATATTCATTAGAAAGATAAAAAGATTTCCTACATAATGATATTTTATTTATAATTTTTAGACAATAAATAAGTTATTTTATTTATGACACAATGATGATGCAGTAATTACTATAATAGTGAAAAATTAAAATAATTGATATTATAAATACCCAAATAAATATAATATGAAACTTTTAATGAATTAAACTAATTTTCTAGGCTAATATGATATATTAGGATTGATTTAATGGACTTTGTTCGAAGTAATCAATCTGTTATGAGTTTCACAAAAATCAACTATTGAATAGTATCAAAATTGACATAAAAGAGTTCTTAAAACAAATATTATATTATTAATTGATATTAAATTCCTAAAAATCTAAGGTTCGGCCAAGAGACTTATATTATGATAGGTTAATCATTAATGGACCACTTGGGGGTCGCTTGGATGTATATAGTAAGTTTATTAACCATATTATATAAAAATACAAAGAGACATTGTAAAAGTGAAACTAATTAACTTAGAGTTAATACTTAAAGATAAGGTTAATATAAGTACCCAAACCTGTCTAAATTCTATTGGATGAGTTGTTTTCGACCTATCCCCACCTCATCCTTTGAATAGTCAACTTTGGAGCCTTTAGAAACCGAATATGAATTTATTATAAATTAATATTTCTAGCTTTTCCAAAGGTGCCCCTCACCCCTCTTATAAAAGGGCACTCCTCCTTCTCATTTCTTCACACCTCTAAAGCCTTTTGGTTCGGCCAAACTCTACCCAAATACTCTCCCAACATCCCTCAATACAACCTAGAGGCCTTAGTTTGATCAGAAAGCCAACCTAAGAAGCCCTTTTGATCAAATCAAAAGGAAGAACCCGAAGAAGAGGTAATGATCTCACCACCCTTTTCTAAGTTCATTTCTTCTTCCACTTCTTCTTCCTTTGTTCTTACCATTCTGAAATAATAACTCCAGTATCTCACATATACTGTGATGTTATTATAAATATGGTACAATCATATTCAGTGTTCTATCCACCCTTTGAATAACATGTCACCATACGTGCGTACGTACGGCTTACCGTCTCCACGTCGTGGTGTAATTGTTATTCAATATAATATTATTTGGATGGGTATAATAATGATGTGTAACTCATGTAAATAATAAATATAACATGTTAATGATTCTGTATATATGATATAACATCCATTTATATATTATTTTAATATCAAAAGAATGATATTGTCGCTCGTGCGTACGTACGGACTACCGTCTCCACGAACGCGATGAGATTCATTCTCCATCGTAACCATTAAAGCGTAATTATCATTTTATGATTTAAAAATGATGTTTAAGGACTTGATATCATTCTGGATATGAATAATATACAACCTATCCTTTACAAACATGTCTTACGTAACAAAACATATGAAAGAAAACAAGTAAGTTAACACCCGAAACAACGATAATACTAAGATATTATTATCAAATCAATATTAAAAGATCATATATGATATCATATTAATGTATATGATTCTTGTATAATTTAATAACAATTATTTCACCATTATACAGGAGGTTAACCTACCACAACCAAGGAAAAGTACAAGGTAAGTGTTATTTCACAATCTCTTCATTATCCGAGGTTGTATTATACGTAATAATCTACTGGGATCTCTTTATCATCCACATCCATGTTTCTTCGAAATGTATTTCAAAACATTTTTACTATTTACAAGAATATGGGTTAAAGTCATTTATACCCTTGTTTGACTTTTTATAAGAGGTTTATAAAGTAATCTTTCCGTCGTTTTCAAAACAAGGTCCTTTTTAACCTTTTCGACAGAATTGAGGTAAGAATGTTTTTTTTAACTTATACGGCGGGTGCAGTTATTTTCCGCCGTTATAAAATCGTCGAAGCTTCCCATACAAGCTTATAAGAATATTTTCAAAGAAAATGTTTTATTTTATATGGATCTTAAATGATTTCAAAATAAAAGGAGATATTTCTTTTAAAAGAATTTTGATTTCATCTATGTCAACATCCTTTGATGGATTTTAAGATTATTTGAAGTTGATTTATTATGATACAAAACTTCTATATTGTATTGAAGGTTTTGTGATATGTTTGACTGTGGATGTGCTATTTTTATACCATTCATAGTTTATTGTGAAAGTATTGACATTTCGTATGCTAGTTTTAATACGAATGTTTATGTTATGTTTAAACCTTTTCATATGGGAATGCATTGGACTTAATAAGTGACGGGTGGAGCCCGCTATAGCTCCTCGATGCATCGGTAGGTCTCATGAGACAAACTAGTGTCTTGGCACAAGGCCTTGACAAAATCTTATTTGTAGCCTTGGCACGAGGCCTTGGCTATGTGGTTATGATAGTCTGGCATTATGCATTCCAACATTATGAAAGTGGTTATTGATTTTTGCATGTGATTATTCGATTAGTAGAATATCCATGTGAATAAGTAAATGGCATTATTTCATTTTACTTTTGCCATACCATGTTGAAGTTCAATTTTAAAAGGCTTTTGTTTTAGTAATGCATTGCCTTAAATGTTTATTCTTATTTATGAAAGTTTCCGCTATATTGTTATCCTTACTGGGCATTTGAGCTCACCCCTTTTCTATGTTTTATTTTTCCCCAGGATGTGAAGAAGTAAATTATGAATGACCTGCAGGGATATTATGAGGGGATAGTAGTGTGGATTATGGAGACATTATGTTGTTGTAGTAGTTTTTCATTTTATGATGTAATGTAAAACTTATGAATATATCTAGTGTTTCCAAGGCTACTAAACCAATCGGTCTTTCGAGATTTGATCTTTCTTGTGATCATGCCGATGTTATGTAATAATGCACCGACTCTAGGCAAATAGGGTCGGGGCGTTACACATTGACCTAGGATAAACCTGACATTTAATATTTTGAACAATGTGTCATGACTTAGACATTATATAAGTTATTTTTTATGATTATGTGGTTCCCCAAAAAAATTAATATTTCTTACACAATTTTTGTTGGTTGTAGTAAATGAATATAACCTAAAGGAACTATTTTAATTATGATAATGATGGATAATGATAAGATTTTCCTCCTAATAATCTAAAAATTGTGGGAGTTGGAATGAAAAATTACATTGTTATGATCAGACTACTTTATAAAGCTATGAATCATGCCAGACATCAAAATGAACAAACGATGGATTAATTTTTTTTATTCCATCATGAATAAACATTAAACATAATAAAATGGGACCATTAATCATCTATTCTTTTTAGTAATGGATTATTACAATTGAAATTGTATTTTTAATTCTCTGTGTTTGTAACATGAAAAATGCATTTTTTCTATCATCCATTTGGAAGTCGAAGTGGATCAGTGGTTGTCTCTTATCAAGAATACAAGTAAACAAGATGAAATTTACTCCATGGATTGGAATTAGTTGAAGAAATTATTTTCTAATATGTATTATCCTTGAATAATTTTTTTGAAGATAGAAATTGAGTTCTTTGAGATAATGAAAATAGATAATGAATCCATTGATACATATGAGGAAAATCATAAAATACTTGTGATGTGTTGTTATTGTAATGTCATCCAAATTAAAATTGAGGTTGATTGATGCTTTAGTGGATTAAAAAAGGTTTACAAAGGGAATTAGACATAAGATACTTCATTAGTTCTGAAGATACTATTTTATGTTCTATGAAGGATAAAATCTAGGTTGGAGTTACATATAAATCCCATGGTTTTGATAAGAAGTGAAAAATGGAATTTAATGAAAAATATAAGAACTAAAAATGAGATTTACTTTATTCTAAACGTGTAGGAGGAACCATAAATGAAATATTCATAAGGGGACTAGAAAATTTTATTAATTCTAGAAGGTTTTGTTATCATAAAATTGTTTAATGAAGTGATGGGAAGAAGTTAGCTAACGATGCAATTCAAAAGAAATATTCATAGAAAGAACCACTTAAAGTCTAGTTTTTCTTATTAAATTAGTGTTTTCATTGTGATTACTAATGCCAAAATATGATTGTTAATGATGATTATTTACATCAATAGATTCTTAAGCTGAGAGAAAAATTTAAATCTATTATGATCACTATTTTTAATGCGGGGTGTGATAATAATGTTGTGAAAGAGACACTAACCATCCAATATAGAATAGATAATGTCTTATTTAGCAATATATCTACCCACTCAGTAATATATAAATACTTTTATAATGGTATCAAGATTTCACCTAAATAATTAGATATAGAATTTGATGTGAAAACCCCTAATGGTATGATGATCAAATCTCAAGTCTATCATACATCTCTAGTTTATGTTGGAAAGAATTTGATTCCAGAAAATATTCTCATTATTCGTCTAGTTAAATTTGATGTTATCTTTGACATGTATTAGCTCCCTCAACATAAATCACACATCAATTATCAATGAAGGGAATTAAATTTTTTTATTCTAAACTAACCTATGATCATCAATCAATGTGTTGATAAGTATGAACTTCAAAATGATATCACATTCCTTGAATGGATCTTAATTCCCATTTAGAATGGGTGCTTATCTTTGATTGTTGGGAAGAAACATGAAATCCATGATATGCCTATCATGTGGGAATTTCATGATTTTTTATAAAAGAGTTCTCTAGACTTCCACTAAAACATAAAGTAGAGTTCTTAATAGAACACATACAAGGTTACACACCAATATCAAATTCTCCCTATAAAATGGCCTAGATTGAGTTTTATCAATTAATGAATGAACTCCAAAGGAATCTTTAAAAACGATTTGTTTAGTCAAGTGTGTAACATTGGGATGAACCTATTATTTTTGTCAAAAATAATTTTGGGTAAATGATACACTATATTGATTATTATGAGATAAAAAATATCAATATCAAGAACAATTATCCTCTACCCTGTATTGATAAACTATTCGATGAAATGCATAGAGCTCAATACATTTACAAGATGTAACTTTATTTTATATATCATCAACTAAGGGTTTAGAAGGTATATAAAACCAAGAGAACAATATATACTAGGTATTAACACTATGGATATATATTAATTCCATTCAATCTCAATAATTACATGTTTATCTTCATGGATTTATTTAATAGAGTCTTTTGAGATTACCTAGATCATTTTGTGGTAGTCATTATACACGATATTATTATCTACTCAAAGTGAACAGAAGAGTATGAATATCAAATTAGAAAAGAAAAAAATACCCTAATGAAGGATAAATTATATGAATAAATTAAAAATTGTGAATTTTGTATATTGAATTTTTTTTTGGGTCATATAATCTCAAGAGAGTATATATTATTTAATAAATCATAAAAGTGGTTGTTGAATGTTTTACTAGACCATCCATGGCGACTGATATCCATTTTTTTCTTGGTTTAGATGAATATTATAAGCGTTTTGTGGAGAACCTATCATTACTATCTAAACCGATGACTAAGTAAACATAAATGGGATCCAAGTCTCTCTAGACAGATGAATGTTAGAAAATATGAACGAACTAATGCAAAGATTAGTTAGCACACTTGTTCTTACATTAGATTGTAGCATATAAGGGTTGTTAAACTATAGTGATGTATCCATGAAGGGAATGAGATATGTTCATATAGATAATAAATTTTTTATGACTTATTACTCATGATATTTGAATATTAATGAAAAAATTTACACAACTCATGATTTGGTGTTAACTTCGGTAATTTTAACATTCAAGATATGAAGGCATTATCTTTATATAGAAAAGTGTCATATATATACTGATCATAAAAGATTAATGTATATATTCACATATAATGATATGAATATATGTTAAAGATGATATTTAGATATAATTTAATATTATGAATACTCAATACATTACTACCTAGGGAATGTGAACAAGGTGGTTGAGGCATTGAGTTGAAAGAATCATTATCGATTATCCATGATGAGTGTTAAAATAGTATAATATTTCTATATTTTTCTATAATAGATCTGGAAATCCTATTGGAAGGTGTAAATCTTATCTTGCTCAATTTAATGCTTATTTATCTATCCAAGTAAAGATTAAAGAGGAAAATAAAGAAGATATAGTGTTGTAAAAGACAGTTATAACTGCTATCAAGTTTAATCCTGATCATTGTAGAATGATAAAGCATGTTTTTGACCCATCCATAACAGATAAAAAGGATTAGTTAGAGGGAGATCATTTTTCTTCATTCTTTATTCATCTAGGAATTATGAATATGTATAGAGATTTGAAAGAGTATTTCTAGTGAGATTACATGAAGAATGATATGATAGAATTTTTATCTTGGTGCTTGGTATTTTAGAAAGTTAAGGATGAGAGAAAAAAGTCTAAGGGGATGTTACACTAATTCAAAACACTACAATAGAAATTTGAAAACATCACCATGTATTTTTTCATTGGTCTAGAAAAACTTATCAAAGGAATAATTATATATGGGTTGTAGTCTATCACATTACTATGTTAGTACAATTCATTTCTATTTGAGAAAACTTATATTTGGATCACAATTAAAGTATATACATTACGACCATTATAAGGGTTAATGGATCACCACATTACATTATATATTATAGGATCTGAGGTTTACGTTAATGTTCTCACAAATCATTCATGAATCTTGAAATACAGAGTAGAGTCTTAGTAATTCATATCATCCCCAAACATATCGTCATTCTCTAGGACCAATTCAAACCCTAGAGGATATATTTATATCATGTTCTTTAGATTTTAATGGTGGGTAGAACAAACACCTTACTATATTTGAGTTTTAATATAATAACAACTTTCAATCAAGAATTAAAATGGATACTTATGAATCCCTATATGGAAATAAGTATAGAGATACAAAATCAAAGAATGAAGTCGGAGAATTTAATATACTAGGACCTATAAAAAAGTTGTTTATGTCTATTCGTCAACACATCAAGGAAGCTAATATTTGGAAGAAGAGTTATGATGATAATCAATGGTGTGGTTTAGAATTGTATGTCGGTGATAATGTGTTTCTAAGAATTTCTCTATAGTAGATAGTTTTGGGATTCAAGATTAAAGGAAAAAAAGACTTATTCATATCAGTAGCTTTAAATTTTTTAATAATATTAGGTTGGTATCCTATCAAATGTAAATCATACTCAAAATATATCTTGTTAAATATTTTTTTCTATGCACTACGAGAAAACTGCCGTTTAGCGGCGGTTTTAAAAACCGCCGCGAAATGCGTTTCGGGCTGGCATTTCGCGGCGGTTTTTAAAACCACCGCGAAAAAACCGCCGCTAAACGGCAAAAAAAATTATTTTTTTTAAAATTATTTTTTTTATTTTTTTTTAATTTTATTCAAGGATTAGCGGCGGTTTCGGTAAAACCGCCGTGAAATAAAATGAAAAAAATAAAAAAAC
This sequence comes from Viscum album, assembly GCA_963277665.1. Lineage (NCBI taxonomy): Eukaryota > Viridiplantae > Streptophyta > Magnoliopsida > Santalales > Viscaceae > Viscum > Viscum album. The sequence continues at coordinate 809,808,260 of OY728158.1, read as the reverse complement.
ATGAGAAACCCCGAAAACACTAAAACGATCATAACTTTTGATCCGGGCGTCCGTTGAAGCACCACGACCAGTCAAATCGAAGCACATGAAGAGATATAGAGGAACATATAATCAAAACCGTGAGACGTTCTAAGGTGTGGACGATATTAGAGTTATAAAAAAGTTGAAAAAAGTTCTCCAACTTCAAATGGCCATAACTTTCGCTCCGGGTGTCCATTTGGGCTCTACCACATATCAAATCGAAGCCAGCGAAGAGAGCTACGCACCAGTTCAACAGAAGAAAGCTTTTATTGAGTTTTCAACCCCAAAACCCCTCTGAAGGCCTCTAAAACCCCATTTCCGTCACCGGTGTCCCATCGAACTTGTCTTCAAACGGACCTAACTTTCGATCCACGTGTCAATTCGGCCTCCTCCACCTGCCAGATCCTAGCTCGTTCCATGGGCTTCAGTTTGACTGGTTGCGGCGCCCACATGCACTCATAGATCATATGTTATGGCCTTTTTAGTGGGTATCGGGTTTGTTATGTTTCTCAATGCCTCGTTTCTAGCACCCGTTCCCCGTCAGCTTTTTTTTAAATGGTCGTAACTTCCGATCCGCCTGTCCATTCGGACTCTTTCACCTTTCAGGTTGAAGATCATTTCGGGATCTTTGATTTGACAGGTCACAGATCTAAAACGGACTCTCGGATCTTAAGTTATCTCCGTTAATGTGAGTCCAATGTTTTTGTCTCTTTATGACCGTTTTGACGAGTTTTAACGGTAGCTCCATTTATTACTGTTTATTTGGGTTTCCATGACTTATTATCTTTATCAATGGTTTTTTGTGGGTTATTATGATGATTATGTTGAATTATTAAGGAGTTTTCTAGAGTTGTCACGAGTTTTCATGCGTTCTCATTCTTTCTAATACCTCGTTCTTCATATGCTTCTCCATCATTTTTCATGCATTTTCATGATTTTTCATCCCTTATCACGTCTTTTCATACTTTTTCATGTGATTCCTTTATTATTTATTATTTATTATTTATAAAATACTTTAATTTATTTATTATATATTATTTGTAACTGGTTATTTATTATTTATTATTTATTATATATTATATATTATTTATTTTTAATTTTTTATTATTTATATTTATTTATCATTTATATTTATTTATTTATTATTTATTATTTAATATTTAATATTTATATTTATTTATCATTTATATTTATATTTATTTATTATTTATTATTTATTATTTATATTTATTAATCATTTATATTTATTTATTATTTATTATTTATTATTTATTATTTATATTTATTTATTATTTATTATTTATATTTATTTATTATTTATTATTTATATTTATTTATTATTTGTTATTTATATTTATTTCTTATTTCTTATTTATTATTTATTATTTATTATTTCTTATTTATTATTTATTATTTATTATTTATTATTTATTATTTATTATTTATATTTATTTATCATTTATATTTATTTATTATTTATTATTTATTATTTACATTTATTTATTATTTATTATTTATATTTATTTATTATTTATTATTTATTATTTATTATTTATTATTTATTATTTATTATTTATTATTTATTATTATTTATTTATTATTTATATTTATTTATTATTTATATTTATTTATTATTTATATTTATTTATTATTTCTTATTTATTATTTCTATTTATTTATTATTTATTATTTATTATTTATTATTTATATTTATTTATTATTTATTATTTATTATTTATTATTTATTATTTGTTATTTATTATTTGTTATTTATTATTTATTATTTATTATTTATTATTTATTATTTATTATTTATTATTTATTATTTATTATTTATTATTTACTATTTATTATTTATTATTTATTATTTATTATTTATTATTTATTATTTATTATTTATTATTTATCTTTCTTTATTATTTATGATTTATGATTTATTAATTTTTATTTATTATTTATATTTATTTATTATTTATTATTTATATTTATTTATTATTTATTATTTATTATTTATTATTTATTGTTTATTGTTTAAATTTATTTATTATTTATTATTTATTATTTATTATTTATTATTTATTATTTATTATTTATTATTTATCTTTATTTATTATTTATGATTTATGATTTATTAATTTATATTTATTATTTATATTTATTTATTATTTATTATTTATATTTATTTATTATTTATTATTTATTATTTATTATTTATTGTTTATTGTTTAACATTATTTAATATTTATTATTTAATATTTATTATTTATTATTTATTATTTATTATTTATTATTTATTATTTATTATTTATTATTTATATTTATTTATTATTTATATTTATTTATTATTTATTATTTATTATTTCTATTTATTTATTATTTATAATTATTTATTATTTATTATTTATTATTTTTTATTTATCTTTATTTATTATTTATTATTTATTATTTATTATTTATTATTTATTATTTATCATTTACTATTTATTATTTATTATTTATTATTTATTATTTATTATTTACTATTTATTATTTATTATTTATTATTTATTATTTATCTTTATTTATTATTTATTATTTATTATTTATTAATTTTTATTTATTATTTTTATTTATTTATTATTTATTATTTATATTTATTTATTATTTATTCTTTTTTATTTATTATTTATTATTTATTGTTTAAATTTCTTTATTATTTATTATTTATTATTTATTATTTATTATTTATTATTTATTATTTATTATTATCAAGTTTATATCTATTATTTATGTATTATTTGTTTTTTCAATTAATATATATAAGTATATTAATTTCTGTTTATTAACCACATGGCGAGCTTGCTGGAGTGGTAAAGTCTTTGGAAAATATGCAAGAGGTTAGGGGTTCAAATCTCACCAGACGCAGGATATATTTATATTGCATGGGCATTCATGTGCATGGGCATGGGAGATGCATGCATGGATAAATAAATAAATAAATAAATAAATAAATAAATAAATAAATAAATAAATAAATAAATAAATAAATAAATAAATAAATAAATACGAAATAAATAAATAAAATAAATAAAATAAATAAAATAAATAAAATAAATAAAATAAATAAAATAAATAAAATAAATAAAATAAATAAAATAAATAAAATAAATAAAATAAATAAAATAAATAAATAAAGAAAAATAAAAAAAATAAATAAATAAAGAAAAATTAAAAAAAATTTAAAAAATAAAAAATAAAAAAACCCCCGCTCAATCATTTAGCGGCGGTTTAAACCGCCGCTAAAAAACCACCGCGAAACGTTCCGACGGTTCTGAAAACCGCCGCGAATAGTTTCCCGACGCACGACTTAGCGACGGTTTTTGAAAACCGCCGCCAATCGATTTAGCGGCTGTTTAAACCGCCGCGAAACGAAAAAAAACCGCCGCTAAATGCCTTTTTTGCCGTAGTGATGTATATATCATGAGGAAGTATATTCCTAATACTTCACATATACTAAACATAAAGGTCATATCATTGGAGAAAGAACATTCTTATGAGTAATAATTGGTGAAGATTTTAAATCATATAGAAAACATTATACAAAATAATACCACTAAACTGTTGAATATTTTGTGGTGAAACCACTATATTTAGAATGCTATCAGGTAAATTATGGATATAATAATGCAGAAGTATCCTCACATTTTTATATCATAGTGATGAATTTTGAAGTTGAAATTCATTTTAAGGGGAGTGGAATGTAACAACCTGAGTTATTATAAATTATGTTTTTAAAATAAAAAAAATATTTGATATTTTACATTACATGACACACCATGTTTAGTTTTGTTTACAAACTACACCAGGTTAATCTGGAATTATACACAACACTAGGTTGGCTTGTGTTACACATGATGTGGAGTATTAAAAAAAGTATGATATAATATTAATATTTATTTTTTGAAATGTGGCCATTATAAACCATACATTAAACATATAAATTTTAATAGTAATAACTAATTTTCAAATAATAATTTTAATGGTTTAATATAAATGAAATATATTCATAAAAAGTATATTATTTATCAAAAATGTATTTATATGTTCTGAAACTATTATCTTAGAAAAAAGATACTATTTAATTATTTTTAGGAACAATAATAAAATTATTATTTCACACTTTTAGAAAAATAATTTTATAATAAAAACATAATATTTCAAATCATAATGTCAAAATTGGCTCTGGATTATTTTTGGGGTTTTTTACAAAAGGTTTCATTTTTGATGAATTGTGAAAAATAATGAATTTTAATTGAAAACTTATTTTTTAGATTCTTTATAAAGTTAAATTATATTTTATATTGATATTAAAGTAAAATTATTTCAATTATAAATCCATTAATCTAATTAAGGCCATTGGAATCAATTTCAAATTTAATATTGAAAAAAATATATTTTGAAAATTTAAAAATTTTTGCTTTAAAAACATGCATGCTCGTCTCGTCTGCGTGATTATTTTTATACTAATTTTTTTCACTTGTATGAATTTAATTTGTCAAAATGGATTCCAAATTTAGTGTAATAATAATTTTTATTATCTAATAAATTTAACTAATTTTTTTATTGAAATAAATTGTAAAAACAGTAAAACTATTTACCGCGGTAATGGTAAAAATTGTATAATTAGGGGTTAAACTAAAGAGATAAGGGTCAAAGACAACCATAAAAATATCCAAAACCAATTTCATTTCCATATTGCAAGACCAATGGGGTATCTTTAGTTCCGTATGGAAATATGCAAAAAAAATTAAAACTCAGACAGTCTTAACTCAAAGTGCAGTATCTAAAAAGAATTAGTGTCGAACCCACACAGATGATCTGTATGTTCTAAATTAATTAAGGATACTAATATTCAAATTTTTTTAGTTTTAGGAGAAAAAGAAAATAACATCAAGACTATATGGGTTTTTTAATCAATAAATGGGAGTCATTCCATGTATAATTTTTTTCAGGTTTGTGTGCTAGGGATTCAATTTATATGGGTTTGTTGAGTTTTTGTGTTGGAATTGGGCCAGTGGGGATCCTTGGTCTTGGTATACCGTCAATGTGCTATTCTACCTCTTTTGTAATTTTCATCTACATAGTTCAATCACATAAATAGGTGACCGGAAACATTTTTTAAACATAACCGAAAAAGATTTCATAATGCTCATATGAAAACTAAAAAGATTAGATGATGAAATAAAATGATAACTTCTAGAATGTAGACAAGGTAATAAAGTACAAAAAGAAAGAGATTTGGAATTGAATAATAAGATTTAATCAATCCACAACATGAAGAGAAAGTTGAAAAATAATCCTTAAGAAAACATCCCCCTACAATAACGTCACCCAACACAATGGGACTTCTGGATCATGATGATAGCAAGTGGCATGGGTTCTCGGGGAGGAATGGGAGTGGAGAGAGGCTTTGGATCATCCGGTGATTGTCCATTGGTGTCTCTTATACTTCTTCGGTCCTACAGTGATTTGGAATGTCGTCTTAGGCCTATATTTATAGGGTTTTTCCATCCAAACTCATGGCATGTGTCTCCTGTTTTTGTCTGTATGCGTTGACACCAAAATGACATGTACCTAGGGTACACAACGTGTAATTCATATTCGTTTTTTCATCCATCATATCGAATCTAAAAAAACATAATATGATTGTTTTACTACCATCACGTCATGTAGTGGTGGTATATGATGTGTAATTGAAGTTCACAGCATGTTCTGTTATCACAACTAGTTTTGTGTAAATCTGTTTCATGTGAAATGGCCACGTCATTACTTGTGGTACAAAACATATAGTTTTTTTCTTCAGATTACAACTCCTCCAATCTCTCAAAAATCCATTGTCATGCCACTTTTTGTTTATTGTGACATTAAGGGGTGTTTGACTCATATTTCAATCCATTTTCATTCATTTTTCACAAACCCGGAATTTCCTGCCACAAATCAAAAAACAAGTAAAAGTATTCCAAAATTGACAATATTTATCATTTAAATACACAATTGAATACATTAAAACACTATAAAATTTAGTCATAAAATATATATATTGCATATGTATATCTTATACCTTATTTTATCAATAATATTCTATGGTCGTATCCTTTTTACATGAAAAAATGTGGGTGGAATTGTCTCTTTCAAAAACATTACAAGTGTGCCACATACCTCACCTATAAAATCCAACCCCTTCTCATATCCTCTACACACTATAAAACCATTTTTTCAACCAATACCAGACCAAATTAGTTTCTTAATTTCATTATATCAACTTAGAAGCCTTATCTTGATATAATCCAAAATAAATAAGTATTTTAGCGCAAACCTAAAGAGGATAACAAAAGTAGTGAAAACATTCATCAATGAGCCCTTTCATATTATTTATTTCCCAACCTACTTATATTATTATTATAACATGATTTTATAGTTTCATTACTGGTTTCTATATAAAAATATGTGGTTATTTTATGGGCATGAACTATAACCATCTCTACTTCCATCAAATGGGTTACAAAATCTTTGTTTGTGTGTATGTCAAACTACAACCTCACGGACTGATGCCCTTTTATTTTTCCATATACACCTCTCAAGGTTGTACATAATTAATTATTGTATATATATAATATTTATTATATGTTAATTCTTATTGAATTATAATATCACATAGACCTACATGAATTATATTTTTTGGGAATATGATTACGTCACTCGTGTGTATAGAGGACTACAAACTCACGATGAAATTTTATTCATTCAGGATTTACATTGAAAGTATTAATGTTGTTTTTAATGAAAATTTGTTTTATATATATATATGAAATAAAATTATTGTTTAATAATAATAAATAATTTAATTTTATTTCATTCAATACATCGATATAATGGAAACAACGTTATTGCATAAATACATCATATTGTCTCCATGAATAATGTGTTTCATTTTCTATATCTATATATTGTAGATTAAAATAAATAAATAAATATTGAATATATAATTTATCTATAGCATGTTTATAATTTTTGAGATGATGAAACCATGATCAATGTAATAAAAAAAATTAAAACTCATACAGAAAACGAAGCCATTATTACCCGAAACATAGCTTTAACATTGAATTGTTAATAAACGGGTAACAAAAAGTCATAATAAAATAATTTAAAGTATTATATATATATATATGTATTTCTATATTATAATTTTAATAAAAATATATTTATTATACTAGAGGTTTTAACATGTACGATGGAATTCAATACTTAAGGTTAGGGATTTTTTTTCTCAGTTTTCCTTCTTTGAGACGTACGTTATGTTATGCACATATAATATTTCATGAGGTTTATATACAATAAATTAGACATGTAACATAAATAATTTAGCTATACTAATGATATTATAGGTTCTATTTTATTTTTATTCCATCATGGGGCGTATGATTTAAATTTACTAATTTGGTAATGATTTCATTTCACAATATCATTATTTATCAAGATTGTTTATGATTATGTTTTATGATAAATTGATCAAGAATCTAATGATTTTTATTATCCTATATTAATTATGATATTTTCATGTAAAATTAAAATTTTAGCACTCTTTTTTACTTAAAATTATTGAGAAAACGTGTTTAATAAAGTCATAATTTCTTCCTCTCTTCAGTAAGAAATCCATTTTCTTCCAAAATCATGTCTCCAAAAAATGTATTAAATATAGTTTTATTACTCTCCTATTATATATTAATGAAATATTTATCAATTTTTTACTTTTATAATTTTCTTTTAAATGTAATATTCATGTAATATTTGAAACAACAACCATTTTAGTTTTATAAAAAATGTGAAAAGAGTATTTGATTTAATGTTTATTTCATGACCAAAAGATACTATAATCATGAAAATTACTTTCATTGAAGATTAATTTTTATGTGATTAAGTTTATTTTAAAATAATAATATTTTAAAAATGTTTTATGTTTTAAAAATTATTTTCCAAATTAAAAATGATATTTACCATTAAAAATGTTTTAAATGATTTATTAAAACCATTCTCCACTTAAGATCAATCCCATTGTTGTTAACTATGAATTTATAGGGATATAATACAAGGATACAGTTATTATAATTTATTTTAATTGTTTTTATGATAGAATTATGTTTATAGAAAACCTATTTATATTCTATAGGCTATACCATGTCAAATTTCTTATGAAACCGGCTTCTTTTCATGGGTTATGCAATGATGAAATGATGAAATAATTGTGAAACCTGTCTCTTTCCTAGAAGTTATGATATGATGAAATGTTTTTGAAACACATTTCAATTCATGGTATATGATATGAATAATGTTTTATGATCTTATGGAAAACATACACATGGTTTTCATTATGATATTGACAAGACATATATCTCCCTCCAATGCAATGGGTAAATATTTATATCTCATTAAGAATAACTGTCTGGAATGGGGAGTGAACCTAGTTATGTAAGGGAATTTTTCTGGTATGTTGGTTCTGGGAGGGATCCTTAACTACTATTATTGTTTTAGTAGTAAACACATTCCAATATGATAGCCTTATAAATGAGATATGACTAATACATAAATGATTTTCTTTTCATATTTTTATACCACAAATCGTTGTCTTATGGAAATTTTATTCTTTCCTAGATAATATTCATATATTTTATTATGAATAATTTATTATTAACTTCTAATCATTATTCATTGATTCTATATTATGATCATTGATATGTTGGGTATGGTTTTCAAATACTATTATCATGCTCTCATACTCTTAGGATCATGTTATTCTTAAAGATCTCCCTTATTTACCATTTCGGAGAATCAGAACACATCCTTTATTATGTTTTGTTTCCATAGGTTATAACTAAATTTATTATAAATTATATTTCTAAAAAGGGTTTTAGTTGTTAGAAACATTGTGGAATATGAATTAATTCACTTATAAACCAGTTATTTATGTTTCATTGTTTCCAAAGGCACTAAACTATTATGGTCCACAGGCGTGTGTTTTTTAATTTAATATATATTCATAAAAAATTATGGAATAACTATTTATGATAATTCTAGGTCATTATAGTTATCCATAAATGTGTGGTAACCATGTATAGACATGAATCCATTCCAAAATATCAAAAAATAACGTTCGTAAATCATTTGATATTTACTAGAGAACCCAAAATGCTTTACGAACTTCAATAGATTTCCAAAGAAATATCCTTAACATTATAAAACTCATATAATTATGATTTGAATCTTTATTCATAGAATATCTTCAACTCAGTGTCAAAAAATCAAATTCCCTTTGAATTTCACATCTCATAATTACACTAGAATTTATAATTTTTATATTTAGATTAATCTAAACCATTAAAAAACCCACCAACATTGTTTTTATGAAACATATTTGAATATACATACCTTTTTCATTAAAAACATATGGAGATATTACCTTAGGTATTACATATAAGCTATCTCATCTATTAAACCTTAATTATTTTAAATCATCCTGATAGTGTGGTCAAAAAAATATACAGTTATAAAAGGTTCCTGAATAAAATATTATTGATTTAGTAGGATAATATTTTAGTAAATCATATAGAATTTTTTTATACATATTTTGAAAAAAAATTAGGAAGAGTAACTCCCTATTTTTGGTTGTCAACATTTTTAAAAAAGAACCCACTTTTGAATAACACAAGGAAATAAGATGAAAAATGGAAACACATATAGAATAATAAAAATAGTTCTTTTCATAAATACCACTTTTTTGAAACCTTTTATACCATTATTTATCCTTATCTAGTTCTATAATGGATTTAAGATGTCCACTTTGATATAGATCTAAGATATAGATGGGAAATAGACTAAAAAAATGTCAATAAATGATAATTAGTTACTCAATAATCTTTTCAAATCAGTATAAAAGAATTATAATCTACGAGGTGAATATAAAAATGATTAATAGAGACCCAAATAGGAATATTTAACAACTCACGAGAAGCATAAAATTCTGGATTCAATTTGAGAACTTCCATGGGGTAGCCTTAAAAAATACAAAATTTCTAAATATATAAAACTAATGTTTATCTTATTTGATAAATTGAATCAAAAAAATTTAGGGCTCATTAATCACACACAGTCCTTGGAAAATATGATGAAATTGAGTGTAATTTTTATCATCATGATTCTAGTTATACTAAAATTCTACTTCACAAAAGATTGGAATTTGAAAATTATAGACTGTTATTATACATCTTCTTCATTAAATGGAATGATATTAATATTTAAAATAATAGTAAATCAAAAACCAAGATTTTGTGAGACTCACTATGATGTGGATTTTTTTGGTTTATGGTTCTTGAAACCACATAATAATTTTCATGATTAAATTATATGAGATATTATTTGGTAAAATTTCATACAATGATTATCATGATATTTTTCTCGTGATACATAATGGGATGATGTGTAGATGAATTATTGATTATTAAAGGAGCTAAAATATAACATTCATAAATGTGAAATTTCTATAGGAGTTACGAACAAATATCTAAAGGGATAGTCCCTTTGTATCATATTAAATTTTATAAGTCAAATAATCTTTTTTGATAAATGATAAGGTTAAATTAGTGATGTTTATAGACCATATTTGTGTACACTGGTGATCATTCATTAAAATAAATGGCTCCCCTTAATTATCTTCTCTTTATTTACCTTTAAAGAGAATCTCTTGGATCACCTTTGATGGATATGGGTAACGAATGAAGTGTTTAATGAATCCATGGGATGATGTATACTATTACAGATAATAACCCATTGGTTTCTTCTGAAGGATCTAAATCAAACTCACTATTATCATATATTCTTCATGGATACTGACATACACTTTCTATTATGTTTATTATTTAATTTTATTTATTCTTATAAATTTATATCCTGTTAATGAGTTTTATATTTTTAATGTATATTGGAAAATTGATGTCTCATAGAACACTTTAGTATCAAAAAATGTTCTAGTGATGAATTTATAAGATGAAAAGAAAAAAATGAAAATATTTTAGTGTTTTTAGAATAAAGAAAATTGTTTTAAAACAAAATTATGGTATATGATATTTTTTTATAAAAAATTGAATACATTATAAAACCATATAATTATTTATAAAAATTATATAAAAACAAAGAGTTTTTTAAAAAACCCATTATTTTTTTATCATAACATTTATTTATTTTTGATATTTTTACATTATAGTTTATTGACTAAAACTGTCATTTTTAGATAAATTATATTTTCTTAAGAAAAAACCATGATGTGTAAAATGTTAACTAGATATGGTTTATGGTAATACAATAATAAAAAATTGAATTTCACTTATAAAAAATATTTTTGTTCAAGATGGAACCATTAGTATATTTTTATTCCAAATGGTTTGGTTAGAGAAACCATGATGTTGATCTTTGTCATGGTTTTTGGAAAACTGATGAAATTGTTTCTCTTAAAAATTTATAAAAATGGATATAATGATCCAATCGTAATACTCTTGAAACAAGATCATATTATTTTATTACATTAAATAATGTATATTTACCTTTATTTATAGTTTTGAACATTTTCTAAGGGACACCACACAATCATTGTAAAACGATTTTCTATTATAAAGAACAAACTATATATAAATGTAAATCTAACAATTTTAAAACAAAAACCATATTTATAAATATAGTTGTCCTTTAATTTTAAAATAAAAAATTATTTATAATGATGATGTTTAATGGTACCATATATCAAAATTCTATAGAAAACAATTCTATGAATTAACACACAATAACTAATTATAATCTATAGATAAATATAATTTAACAATAGGAAACTCCTCTAATAACACTTAGTCAAAGAATTACACATGTGACCCTGAAAAAATATCCTAGAATCCATAATTAATTCTATATAATCTCATTTTATTATATCAAAAAAATCAAAATCTATTAAAATATATATATTTTTATGTGTATATAGGGTTGAGTAACACTTTACATCATTGTTTTTCCATGAATCAATAAAATTTATTTCTATAAATTATCTTTTCTATACCATATACCTAAAACCGTTTATAAAAAAATAAAAAATTTGTAGTTCAATTAATCATATATCTTTTAGAAAATTGATTATATTATAATAATAATTATTAAATTATCTATATTTCCATAAATAGTAAAACCTTATATGTTTAAGACAATTAAATCATAATTTAAAAATACAAGGTACTATGAACAATATAGAAAATAAGAAATAATTTTTCCTTGAATAAGACAAATCAATTATGGTTATAGTGGACATGTATTAAATCCTCACACACAAATGAATCCATATGGATATGTACTCTTTATCTATGGATATTTCCAACCATACCATAGAATTAATTATAACCATGGATTTCATCATTCTCTTTTATTTAAACCAGTTTCAAAAAAATAATTTTTTTTAAAATAATTTCTCATGAGAAAAATATCATAATGAAAAAATATTAAATTAAAAACCCTTTATTGATAAATTAATTTTTTATATAAAACAAATCACTTGATTTTGAAATCATAACATTCTTATTTATTATTAAAACCCCTCATTAACTAGATACCACTAAATAAAGAAAACCATCCTTTTATCAAATCATATCTTAAAAAATTATTTATAAAATATTAATTTTTTTACATATATGAAAATAAAATCAATAAAAAAAAGGAAATTATAATCAACTATGGAAGGAAATAATAACCCATATTAGATTATTTCCTTTTAATTCCTCATAAGTTTCTAAGATACAAAAATCATGGGAGAAAAATAATATCACTTTGATCTAGATCCCCCCTTAATCATTGTTATTATCCATAAAGAACTAAAATTAAAAATTAAGAGATGTTATTATGTATTATACACCATTTTCATGAACCAAGGTAAAATTATCATAACCCCATTGTGAATATAATGTTTAGAGAACATGATGTTTATTGAGTGGAATGACCATATACCATATTTCATGGGCCAATGTTATTGGTTGGGGGAAATTATTTAAATATTTAAATTTTTTGTCCAATGTATTTAGATAATCTTAATTATGATCATAGGATGTTTGAGTGGTGGGATTTTTAGATAAAAATAGTGTTTCCTCTATATGGAAAGTATAATTATCAGAAGTTATAATCATTTGATTAAATTATGATAGAGTGATGAAGGTCTAGAAGTTTATCAAAGATGAGGGGTCACTGGGTTGGTAGCTTAGAAGTAGAATTTATGGTTCATTGATTTGTTTTTAGGGGAGCATGTTTAACATGTTAACCCACTGGCACTTAGTATTTAAGTGTATTGGATAATAATACTAAAGTAGAGTTCAAGAATAAAATTTATTGTGGAGTTGGTAAGTTGGTGAGGATTAATTTTAATTTTATAATCATTTTGTGATCACTTGTATGTTATAGTTGTTATAAAATCAATAAATAATGTTTCTAACATAAATATTGGATTCATTTTCAGAATAATTTTAATCTGATACGTTCACTTATTACTTTTTATATATATGATGAATATATTTATATGTCCTTCAATTTTATGGATTTTTCTTATGTGATCAAGGAATACTTTTTATAGTGAATAGGTAATTGATTCTACCAACTTTGGCACACCATGTCAATGATAACATTCAAAGACTTGGTTTTCCACAATGATACTACATGTGAGTTTCTACAGGATTAGCATGTGAGGTTTTTTTATCTAAAACATGGATCAATGTTTCCACAATAATTGTTATGAAAAATAATATTAATGAATTTTAGGTTCTTTATTTAGTTTGATGATATTTAGATTCTAGTGGATGTTAATTTTATTTAACAGATATAGAATTCGAAGAAAGGAAGGTCAAAATTTTCTAGTTTCATGGTACAGATTTTGGATTATAGAGAATAAAAATCAAGGACCATATGATTAAAAAAGGTATTAGATGTTCTAATAATTAATATATTTATAAATAATATAGAAAATATTGAATGATAAAAGGTGGATATGAAATCTATGGCAGTGGTGAGGACGTATTTGGAAAAGAATGTTTTATTTTTTGGTTCCTAAGATAACAACAGTTACAATTGTAATGAAAGGACTAATAGATATTTATGTTAAATCTATCACATTGGATAAAGTTTTCATGATTTATAGGAATTAAATTCAATGTTTATTAGATGAAATATGTGAATTAAATCATGGAAATAATTTCAATTGGACCTAATGATATATTGAATCAATTTTGGTCATATTAATGGATGATTCATATGAATTCTCTCTATTATAATCACCTTAGAATAGTTGGGATATGATTTTAGCAACTACCAGTAACATCCATATGAAAATTTAGTTGGTATTTAAGGATATATAGGACATCATTCTCATGTAATAACACCATGAGAGGGAAGCACAAGAATCTCTTGATAATTCTATTAATGTTGATGGGAAGGGAAAGTCACTTGAACAGAAGGTATACCAGAAGAAACCTGTCTAATAAATGTAAAGGGAGAGGAGACAAGAAAATTTGGATAGTTTTTATTTAGTTTCAATATTTTTGAATATTAAAAAAATATTACACTTCAAGAAGTACCATTGAATTAAAAAGGAATGATCTAGAAAACCAATAGATTCTGGATGCCCAAATTTTTTTCTACTGTAAAAGAGGTAGAAAACTGCTATTAAATTTTAATATTCTAGTTCTAACTATGATGATTAGCCAAAGGGTATCATTTAATTCAATGAGATAGTATACATTCCTTTAAAATTATATATGTAGATGTTTTTAAAAGGTAAATTTGGTTGATGATGATGGTATGAAAATTTCTAGAATAGGAAATGTGAAAATTTGGATGTAGAATATGGGATTGTTAAAGATAATAAAAGTTATACATGTCAAGAGGTAGTAGAAGAATCTTATTTTAGTTGGAAAACTAGAAAAGGTGGGATATGAAACTAACAATAATAATGGATTATAGAATGTTATGAGAGGATCCATTGTAATTGATAAAGGAGTAAAGTATGGGATACTATATTTTATCAAAACCACAAACACATTTTCACTGTATAGATGTACAACATTATAATATATAGGGAAGTGGAATTATAGGTTTTATAATCTAAAAGAGATGAACATGAAAGTTACAACTACTAAATTAATACTAACTCTTGATCATATGTACATCCGATGATGTGAAAGTTGTATGGTGAGGAAACAAAAGAGGATGTCCTTTGATTTAGATGGCTAGAACTCCTAGTATTAGGAGTTGCAATGGTTCATTTTTATGTTTTGGGATTGGCCCCTATTCATACATTTAGAGTTTCACCTTATGTTTTATTTTTTATTCTTAATAATATAAGGAAATATTTTATTTACTTTCTATAATCTGGGTTTTTTTGTTTCAAGATTCAATTTGATAGAAAATAATTATGGAAATAGAGAGTATCGAAATTTGAAGTGTTTATATTCCAAAATTAGTGGTGCATAAACAAGATAAAACATCTAGAACATTTATATAAATAATAGATTAAGTCAATATAATATGGTTGTTGAATATATGCACAAAATGGAGTGGCTAAATGAATGAATCAGATGAAGATAGAAGAGCCTCCAAGTATGAGGCTTCACTATGCAATGCCTTAGGGAATTTGGGAGAAATATCACAACATATTGGAATATATAGTAAATATATTTCCATCATTGGTAGTTGTAAACAAAATTCTAGAGGATTTATTGTCCGAAAAAATAGGAATTTATCTATCTTCTTGTACATAGAAGCTTGGCATACACACTTATTGATTCTATGAATTAGGAGAAACTTGAGGATAACTTCAAAGTTTATTTTCTCATTTGGTATATTAATGAAACCATTGGCTATCAAATACAGGATAAAGGAAAGATACAATTCATCAGTAGCTAAGGTGTTAACATCATTGATATTGTTCTATGGAAGTAACGAAACCTAGAAGACAAAGAAGACATTGAAAAACAACTATGGAGGTCCAAGTTGATCTATAAAAAATAACTAAAATATTTAAAATTAAATATAACTCAGATTAAAGAATTAGAGGTAAAGGGGTGCGAATAATATTGGGGGTTTTAGAAAATTTATTTGTGGATGTATCTCAAGTAGGAGTTCTAGATTCTTGGGTACCACAAGGGAGAAATAAGATGTTTTTTATAGTGTGGTCAACTAAGTTGAAGAGATCAATCAGGGCTAGAAATATAGTTCTAATATTTGGGTATGACATGATATTTCAACTCATAATGAATTCAAGATAACTAGATATATCACAAGAGGCATACACATAATTATTTTATTGAAACATGGGAGATCAATGATAAACTAGACAGAAACAAGGAACTATATATTTTTTGGATTTTCTCATTTAAAGAATAGGATGATAAAAAGATGTGATAAAATGTGTGAGTTGTGGACAAGAGATTTCCAAAAATATTATATTTTTATTTCTAAAAAATACTATCACTGGTATTGAAACTTCAAATTATATAGATAGTGTTAATAATAGAATCATTTTAATATATATACCTCGAATAGATACATGTAAAGAAGATCATTCTTATAGAATGTCAAAGGAATAAATTTATATGAAAATGAAAAAATATTTCACAAAAGATGGAAATTGGATTTTGGAATATAAATAAATGAAGAGTATTTATAGTATGAACTAAGAACCACAAAAAATTTATCATAAATTTGAATTATTTATATCAGAATAATTTTTTAAAAAATTATGTGAAGAACATTATTTTACTGAAATTAATAGAAAGATAAGAAATTGATAATATTTCTTTTATATATGGATGACATATTCCTTGATAGATCAGATTCAGGATAAATTAGAAATATGAAGAAATAATTTTTAGAATGGATAAATATGATAGATCATATAAAAGAAAATAATCTTTGGTAGATGAAGATAATGAGAAATGGAAAGTATGAATTTTATTTATATCTCATAGAACAATATTCAAAAGGTTATCTAAATGTTTAAAATAAAAAGAAGTAAGTTAACTTAATCCCCTTTTACTAGAAACATTATATCTTCCTTTGTAAAATCACATAAAAAAGAAGTTAATTCCAAGTATATAGAGAAAGTAACACATGAATCAATTTTTAAAGTATTGATATATGTAATGGTTTTCACTTGGATCAATATTACATATTTAATGGATGTAGTTACTAGATTCACGTCAAATTCGGTAGAGGTACACATGGAGAGTATCAATTAGACCCTTAATTATTTTAAGGCAATGAAAGATATAGCCTTGTTTTAAATATATATGATACTTTTCAAAAATATATTGATGCTGAATTATCCAGATATTTGGATACCCATAATAAAACAACATGATTTTTTCGTACCTTTAAATTATTAGTGGTCAGTTGTATTTCATTACTACAAAAAGATGTCATGTTAAGTATAGTGGAAGATGAGTATGTATATTTAAAAAAATGGGAAATAAATTATATAGTAGACAAGATTGTGAAAGGATCTAGTATGGGATCAAACATAAGGAGTTATTTTATATGATATAAAATGTGTGATCCACTTGTATTTAAAACCAATGTTGCATGTAAGGACAAAAAACATCAACTTGGATGATCATTTCTTCCAAAAAGTTCAACAGTATAAGGAAATAGAGCTATGAAAGACATAAAGAACACATAATCCAGTACACATGTTTAGGAATAAAATATTCAAATAATGTTTTAGGAAACATCATGGATTAGTGGGGATTGTGTGAGTGGAAGGAGAAAATGGACAATAAATACTTGCAATCGATGAAAGTATCCCTAAGAATATATTTTTGTTGAGGTTACTTTAAATAGGTCTTCAAGTGAGGCATATTTGGGAGGTAAATTCTATTTTAGTTTACCAAATGTTTTTTCAATGGATTCTGGTCACCAGAAGTTAGAGTGGTACACATTACAAGAAGAAGTAGAAAAACCTCCCCCTGGGTAGTGGGATCATCAAAATTTTAACATTATTAAATGATCATATAGTGGGGAATTAAAGTTTATGATGTTTGGTAAATATGAGGTGTCACATAGTTGGAAGCAATGCTAAGGTGATATTTATACATTAATAGGGTTTCAAGGATCATGTTTATCTTTCTAACCTACTGTAAATTTGTGTTTAGTTATATGGGACCTTAATAATAAACAATATTTTAAGAAGAGATTTTATTGTAGAGCTGGGTAGCTTCTGGGGATTACTTTTATTTGTTTAATATAGTTGTGATCAACTGTTTCATTCAGTTATTATAAAATGAAGTAGTCGTGTTTCTTCCATGTATATAGGACCCATTGATCCATGATTTTTAATCTCTTTTATTCACATACATCATTATATATTTTCATTTAATTTATTTCTAGTAACATGAGTTTGTATGATTATTCATGTGTAATAAAGGATTAATTTTTATGGAATGTAAGATTAAAATCCTTCCTACTTCCATTTAATTTAGTAAAAGTTTTTTTTTACAATTTAGGGTGATATTTCAGTGGATTGGCATGTGAAATTGTTGTGGATTAATTAGAATAATTTATTACTACTTTATATAACAAGTAAAACTAACCAACTTCAACGTATAGACTAAAAAGATTTAGTAGATAACATCTATGCAGTGTAATAAACACCATTCCATTTGGAATATCAATTTTATAAACATTATAAATCCCCTAATATTTTCATTTATATTGAATATACTAAAAAACATGATTTAAGTGAAATTTATTGTTTATCAAAAAAATTACCATGTTCATAGAAATATGACACAACTTAAGAATTTACATTTACAATATATTGATAATACATTCAACTCACCATCTGTCAATCACTTCCTGTCATGATTATACAAACACTAATGGAGAGGGAAGGAGAAATAAAATATAATGGAAATATGTGCCTCCAATCTATTTTTAATACACAATTATCTTAATCAAATTCTAAATTAGTAATCTTTTCCACAAATAGAGTTTAATCACTTCAATTTCCCTATCATAATTTTTATATCACTCTCTCCATATCTATCGTTACTCCCGTGGTGTTATCCCATTAAAATCCAAAAAATAATATACTAACACAAAATATTCGTGGTTCCAATATATTTGTAAATTCATTTGAGTTAATAAAATAAACATCTTCAATTTCATGTAATCTTTATATATATTTTAATACCTTTCAATTAAATATATTGCATATCCTCTAATTATACAACTATTAAAACCGTTGACAACCATTTCCAATCAATACCTCCAAATTATTTCTTAATGTCCCATGAATGAATAAAAATACATGGAAGCTAATTAATTCCTCTATTTTCCCACAAGTAATTTTTTCCCTATTAATCCCAAATAAATATATATTACTCAATTAAATAATCAAAAAATTATAAATATTAATTTTATTTTTCTAAGGAAATTACATTAATATATAAACTCTATATTAACCCAAATAAATTTAATTAATCTCTAAAATAACGTATGTCAAAATTCTACCTAAAATAATAATTTTCATCCTCAAAACATCTCTAGGATTTCTATAACGCAAAATAATCTGGATACTATTGTATTTTGTGATCTTTTATCTCTAATGTTTCCTCATAAATGTACCCATTATTCTATAATAATCATTCCAAGGGAATGAATTTTCCATTTAAGGATTTCAATTATGTATGAATAAATCAAACCACTCATTGAATAAAGGGTATATAAGATTATATATCTATAGATTCCCACCAAATAATATTATATGGGTCTGGTTGAGACTTATTAAACTATAAAACATGGTATAAATCATGCAGTATAGTATACTCCAGTGGAAACCTTAATTTGTAAGAAATATTTCAAATTAATTCAATTCTTTCAAAATGATCTATATTCCAATGCACTATAATTACTTAATTTATAATCCTTTGATCCCCAAACCATAGTAAAACATGAAAAATGAATTGATCATAAACTATAAACACTAATTATCATCATTAAAATTTTTCATAATACATATACCATGTTAGTGAGATAATTAATCTATAAAAAATTAAATAAATACAATACATCATATAATTCACCAATCCCCAACCTAATATAGACCACTATCTTTTTTCATCGTAACATAGAGGCAATCAAAACTACCTTTTATTAAATTATTTTAAAGGATCCATAAATTCCAATTATTGATAACTACTTTTATATACAAATATATCTAATATATAGTGATTCTACAAAGATATTATAAATTCTAATATATAATATTGAATTACATCCTTCTAATTCTCTATACTTCTTTCAGACTAGCTACCCTTTTCGAATAATAAGATGTAATCATCTTTGACTGAGTACCCATAAAAATTTGATATCCTATTCTAGACCCTAAAATATACTAAGAATCTATATCCTATTGTATAGATAATGGAATTACATGAAAACTTATTATTTACATTATGTGTAACTAAACTAAGTCTTATGCTTAGAATGTCACCGAAATGGGTAAAATGTCAGCAAACATTTTTTTCAATCCAAAAATACCAAGATCATGTTTTGATTCCATGATAATGTTAAAAAGATAGAGAGGTTACATAATTCATTTAGGTATCTATTGATTAACCTTCACAATATGAAAAATTAAATATCAACAAACATACATTCATATGTCATTCTTTATTCTATACCACAAAAAATTACTTATTATGTCTTGATACATTTATATTTTCCTAGAAAAAACTACCTAACTGGAGTTATGAAACACTTTCATAAAGGCTTCGATAAATCTTGATATAAATAACATTATATAATTGAAATAAAGCATCAAATACACTACTAGAGACAACTCATCAATGGGATTCACATGGTTTTGGGCATCAATAATCATCATACATTTATTATAATCTACTTGTCTAGCTATTACATAATCCAATAGTGTATAAGTGATTTCAATCTTATATAATACTATATGGTAACCATCCTCATGAACCACCAAATGCATATCCACCATTCATCTCATCATTTTCATTGATCATTCAATTACCGTACATATTAAATCTCTCTACTCAAGATATTTTCAAGGTAAATACCTTTTATTTTTGAAAATTCCAACTCAAATTTAAAATTCTAAAGATAATGAACCAAAATTCTTTTATTGAAGCATAAATCTAAAAAAATGAATATATACACTAGACCCTTATGTTTAAAATGAACAAAAACCAACCCACAAAATTGGTAATGTCTCCATCTATTGAATTTATGGAAAACTACATCCAAATATATGTCATTCATTAGATAATTTTTTACAAGTGTTCATAATTCACATAATCCATACACCCCTAAATTTTATCATTACATGAGAATACATCCCAAATTTTATTTTAATTCATCAGAATACATTGAAAAAACTATTTTGGTTTTAGTTTAGATTTACATTAGGGACAAAATAATCATTTTTTCAGTTTCTTTAAAACTCTTTCAGGCTTCTCAATCAATTTGAGAGTATATTTCTTTTGGGTAAATGTTTCCTTCAATGATGAATGTTTTAAGTAATCATTAGAAATTCTCCAGTGTTATCCTACTAATCTAAAAGAACTTTGTATCTCAAAAAAAATTCTTGGGACATTTTCAAGACATTACTTATTCCACCATCTCCTGGTCAACCAATTTACCCTTCATAAAGAAAAAAAACATAAAAAAATTTACATTATTAATCCAAAATTGAAACTTCAACAACTTTTGATATATTTGATGACTTCAAAATATTTCAAGGATAATCATCAAATGTATTCCATGACCTTCCCATAAAACTGATTTATTTAATATATCATTTATAAAAATAACTATGGAAGATTCAATCTATTTTGGAAAGATATAAATCATTGGAGAAATAAAAATAATCTGTTTATTATTAAACACAAATAGGATTACCTTATTCTCATTATATTGATACATAATCTTAAATGTTTTTTTGGAATTTTATCCCCAATCACCCTCAATTTGTGATACCGTAACATTAATTGAATAATTAAAATCCACTTTTATTTTTTAATTTTATAAAAAAAATCATCAATTAAATGTAAATGATATTTATTTTCATTGGAATATATATTTTTCTTCTAGGAATATATTGATATAAGTGTAATATATAATCATATGTCATATTAAAAACAACTAGTTCTTCCAAAATCGATAATCTTGGTTGGATAAATCATTCTCTCAAATAAATCTTCTAATTAAATATCCAATTATAGTATCTCTATATGAGCCATGCGATATGAAGGAAAGGGTTAGAAAGTCTATCAAGAACTCCATGTCTTATTCAAGTGGTAGTATATAAAAATATTTGGGAAACACATCAATGATATATTCCACTATCATTAGAAATTATTATTTACATATTGTTTCCTCTAATCCATGAATCAACCATTTTTTTAGAAATTTAATGATCAAAATAACCTATCAATTCAATACACTAGTCTTTCTTGCATGTCACACTCCCATCAAGTGATGTAAAAGAGAATCTATGGCCATAATAGTCAATATGAGTCTTAAATATTACCAACTAATCCATCCCAATTATTACATCATTTTCATTTACTAATAGAACCCAAAATTCAAATGGGATTTATACATCAATAATCATAATGAAAAAATATAAAAATATAAATAATTTCTAATTAATAACTCCATAATGATCCTTAAGATCCATATAATTAGACAATAATTTCCCATGATAAGTCAATTAATATATTTCTGATATTGATTTGAGATATTGATAAACAACCTTATCAAATATAGGATAATATATAAACAAGGAACCTATTATTTTCAAAATTCATTCAACTAGTTCCTTAGGTGAATAATTTTTGTAATGAAAATCTAGCCTTTATTATTTTTCATATACTCAAGTTGAGGGTCACCACTTGTCGTCACATGAGATCCGACTTTAATTTTTTTTATATTTTTGGTATGAAACAATGATACTCACATATGATTAAATGTTTCACCCCTATATTCCCTATAAAACATCTTAAAATATTTCTATTTCTCATACTTATTATACATTTATGGATCATCGGGACAATACTAAATATAATGACTAATTTCACTGAACTAGTAACAAGAAATAAGTCTCTTACATTGAGATAAATTTGAGATGAATTTATTTATGTTCTAAACCTTGTGTAATGTCATTTTTCATCCTCTTTTATCCAATAAATAATTAATTTTCTTCACTTTGTCGATGTTGAAATACATCTATTCATTTACCATCTATTTTTTTCTTCCATCACTACTTTTTTATACCCCCATCACATAAGGGGGTATATCCAACATGATATTATTTGCCTCAATTTCTAGTTATAGACTCATCTAATATCTCTTATATCTATGGGATTAATACATACTAAAAATATGTTCTTGTAGAATTAGTTTAAAAAAGAAGAAGGTAATTCCAATATTTTCATTTTACCTTTCCCTAAAACACAAAACTCTACACATTTCTTCATCTACATGGTACTTTGGTAATATTATTGAGTAAAAAATTATTAAACATGTCCTACATTAAATCCTCATGATCAATTTGTCTAAAACTATCTCCCAACACTTATGAGATTCTCCCTCTACTATGTCTGTAGTAAATTTCACCTTTGAAAAAAATGGAGTTTAAAGAAACAAGAATATTTCTTTGATCCACCCCAATTAATATTTATCCTCCTATACTCCACCATCTCCCCTATTGATATAAGGACTATAGTTCTAAAACAATAATGTTGGAATAAAATTTATCATTCGCTAATGATTTATTTTACCTCTAAATAGTTCATTAACATGGACTATGAAATTCATGAGGTAGAAAAATATTTTTACATTTTTAACTTCTTCTGTATATAAAAGCATATGAAAATTTATTATTTTTTTACCATTAAAAACCTCTATACCTAGAGGCATTTATATAATGCCATATCACCAAATATTCACCCATGCACTATGTAGAGATCTGATAAATTCTCATCATAATAGTTATTCAATATCATCATAATGATTTACACCTATTTATAATAACATTGTTTTATGTTACAATTATTTCTTTCCTTCAAGTTAACCTACCAAAATAAAAAATTATTTTATAAATATTATTGTTCAAAACCAAAAACAGTTTCTAAACCATTTGAATCTATTTAAAAAACTACTTACTTCTAATAGAAGTACTTTAATATCCACTGAACATGAATATAATTATTATACATGTTTATCATAATGCATGAGTATGGTACCCACCCCAATAGATTATTTTTAAAGAAACCTACATGGAATTACATACAAAAAATACCCCATGATAACTTATCATGATTAGACTTTTTAATAACAATATTTCTAGTATAGGTAGTTTATTTATCCCCTTATCTATTCACCTATTACAACTAACCATCCCACTATCCAAACATACTATAATTTAAAAGAATAAACATTAAATTTTTCAAGATACCATTTTTTAATGATTCAACCTATAAAATAAATAACCAAGTCTTAATTAGATCAATAGATTACATCATTCATTTTTATCGTCTGGTAATGGTTGGTAACTAGAGGAAAGGGTTACACATAATCATTAGTGGATTATTGAACCTAAAAAAGAATAAAAAAGTATTTGTAAATACCAAGGTCGATTTATTTTCAAATTAGTACCAAATATATAAAAGTAAGAGAATATATTTTAAAACCAAAACCATTCACTATACTATAACATTTATGAAACTATGTATCACAACATTGTTGATAACAAGTCAATAAACCCATAATCAATATTCAATGGTATAAAACTTACATATATCTTTCCAAGATAATAAACTCCTCCAATGAAAACTGACTGAACATCACAACATCTCAAAATGAACACACCTTACATGATCCACCATTGATATACAAGGCGGCCTTTCCTTCTCATACACAACTACAATGAACATGTACACACATTAAAATATTCAGGTAGGGTGTGTAACGCTTTACACAGTTTGATATCATTGTATCAATCCATGAATTACAATGTTTTGTATATTAAAAACCTATTAAACAATAATATTAATAGAATGTTGAAATATATAGATCATGTATTTTACCAAATAATAAAAATTCATAGACATACTTAATCCTGGTATATTTTATCTAATTATAATCTTAATTCCATAATTCAAGGCATTATGGGAAATAAAAACAATAAATCATATAGAAACACATAAACCAAAAAAACTATGGTAATAGTACTATTATATTTAATAATTTCCCACATGAATGAATACATATAGGTATTTCCATGTCATCAACAAACCTAGGATACCCATTAATCTGGTACATTAGTTGGCTCACAATATTTTCATGGAAGCTTCCAGATCCTCCTGGGATGACAACTAGTTGTCAGGTATCAA
The DNA here is from genome assembly GCA_963277665.1 of Viscum album. Taxonomy (NCBI): domain Eukaryota; kingdom Viridiplantae; phylum Streptophyta; class Magnoliopsida; order Santalales; family Viscaceae; genus Viscum; species Viscum album. The sequence goes on along the minus strand of OY728158.1, from coordinate 809,782,710 downwards.
GTATATGAAATTTGGTAATAATATTACCTCATTATGATATAAAACTCAAAAAAATAAGGCATACAAATAGTGTTTAAAACATTGGTAAATAAAAGTTCTCATCTATTAAACAATAGATATAAAACAACTTCTCATAATTGAATGACCTAATAAGGTTATGGGCACTCATGATAATAAATAACATCTCAAAATAAGAACAAATAAAAAATCACTAACAACCTCTTCCATATGAATCATATCCATGATTCACATCCCAAGATATATATAACAAATAAGAACAAGATAAGAGGATAACTGAAGGAGGGAAAATAAAAGGCACCTAAAATGAAAAACTATAAGAGCTTAATATACTAAATGGTTTATGAAGGGTGTGAGCATAACGGAGCCCACTAGGATCCCATAAAAAAGTCTATATGACCCATTTTAAGAGGATATTCGTCTATTATAGTTTTAAATAAAATTTAAAACATTAATTTTTCATATATAAATATAAAATATTATACTAACATCACATTGATGAAAATTTCATAAAATATTCTTTATTATTTTCTTTAAATGAAGATAGCCACATTGAAACAAATTCATCAATCTAAGCTTCCATAAATCAAAACACCCAATTTAAAACTCACCAAAGAAATATGTTTTTTTTAATTTTTTTAGAATCCATTAAATATGAAAAAACAATGTAAAGAATAATAAAACAGTTATTAGAGAACCCTATCACCAAATAAAAGAGAATCGACAATTTAAAAAGTCACAGTGCTATATATGTTAATAAAAGAGTGGGACACAAGAATAGATACCCCCTATATAAGTCAGTTAGTATAATGGTTAAAGAAATAGGTCCTAATGTAATATGATCTTAGAAATTACTAATAATTAGGACAAAATTCTTAGAAATGTTACATCCAAATAACATAAGCCACCTAACTAGAATGCACCTAGCCTCATTAGTGGCACTCCCCAAAATCCCTGACACATAAATGTGGAGAAACTAGTTGTGTGTGACTACCTACTATAGGAAAAATATTTAACTCTCAATCAGTGCCTATTATACAAAAAAATAAGAAAAAATAGAAGATAAATAAAAAATGATATAATTAACATGAGAAAAAATAAATAAATCTCCCCTCATCTCCAATGACAACAAAAGAAAAAAACCATTACATGTTATCCAAATTCAAATGATAATAGTATCCCCCAATTATGTCAAAGTGCAAATCATAATATGGTTCACTAGGGAGTCTCACACACTCAACATGAAATCTAATTTAAAATTTTATAATGAGATATATAAAAAACATGACTCTGTATTCCAATACATTCCTAATCATTTGAAATATCCATAAAATAATTCCCTAAAGAAAAATATTTAAAAAGAAATTGAAAACCATTTTAACACTAAACCATTTATTTTAAATCATCTATTATTCTAATCCATAACCATTATCCAATTATAAAAATGAATAGGGTTTAATACGTTTTAAATATTAATTTAATAAAAAAACCATTGGAACTTTTTTACAAACACTAATATACCCAAGGTCATTTTTTAAAATAAATGACACATCAAATTATCATTATTCCATGTAAATAATCAATTTAAAATGTTTATAAATCTATGTTCAAGAATAACATATATAATTAATTAGATGAGTAAAGAATTAAAAATTCACATGCATGTTATGTCATAGAAAATAATGAAATAATATTAAATAAACTACCTCAATAAAGTGAAAATTAAGATGAAATTTAAATCCTTTGATGTATAACATTAAAAAAATAAAGGTATAAAATCAAGTGATCCATAAAGAAACTTCCAAGAATATGATCACCCAGAACCTTAAATATATCCATGACAACCATAGGGGTTGAGGTGTTAAATGAAACTAAGGGAGAGAAGGGAAAAAGATACTGAGAAGGAGAATAAATGGGATATATAATGGTTTAACATAATATTCCATTTGTTATTATTGAAGGACAAATAAAAAATTAAATGATTAGGGAGGTATGTCTCTCTCTTCATGAACAAAGGCTTGACTGATACAATTGGAATGAAAGGGCATGGGAAACCATATTAATTCATGTAGGGGAAACCATAAAATTACTTTTTTTTATAAAAATGGTTAAGTACCATGGTAAGGTTGAATGGTTTGTAAAACCATTTTATAATAATGTGATAATGTTGGACACTCACTGGAAACCCTTATGGTTTGGTTTAACAATTAACTAAAACATATGACAACCATGCATAACTACACTATCTAACTGTTGAACAATTTTTCAATATTTTCGTATAGTTTGTTTGACTATTTGAAATACGTGCACTAGACAGCCCCCACGGAAGGGTAAGTTTCATAGTTTCCACTAAGACTCTCATGGGTCACCATGAACCATTAATTTCCTATGCACAATAACCAAGAACATTCTAAATGATCTTAATAACTCTTTATATAAGGTTTACCACATGGTTTTAGTGAAACCCTTTACAATAACCATGTGTATGAGGAACACTGATATCAGGGTCATCAACACACATTACCAAACTTTTTAGTGACCAAGAAGTGACTGTCTAATTGTAGGGAAAAAATAAAAAAATTAAATTCAGGCTTAAATCCTATAAAACATTATATTACCATAAAATAAATTAATATAAAAATTTCTATAGTAACACTGGGTGTTACATTCCACCACAACCAAGGTTACTTCCAACTATAAGTGATGGTTATTTTAGACCATGGGGTTACAAATACTTACAAATTTAATATATTTTAAAAAAACATTTTCTATTTAAAAATATTTCAGTTGATAAAATTACCAGAATAACTATATCATAAATAGAAATCCATTTAAAAAAACCACATGCTTTTTAAATAAAATTCTATGATTTTGAAAATCTAATATTCTTTATTTTAATTATACATACCCATTATTAATTTTTAATAAATATAGATAATGTTTTCATTAAATTAATTTCACATTTATTGTATGAATAAATATTACATTAAATCTGGTATTTTAAAATCAAATCAATCATAAGAAATAAAACCCTAATCAATAAATGAAGGAAGAAGATCCACCTATCTGAGATATTTTCTATTGAATTTTCGGAATGTTTACTGGTCGATAATCTATGTGATGTAGACCTCCTTGACCATTCATCCAAGTTTCTTATAAAACATAGTTACTAGTAACAAAGAACTATAATTCACATTTTTGATAATTTTTCATGAACTATTCATCTTTATAATGACTCCATTATAAATTGTCATAGACCCTGTGTAGAACTTAGGTTTAGAAGATGTGAACTCCAGTGAGTGAATAACCCCCATGTAATTTGACATGGATCTATGTTACTCACTACATATGAGGTATAGAATGTGAAGGGTAAAATGGTAATACATAGATAGTGTCATGATCAACATTTCATTTGGAATGAACTCATGTAGAACATCATAAATGTAATGAATTGAACCAGGCAGTTAATGAACCTGACACCCGAACTAATGCACCACAAGGCCCGAAGGGCATTCTTATATGCCACCTGATGGAGACCAATGCCTAGTAACCACATGGATATATTTGGGAATGATTTATCCTATAATACATATATAAATATAGAATAATTAATAGATGTAATATCAAAAATAAATAATAATCCCAAATAGCTCATAAATAATTAATATGATCAAAACCATTTGCATAAATATAAACATCATCCCTAAATAAAATAATAAAAGAAGGTATAAAAGATACATGGAAAATAAAAATAAAACAAAATTACACCAACTTGATTTTATCTTAAACAAACTCTATGAGACCTTTGGTTTCTCACCATCACCCACCATACCCACATCATCCTTAAGGAATAAAGGAGGGATGCAACAAAAATCCTAGAACGAAAAATATATAGGCATGAGTTAAAAGTCTCCGTAAGTCATGAAAACACATTAAAACATTGAAATATGTTTCATAATGAAATTAATAAATTCTAGTTTTAGAATAAATCAATAATGTAATCTTTTAAAATATAATGTATGGAAACCATAACAATTCCATATTCATCTTTCAAAACATTTAACATTGTTTTCTATAATTGAAAAACATGCATTGAAAATATTTTAACCAACTACAGCTTTTTTGACACCAAACTTCTGTTAACATTTCTAAGAAAACTCTTTTTTATTAAAATTAAAATGGCCAATTTAAAATATTTAACCTGATGAATTCCCCATTAAGAAACCTGAACACCAATTTTGAAATCAACTATAAAATCCCACACTAGATCCTTTTAATCACAATTGTTTTCTTAGAATCATTGAAAACCCATTCTATAATGTAAATGAATCAATATAAGCACAAAGATAAAATGAAATAAATATTTCAACATACATAAAGAGGAGTAGATCAGAAATGACAAATAAATGATTAAATGATAACGATAGAAGGGAAAATGATAAGAAGAAGTTCTAGATCAAACACCATTATATCGGTATCTAATCAGGAAATTAAATGTGCCCTGGTTTAGAAAACTATATACGTAACATGAATGTTATCTAAACATATAGGAGTAATGAAACTCATGAACCAACTACCAGTATGAATTGAATTTCAAATGAAAATTCATCCAACTAGCTCACACAAGCCTCATTACGATGGCACCTCCTCCTAGCCGCTAGGCCTAGAATGACTATAGGAACACATGAAGCATATAAACCAACCTGAAGAATAGAATTATATCCCCCACTTAGTATCCATGTTACCATGAAGAAAAAGTAAAGTGAAATAAAAGGATAATCAATACATTTATGACACACAAGGCACAAATAACTAACCCTGTAACATCCCTAGTAAGTAATGAATAATAGATATTTTTATGTATGTCTATTAATTAATTATATAGTGTTTTAGAGGCTTAAAATGAAAATAAATCCAATCTTAAGCATGGAATACACTAATATTCTTAAAAGATTGTTTTACTGCCTTTTGATGACAAACTCTTTTTAAATCAATATTTTGAAAATTTTATTATCAATATTTTTCAAAAAAAAAAATATTCATTATGATTGGGACATTGAATTTTACATTGGATAAATTTTTGGTATTTTTCTGACAATGTTCATTTTTTTAATGAATAGTGAAAAATACTGCATTTTACATCAAAACTGCCTTTTCATTTAATTTAATTATATGGTTAGATTATATTTTTAATTGGTCTTAAAGTTTAATCTGAATATAATTTTACCATTTAATCCAATGGTGGTCATTAGGATTAATTTCACTTTGGAATTGGTCATAAACTAATGCCAAACTTTTCGTAGATATTGTTTAAAAAAAACCCGCTATTTGTCATGACAGCGGGAATTAATTATTAAATAAATTAATGTAACTTATATGATTTGAATTTTGTAAAATAGACATCATTTTTGAATTCGGAATATCAAATATAGTTTAGGGTGAATTTTTGGTAATTTTCTGAAAAACTTCAATTTTTGATGAATAGTGAAACCACTAAGTGGTACTTATAAAAACTGATTTTTCCGTTTAAATGAAATTTTGCCATCATTGTGTTTTGAATTTCAAAAATCCGACATACATGGTTGTAATTAATAAGTAAAATGTGGTTCAATGGGATTAAAATAATTTTTTGGTGAATAGTAACTTATTAAGTTCTTAATCGCGATTAGTGGTAATTAGTGTAGTTTAAGGTAAAAATAATGTTTTAATAGTATGAGATGAGCTTGACACATGTCCTAACTTCATTGTATGTGTCATGGCTGACCATGACAAGCCATGGGCCAACATGGGGACCCCATGGAGCCACTTTGGTTGGGAAATGACATAAATAACTTTTTATTTAATGTTAAAGTAAAAATGACACAAACATGAGTTATGTTACTAAAACAATTTTTATATGGGGTTATACAAGACATATTTTTGACTATAAATATTCATTAGAAATATAAATAGGTTTCCTACATCATAGTATTTTTTTATAATTTTTAGACATTAAATAAATTAAATTATTTATGACATCATGATGATGCAGCGATGACCTCATTATTTAACGATTTAAATAAAATGGAAAGTTAATGTAAAATCTAAAACCTACACATGGAAAAAACCAATTTGATGAGTGGATTTCGAACCCTTATCACCTTAGCATCGAATTATATCAATGTGGGACCTTTTGTATCCGAAACTCATTTTAAAATAAAGTAACTTATCTTTACTTTCCAAGAGTGCCCCTCCTCTCCTCTTATAAAAGGCCCCCACCTCTACCTCCTAACCCACACTCCAAAAGCCTTTGGCTCGGCCAACCCCTGCCCATTTTGTCTCTACAATTACTTCTATTACTCCTTGAAGCCTCACTTTGGGCAGAAGCCTTCCCAAGGAAGCCTTTGAGCTCAAACCAAAGGGAGTTACCCGATTTTAAGGTAATGTCTTCTTTTGAGTCCTTTTGTTTTATTTTTCTTCTCCAACCCCCTAAACTCTTTTTATTATTTTCTTTTGTAACAACTCTAGTATCCTCAATATACTAGGATGTTGTTATAATAAGGATTCGAGCTACACTTACACACACATACATATAATGGTTAATGAACATATTATTTCCGTTGATGGTGAATTTATGCCTCCCGAAACGATGATTGTTCAACATTCTTTTAACACATTCAAAGGTGGACATTAAGATGTCACTATATTTATATATGATATATAATATGTTTATGTTTTACTTAAGATTATTTTTTTTTTCTTTTTGGTCATACCTTTATGGTTTCCATTATAGGTAAACGCGATATCTTCATTTAAGGAAGTGCGGACTATCGCCCCCTCAAAGTGATTTGATTCGTTAAATACCATATGTGGGACGTATAAATGATGGAACTATGATATTATATATGATATTATACTGGAATTATAATATACCTATATATCATTATGATTCCATTCTATAAAATACAAAATAGAAATGAAAGTAGCCTTCATGTGTACGTACGGCTTACCGTCTCCATGAACGGTGCATTTCATTTCTTACCTCTAAATGATTATGTAATATTATAAATGCTTGTATATACTGTATATATATGATATATACATAATGATTATAATTCTGGATATAATGGATACATGAACAACATGTAATTATAAAGGTTTTATTTTTGACTCAAGTACCAATGATCATTAAAACGACCGTTATTAACTTAAATAATTACATAGTGTTCATGACATGGAAATAAGTGATATAAAAGGAATAATGAACTTGAAAAAGGTTCTTAAAGAAGTACAAATTAACTCAAGTTTATTATTCAGGACATTAAAGAACGATCGATTCAAGTCGGACCCGAGGTATGGGACTTCATCTCAATCCCCTTTCATTGAGACATATTTTGTTTTATACACAACCTTCTTTTATACGGTGTATAAACCCCTTTGACTTTTACGTTTATCAAAAAGGAATCTTTTTTATACGAAGTGTTTTACTAAATGACAAAAGGGAATGTTTTTGTCGTACGTATGCGGCGACAATGACTTCTCCGCCGCCGTGACCGTTATTTGAGTTTCGGCTTCCTCTACAAGCCATACCTTCTTTTTAAAAGAAAAATAAATTCCATGTTTTAATTTTCTTTTATTTTGGTATTGAAAATGGTTTTCATAATGTTTTTATATCAATGTGTTGTATTGATATCTTGTGATTGAAAGGTGGAAATGTTATGTTTCCTTTATGCATGTTTTATGTGATACGATTATGTTGAGGTTCTGGGGCATTATTATGAAGACGGGTGGTTCCGTGATAAACTAAGGGCGGGTGAGCCCGATATAGCTCTCCGATGCATTGGGTAACGCGAAGGAGTGAAATATTAATGTTTCTCTGAAGAGATTTAGGGAATATACTATGATTGGTATTCCAAACGTAACCAAGAGGGTTACTCCCTACGTAAGGATGTTATGAATGCCTCAAGTTACCTTTATGTCTTTTGATTTCTATGATTTATTCATGATTTGATGAGGTATGTTAAAATGCTTATGTTTTATGGGTAATGTATGATCTCATTCTTATGTATATATGTACCCATGTTTCCTTTCCATATTTTTATATCCCTTACTGATCTTTTTATGCTCATCCCAAGTTTTTTTGAAATGTTTTTCACAGGTCAAGGGAAAGGTACATGATATGATGATAATGTCAAGGAAGTGTCAAGAATGAATCCATGTTTTATTTTAAATATGTTTCCATTGATGGGAAATAAGAATACTATCTTTATGTAACCACTTTGTTTATATGTGGAATGTAATGTAAGTTTTATGATCTAATTCTCTAAAACTCTAAACACGAAATGATCCTCAATGTGTAATCTTGTAATAACTAAATATTAAGTAAGGTTTAAGGCTGGGGCCTTATAAACCCTCACCTCAAACACCCAACAATGAATAGACCCAAAAACATATGCACTGATGACATAGACATGAACATTCCAAAACAAAGGGAACAAAAAGAATCTTATATAGAGAAACAAACCAAAAAAGGGGGAATATATTTAGACAATTCAAATGGGAAATCAAGGGGTGTATTTCACATTAACCATTTTAAAATTGAAGTCCAAACTAGGAATTTTACATAAATCACATATAAGAATTCAATGTCCATTTCAAATTTCATAAAAACCCACCTTAGATATCACATATAAAATGATTAACACTATACTCTATTTGAAAAAAAATATTACAAAGACACTATTAAACATGGGTGTTATTCCTTAAAATTCAAAACAAGGACAGAGTCCAGCCATTTCCATCAAAACATTTCAAATATCCATCAAGGTATTTCCCAAAAGGGGTAAAACACACTCTCAATTAAAATAACCCTTTGAAATTAAATAAATAACCTATTTCTAAATCATCTTCATGTAAATAAATTACATTAATTCAAAACTCCCATTATAACATAATTTTCACCAATTGGAAACAAACCGAGATTCAAAATACAAAAAATTTCTTTTAAAACCATCTCAAATGAAACATATTCATTTTGAAAAATCATTTCATATGAAAAATTCCATTTCCAATAAGAAAACATGAAAACTAAATGAAAAAAATTTATAAAAATATCGTAACATAAAAATAAATTGTTTTAGAACATGAAAAGGATATCACATATATTCATACATTTAATAAAAATTAATTAAGAAAGTACGTCAACACATTTAATATAAAAATAAAATAATTTCATAGAAACAACTAATAAGAAGAAAGATGGGCCATGAAGAAACATTTCACATTCAATGGAAACCACACTAATGGGGATAGAGACAGAATCTACAGAACCTCGATTAAAAATACCCCAATATTATATCAACCCAAAACCCAATAATTTTTCTAATGAGATCTAGGGTTAATAGAGAAGCCAAATTAGGGGTATAATAGAAGGTGTAATAAGAGAGAAAGAGAGGAATAATCACCTTAAAATCTCTTAGAAATAACTGAAGAGATTCTATGAATTAGAGTAGAATGAATTTGGAGCTCCTTATTAGGTTCCCAAGGATTTTATGATGAAAATTTGGGGAGAGATGAGTGAAACCCACTGCAATATGAGCGATTAGTTTTTTGAAATTACCAAAAATTTAAAAATTGGGAGATTTCTCATGGTGTGACCACATATTTTATAAAACTATGCACCAATTTTTTGCATCCCATCCCAAGAAATAGAGTACTTGATTGGTTTAGTCATGTGGTTTTCCAAAATGTGTGCATGCCATACATGAACCCCTTCTAAGACCAAATAAGGTAAAATGTATTTGGGGATCACCATATATCTTGAAAATACTTGTAGAATCCTTTAAAATGGATTTTCTACCATGAAATATCATCCACAGGAGGAGGATTTATACTAATAATTTAGGGAAACTATGTTTCTACAAAAAATCCTATAAAAAATTAATCACATAGAAAATACTTTTGACACTAAAAATGACTCATGTTAAGAAAAAATAATAAAAAACCATCAACATAATTACACAGGGGTTGTCATTAACTCCCCACCACATTAATTTATTCCGAAAAAATGTATATTCAAAACATAAAAATCAAAGAAGATGAAAGATCCAAAGTGAACCTAACTGAAATAACTGCTTAAAAAAATCCCACGTCAAGTATAATAAATGGTATTCTAAAATGATCAAACTGATAAAACACGATGTTTCCAAATTTTTACAAAGAAGGTAAAATTTATCATCTGGAAAGATGTATTACATAGCATGGGAGTCCAAACATGGTCTCCCCACTATTTAGAAATCCTAACACATGAGAGTGAAAAGAAACATAATGACGGAGTAATCCCAAAATAACTTTAATACCATTAGATAGACTCAATATCAAACAAAAAATGCCTCAAAACCCAAGGAAATATGAATAACTATAGGTGACCTCAAGAGAAAGTCCTGAGTTCTCACCTTGGTTATGACCCAAATTGATAACTTAGGGTTAAAAACTAGACCCCCATTTATGGTTCATCTGAATATACAAATCCAAGCACCTGCTTTTATACCAAAATATTCTAGTAAATCACGTACCCTAGTTACCCAATCATTCACCCAATTACTATCTCAGGTCTGAAAAATGAGTATCAAAATTTCTCAACACAATAAATATAAAAAAATAAAGTCTCAAGGAAGGATTTTCTAAATAATGAGGCACATAAAAATCGAACTCCGAGGAAACTATAATAGAAGTAGTCAACAAAAACAATAACCCCAAAATCCATATACTATGGAATGCGGGCGGAGTACTCCAAAAAAATCAATTTCATAAATGACAGACAAATCCATTCACAAAAACATTATCAAAGGGAACCACCCACAATATTCTAATAATTACAACTGATGCTCCCAAAACCAATATTATAATAATCAATGTAAAGGTCCCCAAACAAACAACTCATCCACAAAGGGATCAAACCTGAGACCTATTCTGGAAGAAAATATAACAAAACATTATGACGATAAGATAAATTGAATTAATTGATGTAAAATGAAGAATAATTTTTTATGATGTTTGGGAATACTCTGGATCCCTACAATGGAAGCACAATCTAGGTACTTTCATCCAATAGGAATGACCATTGGCTCTATTCTCTGGATCATCTTATTTTTTCTCCATAATTATCTAGTTATCCATAAAATATCAATTGGAACTAAGGAATCATCCATCACAGGATGTCTAGATGGCTAACTTTCATTCGAATGGTGTCATTGAAAACCTCCTGAATATATTTCTTACTAGACACAAGCATAATTGTTCAAAAATATAGATGAATACCACCATTGAAGAAACAAGATTTCTCTATATCATTAATTACTAGATTATATAAAAGATGGATAAATTTAATATTTGATTGATGTACCCCCTATCTTATTATTCAACCTCATAAAGACTCAGAAAATCATGTTATTTATCTACTTTCACATCCTCCATAAAGAACCAATGATCAAAAAAAATCCTCATGAACTCCCAAGACTTACCATCATGCATGAAATAAGGTACCATTGTCTTCCACCAAACATGGATAATGAAAAAAATATATCTATCAATATCTCTGACCCTTGGATATTCAAGTATCCCAACTGAGTTTAGAATCACCTCAATCACATTAAATAACCATACCACTTCCAAAGACCCATTTACCAATATATAAAGATGGTGGATGTATGTTCAAGAAGTAAAATAAAGGGTTTGCAATCAAGTAATGTACAATGTCCACCACTCCACTCCGAGTCTGGGTTGGATATAGAACTGATGAAACCCTGTCGACAATTTTTGGAGACAAACAAAGGATAAAAATATATAAACATAATCAATTCTTGTCCCAAAACATGAAAAAATCGATTCCTTCAGGAGAAATGAATCAATTTAAACAAAAATCCATTCAATAAAGAACACATCATTCATACTAAGAAAAAAAGTTTTCAATTTAAATAACCATTTTCTCTAAGAAATTTTGAAATCACCAAACTCCAAGTTGAATTCTTGAAAAAAATACAACAAAATCATTTATAACAAAACAACCTATATGGAATACACACCACCCAAACAAAGAACCCAAAAAATCTCATTTTAAAATTCAATTTTGATTTTAAAAAAATGTATCCAAATAATTATCATAAAAATGAAATATAACTTTTTGGAAATAACTTCTATTATTGATTAATATTAAAACTTCCTTTTCCATTTATTCACTAAAACTAGGTTTGAAGGTGAACATTTCATAAAGTCCTCTCATTTTCTAAACACATTGATTTAAAAAAAAGTACAAAAAAATCACAACACAAGAGTTCTAACATGGTTCCTAAAAGAAGAAACCCATCAATGAAAATCAAAAAACTCTATAGTCTACCTTAAACAAGTTATAATGAACTCATGGGAAATATTAAATCTAGAGTAAATGAAATTGGATAATTGGGGAAGAAACAATGTAGTGTTTCATTGGCCATATGGGTTGGGTAACCATGTTATAATCATGGAACACACTATTTTAAAGTGGAAGGCTCAACCACATGATCGCCACATTGTTTCCTATGCCATACGATCTGACAATGCAGCTCATGTTCTCTTCTATTAATTTTTTACCCCAATAATAATGAAAATTCCCAATATCACTTATGTAATCTGATGGGATTATAAATATATTATTTCACATAAAAACACATTATAAAAAACAAAAAACTAGGTTTCATTCACCATAAGAAACAAAAATACCCATGAAATCATGAGGTTAGAGATGTGAATGAGCTAGATAGACTATCCCTACCCATACCTCTCAAGATATAAAGACCATTACCACCTTTCTATCGGGAATTCCCCAAATAAAAATGTCCACAAAAAAGGATTATATTTTTACCAAATAACCAAAAGAAACTCTTATATAATTTGGTAACCAGCCTACCAGGTCTACCACGAAATCAGAACCTGTTTCGACCCTCCACAAGGCTTGAAGGGAATTATCAATCCTCATAGATAGAAATAAATGCCTAAGAATCACATGAATCCATTTAGGAATGATTTCCCTAATATCATAGATAGCAAAGATAACTGAATGAATAAATAAATTATTCAAAAAAACATTTCATTTAGGTCATATCAAACTACACTAATCAAAAACATTTTCATAAATACAAACACTATCCATAAATAGTAGGATACAACAAGGCATAACAAATATAGGGTATTAAAATAAATCAAAAATAAACCGATACAAACTGAGCGTGAACTAACTCAAACACTTGTTTCTCACCACCATAGACTTCACTCCACATTGTCCTCAATTAATGAATAATAGATCCAACTAAAAACTATGAACCATAAATATATATTCATGAGCTAGAAATCCTAATAGGGTAACACAACACACAAAAAATATGAAATATGATTCATATAAAAATTAAAGATTTCAAGTTTTAATTTTTTTTAGAAAGAATTATTTTCAAATATATCTTATATAATGAATATAATGGAAATAATCTTCCAAAAAATCTCAATTTTATTAATAAAATTTGAAATCAATTCTTAGAAAACGTATCCACCAGCCTAAGATGTTTCAAAACTGAACTCCCATTAACATTTATCCTGAAAAATAAATTTTTTTATTTAAATTAAAGAAACAAAATTAAAATATTTAACCATCCTAAATAATCTTTTAGAAAACAAAAAACATGTTTTTTAAATCCACCCTAAAACCCAAAAAAAGATTCTTTTTTGATTTCAAAAATGGTTTTACAAGCTTCTTTGAAAAATCATTTTGCAATGTAAATGAACCAACACATGCATGTGTTATGAAAAATAAATCAAGATCCATACATCAAGAGGCATAGATCAAAAATAAGTAAGAAATTGTACCAAAATATTGAAATCTAGGGAATGATACAAATAATAACTATGCCAAACTACCCAGTGTCAAGAACTGATCAAGAAGTTGAATGTGTTGTGGGATATAACCTAAAACCCTAATTTGCAACAAATATAGCCATAAAGGTGTATCATAACTCACTAAACAAATACTATAATGTTATAAAGGTCAAACCAGAATTCATACAACTATCCCTCACAAGACTCATTGTAATGAAACCCCCTTATATCCCTTGTGCCTAGAAGATTAGAGGGACTCTAGTTTTGTGTCGACCAACTAGAGAAATAGAATTAAATCTCTCACATAATATATGAGTTCCCATGAATAAAAAAGGGAAGTGATGTGAATGAATAATGAATCCATGTCTAACATACAAGGTTAAAACATCTAACCCCCTAACACACTTCATTGATTATTCCAAATATCACATACAACCATTACATAAATAGAAACATTCACACAGAAGTGAAAAAATAAGAATCTTGTAGAGATAAACAACTTACAAGAGGTTTAATATAGATATATATGTGAATGGGGAAATCAAGGGGTTCTAATTTACGTAAACTATTTCAAAACAAAGTCTCATCCATGCCTTTATAAAAAACACATATTAGAATGAAAATACCGTTAGACATTTTATAAAACACCAATTTAGGTATTTATTATACAATGATGGAAGCCACAAACTATTTTAAAATACCTTTCAAATCCACCCTAAAACATCAGTATTCATTCTTGAAATCCAATACAAGGCTAAAGGACACTATTTCCATCAATGAATATTAATGATACATCAAGCCATCCACACAATGAAAAAACCATGAAATCATGTCAAATCACCATTTGAAATTCAAAAAATAACATATTTCTAAATACGTTTCTGATTGAAACCTCACATATAATCAGAAATAACATTAAAACATAGATTTAACCCATGTAAAAGTAAACATCATTTACAATTTAATAATTAAATTTAAAAATATTTCAAAATCCACACAAGAATTTTAAAAAAAATCATAGTATAAGAAAACATTCCCTTTCAATCATGAAAACATGGATTTTAAAATAAAAACACGTATACGAAGATAAAAACTCAATGAAATGGTTTTAAATATCAAAATTATATAAATAATATTAATAATTTAATAAGAATTAATTTAGAATGCACAATCCCAATTTTTATTCCCCAAGAAATAAAATTCATAGAAATTCATTGGAAGAAGTGAAATCAAAGACAAATTGTTTTTCTTCAATGGATACCTCAAAAAATGAGATAGAGGTAGTATCTACATACACTAGAAACAAAAAACCAAAACATTAGATCCACCTAAAACCCTAAAATAAAAAATAATAGTTCTAGGGTCCATAGGGGAAGCCAAATAGAATAGAAAATTGAATGATAAGGAAGAAGAGAGATATAGAGGAATAATCACCTCAAAATATCCAGTTAATATCTAATGAGGTTACATAAATCAAAGGATAAAGAATTTTGAGCCTCTACTTGGGCTCTTAATAGTCATCTCATGCAAGGGGGGGGGGAGATTGGTGGAATAGTTCTCAATTCAAGAGGCAAGATTGGAAATTCCTCAAATTTTAAACACTTAGACATGCCATATGGTTTGTCTACGTAGGATCCAAAACAGTATTCCAACCATGTGAAACCCACTTCCTAGACAAAGATTACCCTCATAGTTCGGATATTTCATTTTCCTAACCATGCACCAATAATGTGTTATCATTTTTCTAGACCGAATATGCCTAATTGTTTTTGGGGAGCCCCGTATGGTTTGAAATACCTTGTGGAATCCATGAAAATGACTCTGTCCTTGTGACATGTCCATCTGTATGGGTGCCACATGGTTTCTATTACCTTTTTTGGGTTAACCATGATTCTCCAAAATAGCAACCAAAAAAATGAAATTCTATCTAAAAACAAAAAAAGACATAAAAAACTCAATATAAGATAAAATAAATTAAAATTAACAATTTATTGATTTGGGGGGTGTCACAATAATTACCTCAATGAATCCATTTATAAATAAATCATTGTAAATGAGGTTTCTGTGTACTAGAGAATAATTATCTGAAATTTATCCATATTCTTATGAATATATATTTTTTTACGAAAATTCCATTAAAACATTTTTAATAATCTACACTATTATAGTATCTTGTCAGGATTCCACCACATCCTATGAAAAAATATAGTGAAATCAAAGAAAATAAAATTATATAATTCCCAAATATTTATAAGGAAAACATATCTTGGTCAAATTTTCCATTAGTAACATCATCTATAAATAGAATCAAATAATTTTAGGTTCCACATAATATTATCTCTTTCTCACACTCCAAATAATCACTTAAATGGTTTCAAACGTTTTAAATTTTTAATTTTTTTTTAAAAATATTTAACATTTCAATCAAATTATTTGACATAATAAAATATACCACCATGATTTCTATTCATCCTTAACTATATGTAATAACCCTCTAAAAACATATTTAAAATCCTTTAATTTGACCACCATTAAAACACATGAGAAGAATTTGAAATTACACACATAATTAGTTCTCTATTTTCCATGAATGATTCAAATTTCATTTCATTAAATTCTTTCACTTACTAATCCATATGTCATTTTTTATCTATTCATCACACATCAAGATAAATAAATAAATAAATATATATATATATATAAATATTTAATTATCAAATAATTTTAATGATAAATTATATTTTTCATGAAAAATACTTTAATAAATAAACTGAAGATCATATCAACATCACTTAACTAATCTCTAATTTAATATATGTTATAATAGGTTCTTCTCATTTGTGTCAAATTGTCATAAATTTAGAAGCATCAAAATTGTTTTGGATTATTATAATTGGGTAATGTTATTTTATATAATGTTAAATATTTTAATAGTTAATATATTTTTTTGAATCATTTATATATATATATATGTATATATTATGTTTTAAATGTTTTATAAATAAGTTTAAATTGTTTAAATTTATTCTTATAACTGACTATCCTTGAATATAAGAGTAACATTTTAGTTATGAAATAAAACATTTATTTTTAATTCAACAATTACTATTTTTTTATTTTAGTTACATGTTTAACAATAAAGGCTGATTATATTTGTACATATTATGTGTTAGAGTTATATTATAATTAATGTATCTGTTGATTGTTGATCTATTGATGATGGGACTTTTTGTGTGACTGATCACTAGACACGAATATTTAGATCTATTCTAGAAAAGTGAATGTTGGATTTTTGTCTCACAAAGCTTTATATTGAGGGGCATTTGGTATTGAATTATTATATTCCATTATATAAATAGTTTCATATACCACATATATGTGATTCATTTAGATATTTGTTAATATAATTTGGATTTACTTTCATGTAAGAAACAGATATGTTGTGTTGTATAAAGTGTAATAAATTAATATATTCGGAACAAGTTTATTTCATTGAAGGAATTATATTCAAAAATTTAATCATTAGAAGCATACCTACATACAGGTATTACATGATATGTAAATATTGTATGATATAAAAAAATATAATTTAAATAAGGTATATATGGAAATTTTATGACTAATAATACCCATAATATAAAAAATATGAAATGATAACCAAGGAAAATACTTTTCATGACATAAATAATCTATTTTAGGTCATCCTAACCATGAATTTCTAATAAAATATCTTATATAAGAAATGAAAATTATAGAGGAACCTTTTTTTGTAGGTGTCTATACTTGATGATATATTTTGGTAACATTTATCTTATTAACCCTAACTGTTACGTTCTTATAAGAATAATTCTATGTGAAATGATTTTATGAATTGTGTAAGGAGTTTCCAACTTAATTAATCTAGAGGTATATATTCTATAATTATCATGATTTTATACCAGATATAGTCATGGATTAAGCTTTTATCTTAGCTGGATTATGTCAACATAACATATGGATCTTCGATAACTAAATAGATATATTGTATGAAATCAACTTTTTAGTGGGTGTATATTAAATAAAATCACAATTCAAGTGATATAAAACATAATACTCACCCAAATATATGTATTTTTATAAATTATGACATGCATATTTATTATAATTTTATGTTATTTTATATGATAGATCTATATATTAATAGAATGGTATGTATAGGTGAGAAGTGATCACAAGGAAAAACATTGAAAACATATAAATGTAAATGTTATATAAATCAATATCTCTAATTATGAATCATGGATATTAGATATTGGGTGTGCATATAATACATATGAAAATTATAAGAGACATAATTGAATGATTTAATTGTTAAAAGAAATAGATATACATATTAGAAATGGGGAAAAGTTTTTCATATTGGATGTAGGTATTTATGATATACGTGTACCATGTAAATTAGTCCTAAAATTAGAATACTATTAATATTTTTTTCATTGATAAAAATATTATTTCTATATATTATTTTCGAAATGATTTTTTGTTCATTATTGACAATACATAATTTGTTTGGTGAACTTATCCGAAAAATTGAATATATCATTCTCACATAGACACCAAATGTCAAGTATGAGTAAAGTTGTTTCACCGTGATAGAAGATGATGCAGTCTAGATTTTTATCTTCCAAAAAACATCTCCAATATTTGAGATAAGTGGAATGATCCCCACTCAAAAAGATGGTTGTGGATTTCCAATATCAATGATGAGAATGTTTTGATGGATTAAATTTCAATTTTCTAGTTTCATCCGCGAATAATTGGTGTATTTTCCATCTAAAGATATGTAGATCTCTTTGAGAGCTTTGATTTGACTGGTCACAGATCCCAAATATACTTACGGATCAAAAGTTATTGAACTCAAATTATGGATAAATTTTTTAAAGGAATATCCCTGATTTATGTGGAGTAGATATGTGGAGGACCTACGTGGAATAGATTAACAGATGCGTATGTTTTACACCCATACATGGAAGGACTACATGGGGGGGGGGTTATGTTAAGGAACTATGAGAACAACCTAAATTCAAACAACCCCCTCCTTGCCTATAAATAAGACCCTTGGGCTCTCCATTTTAGTGGTGGAAAATTTGGATGAACTCTCGAAGATCCCGTTGCGTAGATCCTTTTCCTAGGTTCTCAAGAACTCTCATGTAATTTTACAAAACACGAGAGAAGAGAGAATTGAATGGGTAAAACTGGTTTAAATGCTATTCTAGGTCTATAACATATGGAGCTACACTAAGGACTTGTGAAAAGGGTATGTGTGGTGCACCTGGGTGACACACCTTGGTGGAGCACCTGCACAACACACCTTTGGGGAGCACGTGTGCGGCACCCCTCAGCAGAGCACCTGCGCAGAACACCTGCATGACCTTGCTGGTCCATACCGTGGGGGTCTGCGCCCCCATACCCCTACTCAAGAATAATTTCTATCTACGGTCCCATCCCTCTTGGCTGGTCCATTTGCTTCCGTCATTGACCCTAGGAAAAACTGAGAGTCACATTGTAATCCTTTCGGGTTGGGTTGCTGATATTTTCCATTGCACCCTTTATGTGGCCCAACTTATCGCCTTGTAATACCATCATTTGAGACACTCCATCACACTCAATGAAGTGACTTGTGTCAAATTAATTATCTTAGTTCTTTTCAGAAGTTACGATTTTGGACTATCCTTATGAATTCATAGTGTACATTTAGTCCATAAAATTATCAAGAAACTCCTCAAACATCATCACCTGACTCCTATGCTAGGTTGAATCTTAAACGGGCATCTTCATTAAGAGTAAGACCCCAACCAAACCTAAAATGGGCATCATTCTTAGGGGTAATCCCCAACTAATCCCCAAATGGGAATCCCCCTTAGGAGTAATCCCTAACTAATGCACAAAGGGAACTCCCACTTGGTGAAGTCCCTATTATTTTAAGGTCCAAGACGCATGATCCCCAATGTCATCCCCATTAAAGGTTTCACTGCTCCGTGCCCTTATCCACGGTCTTCTTAGCTTATTTCTCCATAGGCCCACTCTCTCCCATCAGTAGAAGAGTGAGCTTGTGGTTTGTAGAATATTTCACATACTCTTCTTTTTCACACCAATCAGGACTCATGTGGGTTTAGAGAACTGTGATGATCACAATATACACACAATCCACTGAGAATCAACTTTGAGAACTCAGATTCCCACTATAATTGGGACACATTGGAAGCTTTCCTTAGGCCCGACCTTCATCTCATTTCATCCATAAATAGGGATCTTTTTCAATAATTAATCCCAAAATCATTTCTCTAAAAGGACTACAATCTCCTATGATACTTATCAAACTATGTGGAATTTGATTCCCATCCATGTGGGACACATAGGAAGCCTTCCTAATGTTCAAACCCAAAAATTCAAACTAACCATGTTCTTCCTGGGCCATATTCCCAATAGGGTATAGTCCAACAAAAAAACTCATATATTTTCCATGTTTATTGGGCTTCTTAGTCATAATTCCCACAACAATATTTGACTATGAAACTTTCTCTTAGATGTCCTTACTACATGATGTTAAACAGTATAGATAGTTCCTTATCACACGACTTTAAATGGTATGATGTGTCCAATTAAGAGGCACTAAACTACAAGGGTTCTACTTTCTTTCATAATGATACATAGGTAGCCCATTTATGGGAATGATCCTGACATAAAAAAAACTTAAGTCTCCCTAGGCGATAATAAATTCCATAGTTCCCCAATGAGTAGCTTAAAACCAATTATCATCATAACAATGGTTAAAAGAATCTCTAAATATTATATGAGAGGACACCATTAATTGAGAAACTCAAATATATACAGATGTATCAATTAATGAAGAATCTTGAATACCAATGGATGATTCAATATTTAACAAATCCTAATAAGTGATTTCAAATTCTAATGAAAACCTATGTTATACTTGGTAAATTAATAAGGATTCACAAGAAAAATATCAAATCTATAAGAGAGTCCTAGAGTAGGCAATAATTCCCCCCAAATGTGTGTGATAATTCTGACCACCCATCCTCTCGACCAATGTATGTTCTTATGTATCATAGGCCCAAACCCAACTAATGTCAACCATTGGAAAGCAGGTCTATTTGGATAAAGAACTGTTGGATGTTTCTCATTCCATAAATAAATCTAATGGGAACCTCCCAGATGTAGTAACTGTTAACCAAAACACACGTAGAAAGGGAGATGAAACATTCATGATTAAGAATATAGATTATTATATATACATGAATGAAATACATTATTAAATTTTGTATATGGTGAATTATTTATAAATTCATGACATGTATAATAAATTATATATCATTTAATATAACAAGATAAGTGTTAATATTGATACATTATATATTTGGAATTTTTTCATTGTGTATATATCTGAGAAATTCATAAAATAAATTCTTAGGAATGAATTGTTGAAATTAATTGATTATGAATCATAAGATAATTATGAATCTTGTTTTTTTAAATGGCTTAATATATATTATAGTTAAAATGGAGATACGTCCACTCGATTATTAGATCTAATACATACTGATGTATGTGGACCAATAAGTACATAAGAACATCAAATACACTGGTAAATGATAACATTTATTAATGATTTCATAAGATATTTTTTGGTTATTCTTACAATTCACAAGTTTAATTTATTTTTAAATTTTCATGAGTCTTGAAAGTATATTAATAATCAACATTGAAAAAGTATAAATATTTTTTTGAGCAAGTTAGGGTGGTGAATAATTGATCCCCAACATATGGGAAATTGGGGGACTACATTACAAATCACTCCTTTGAGGACACCATTTTAGAATTGAGTATCTATGAGGAGTTATTATACCATATTATACATGATTTGATTGATCATGAGTTAGTGTAATAAATAAGAATCAATTACTCTAACATATTACCCAATAAGGCTTGAAATAATCCCAAAGTGTGTTTCTAATCACTATAGGATGACTATATACACCAGTGTGTCAAAATATAACAATTGGAACATTTTCATGCACGAAATACAATAAAATCATCATGGACTCTACCTAAGAATATGACATGTCCCATTTTTAAGAGGAACACTCAGGCACATATATAATTATTTTACCAAATATAAAGATAAAAAATAGAGAATACCAAGGAAATAATAAACCAACCACTCATAAACATCACACTATGAGAATAAACGAGTGATAAAAACAACCATATATACAAGAAACAGAAACATGGTCATAGATGAAGTGTTCAATGATAAATAATGCAAAAATAAAATAGGATCCAAAAATACTCCACATGAACCCAATGTATTTTTTCCCACATCACCACCTCTACTATATCAAATAAAGATTAAAAATACAAAAAAGAGAACCAAACTACATGTATACCATACCCTTACCTATATATTGTAAAACCAAATATACATATACCCCATGGGTATATCAATGGTTTAATAAAAATCCTAGTAGGATGCCACCATAAATTTGGGAAATTTATTTCACCCTAAAAACTGTTTGTTCAAGTTTAAAAGAAATGTTTGTAAAATTATTTATTTGAAATAATAAAAAAATACATTGGTTTCTTTAAAAATAAGACAAATTCTAAGGATTATATAAATAAATAAAACACACATAAAGTATAGGGAAGAAAAAAATAAAAAACATCACTCTCATATAATTAAATGGGTAATAAAGAATCAAAAATCTTAATAAAATACCATATATACATCATGAGATTAAACCTATGAGGCTAAGGAAAATAGGAGTCACTATAGGTAAACTAGCAGGTATACATGAACATGTTACCATCCTAAAATCCCTTTTGGACTAAATGAGAATAAAATAACCCACATCGAGATATACAATCCATATTATTAGCTTAATTAGTCAAACAAGGTAACATTCTTTAGGCTATATACATTCTGCAATAAGGATTCTTCAGACTAGTTTACTAAATCTACCTATATATTTCATACGTATCCAACCATTATTTAAATCTCAAACACAAATAAAATCAACCTCAAATTTAATAAATAATCTATCTAAGTAAAATATAATTTGAAATCTTCCTTTAAAATATTATTTTCCAACAAAACTATATTCTTCAATTTTCAAATAAATCAATTTAACGTTTATTGAGAAACATACAAACATACCAAGAAACCCATTTATAATTGAGGTGAAACCACCACGATTCACCCATTTTACATAGGATGGGGGAAGAACCAAAGAGAAAAAACAAAAAACACCATACACAAAACAACCAACAAAAAAACAAACCCCAACCACAGAAAAAGGGCATGCCCAAATCCATTCACATCCACATTGACGAGATCTCTCAGATCATTCCTTCTTAATCCAAATATCTTTGAGCCGGAAATTATCCACCAAAGAAACCCTTCTGTCCATGTTACACCCCAATTCACCATGTCCTGCACCTTGATTCGGGACACACAACCTTCAACACATCATAAGACACCCCAGATGCTGGTGTGGAAAAAGTTCATCACAAACCACACATTCAATGGCCAACCACTACCAAAAACCCCCAAGATCAAGATCATCATTATAGGAGACCCCAAAACATTCAAAATATATATTAAAACATTTGAAATTGACTAGAGTGTGGGTGGTTCATAGAGGAACACCGAAAAAAAGAAAAGGAGTAAAACTGATATATGAAACTATGCATGGGTATGAAAAGCAAGAAAACCAAAATGGTCCAGACCATGAAAAAGGAATATAGAAAGAAAATCAGAATGAAAAATCCCTCATAACCATTAAATTACGGTGATATATGGTGGTGGATAAATCAAAAAACTCAAAAAATTATCCTTTTTAACTCAACACGTTCGATAATAATGTTGAAAAATATTCATCTATCGTGAAGAACCTAATTTTTGGATAATAATGGAACTAAAACCAAATTAAAATCCAAGAACATAATGGTTACCAAGGAAAATACTAATTAGTTTGAGACAACTACCTTAAATATAAGTTAAACATAACACCTTCATTTAACAACACATGGAATAAGAAGAAGGGGTCCCTAAAATCCAAAACCACATGAAATATTTTTTCAAAACCCATCCCTAACAAAACATATGAACCAAAATGGATTTCTAGGGTTTAAAAATATAATTTAAATTTAATATTAAAAAGATATATAATTAATAGAGGTGGATGAAATTGTAAAAACATACTTAACTCAATGAAATACAATAATATTGAAGTGATTTCACTAACGAGGTAAGAGAGAGATGCTTCCACAATAGAGGAAGGCTGAGAGGCATGAATATGTAGGTTATAGGAGGGGAAATGGATAGAATTGACTATGGAATTTTGTTTATTTCATAATTTTAGGTAAAATAAAAGATTTTACAATTTAGGCTATATAGTTAGGTAAAATATGCACCAACATGTTGGGTCACCCCAACACCCCTAGAAGCGATATATAGTTTCCAAGAGACCTCGAATGGGTTGGTGAATTGTGATATAACTATGAAAACCTATTTTGAATCCCCTTACCCTATTCACAAAACTAGTTGAATAGTTAGTATTAATTTGACACTAATCATGCACCAAATCCTACTTTCTTCCAATCATGACCTAAATGTTCCGAGAAATCCAAAAAAAATGAAATGAAAAAATGATTCTCAAAATAAATACATAATAATGACCATGTGGGTGTCATAATTATTCCAAATATTCTACTTTAAAAACCTCTAAAGAATTATGTTTTTTAATCTAAGAAATGTTTATTCAACTACTCCTATATCCATTCATCATGGTCCCATACCTGGTGGCTATATGTCATATTATTCCATAGAATATAGTTTAATAGAATCAACTTAACACACAACATGTTGTAATAAAAATCCATTAAATGAAGGAGGTGATCAATGAATGTTTCATCTTGATCCACTTCTATATATTCCCACCCGATCATGTGGGAAGGGTCTATATGGTACTTTGTTAGTTTGGAGACTGGAAACACATCAGGATTTGATGTTATCTGAGGTGGTAAAGATAACCAGTACACCTCATCCTAATATTCTACATGCTCTCAAATAAAGTGACATAACACATAACTGACATACCCCATCTCCCAATAAAATAATTTTATAGTTTTATTAATAAAAAAAATAGAAATATGTGTGGCTGTGGAGGGTGGGGAACATCCCCTTTTAAAAATTAAATTGATAAACTAAAATTAAAAATTCAAAAAATGAAAAAACATTGATAAGGTGAAATGATAAAGTGATAAATTTTATCAATATTAAAGTTATACTAATGTTGATTAAGTGAAGTTTCATAATTTAAAATGAAAATATCAAATTTATACACTTTATGTGTACCAATATATGATTATTCAATGCATATAATTTAAGATAAGCCAAATGAAATTGGAAAAGTAGTTTGAAACTAGCACATGAGGTGCCCCTACATCTCTACCACCTATTCTAGAGTCATATATTATTATACCACCCCTTTATTTTTATTAAATATTGTAATAAAACATATCCCTTTAGTTTCAATGAAATCCAAGTGAAAAAAATTCCTCAATTTTAATAGAAACACAAGAATCAATTTCCCTTGATTTTGAAACCCAAGAACCAACTTCATTGTCATTTTCATGATTGTGATAAAAAACCCATTAATGAAGATCCCTAAATTTTCTAGTTGCAATAATCTATTCCTCATTTTTTTTGATAACCCTAGAGAATATGAGATGTGAAAAGTGAAATTTTATAAAACAAATTATTTACAAAGATGATATTATATGTCTCTTTAATGATTGATACAATTAATAGATTGGGACAGAGACAAAGAGGAGAGCCTATGAAATTTGGAAATAAATAATGGATCATTGAGATGAGGTATTATATAATAAAATATATTTAATTTTGATTCGATCAAGTATTTTTTCGCATTTTCTTTATTTATATCTATGCACCCAAGGGAACTATTTATAGGAATCACAGGAGATGGACGTACCTTGTGTCAATTTGGTATGTTTAAGATCCAACTGAATGCTTTAAAGACAATAAATTAATACAATTTGACCGAGCTAGATCAAAGATCATTATAGAATGGTTTTGTTCAATTCACTATAGTGATTGACATTATATTTTAGATGTAATATAAATTTTGAGGTGGCTGAGGTGTGGCCCTTAATTTGTAGAATGAATAACTCATGAATTGAGGTTCAATAGAATATTCATTCATGTTGAGGTGTGTACTTACCTGAGATTTTTGGATGTGAGGTTTGCATATCATGTGGATTATGTTATTTTAACCATTATGTTTGAAGATGAATTTAACTAAGAAATAATATGGCATGGTCTTTACCATTATGTCAAACACTTTTTCCATGGATTTGTTGTGGCATGGAGAAGAATGCTACAATATGTCTGGTGGTTCACTATAGAAAAAGACTAGTAAAATTACTATGAAACCCGTTTTCAGATTGATTACCTATCACTATAATTCAATAATAACAATAGATACACACTTCAGAAAAATAAAGCTAGATAATAATGAGTGCTTTTGGTCATTAAAATAACTACAAGAGTCAACATTCTCACCCTTTTTTATGATCATAAACACATTATATAAAAATCATGATAAAGGATATGGAAATGATAAAACGAAAGGAGTTACCAAATTTTATATGAAATCTAGTTACCCTTTTTCAAATGAAAATCTCCCCCTATATGATACTATGAAAATTTCACCTATTTTATGATTGAATATTTCAAACAATTATCCCCTTTATGAAACACTATTAGAAATTTCATATAATATTTTAAATTTTTCCACAATATAAAAAACATATCCACCTTTGATATTATCAAAAGTAAACTTGTAAATCAATTGAGTTAGGTAAATATGATAAAAACTTGATATAAACAATATATAAAAATGATTTGAAAAAAAAACAATATATATAACATGTATAACATTATCCATCTCTCTTTTACGAAAATTATGCAAAATTTTAGAGAGGAATTTCTAAAACAATCATGCTTAATAATATAAATAGATAAAAAAATTCAACTCTAGAATCCATATTGATATTAAAAATTAGTTTCATACTCCAAATAAAAAAATATATGATCAAAAACACCTTCAAAATAGAATTTTTGAAAATAGGGTTCCAAGAAAAATGTATAAAAACATTAAAATAAGTCATTAAAGAAATATAGAAATAATTAAAAAATGTATCAGTTACAAATTTTTTTATGAAACCAGGTATCCCTTTTCAAAAAGAAAATATCCCCTTACTGATACTATGATATTCTCTCCCACTTTGATGAATGAATATTTCAAAAAATTTTGCCACACTTGATAAAACAATATTTTGAGATCCATATAATCTTTTATCATTTACCTTTATCTCAAAACATATCCTCTTTTTAGATTGTCAAAAAGAAACTACCAAAGAAATTAGTTTGTAGAAATAATATGAACACAAGATTTAGACATGATATAACCTATATTTTGAAACAAACCTTCGTATATAACATTTAAAGACCTGGAAATTCCATGTAATTTTTTTAATTAAATGGGAATTTTATGAGTCCATGAAAATTTACGGCGCATGATTCCAAGGCTCGGACTACCTGGAATGAATTTTTTATCTTTTTTTCGAGTACGTTCAGTAAACGTGCGAGCGGGTGTTCCTAACTTTTGAACCAGTGATCGAAATTGAAATTTGAGGGCACCGGTGAACTCGTAGCCCCAGTATTCACTTAGAGACACATTCAACTGATAGATAGTTGGTTGAGGGTGAAATATAATTTTTGGGTTTTCTGTGTAAATAATAAAATAAAATAAACACACATTTTATGTTATTTTTTTGTAACCAATCAATGTGGAAGTTGGTAGTGGGGACCACGTCCTCCCATGAGAGGTTATGGTGGTGGGGACCACCTAAGGCCTAAACCTCTTGAACTCCCCTCTTAATGAGGGAGAAACTTCTCAACTCCCTCATTAATGTGGAGGAGCCTCTTGAGATTCCCCTGCATTAAATTATTCCAATACACAACATTTAATTCTTCCAACCCTCCCACACTTAATTATGCTAAGTAATTAATTAACCCAATTTTAATTTTATGCCAAAAAAATAATAGATCTCATAATCTATTATTTTGGGGGCTATTATTTCTTTTTGGTGGAATTGGGGAGAGGGGGAGCTCTTGGAGAAAGAACACCAATGATGAATTTCTTCTTTGAGTGGAGAACTTCTTCTCTGAATGAAGAATGCCGACATCGACTTCAAAATTCTTCCACGAGACATCCTCTATTGGTGGACATCTTCAACAATGAAGAATCACCTCTATCGAAGAACGTCACTTTGACGAATGAGATCGAGATCAGAGGCGTGTGACAGGCACGACCAACGTCGACAACTTCAACTTCTCTCTTCATCATCAAGTAAATGAGGTGGGGGTTTATTGTGAATGATTATATTTTTTTACCCATGTTCTTCCCTTCTAAAACAAGGAACACGGATCAACATTCTAATTAGTTGATCAGCATATGTATTCTTTTGTGGGTTCAGAGAATAATCATTGTTGGAGGGTTTCACATTCTTCAATCTTGTTTATGTTGAGCCGTTTTCTACTACCCTAACGCAGAGGGTACCAGCCAAACAAACATTTATAAACCCCTTTTCAAATCTTGTAATGATTTGTGGTGTTGAACGTGATAAAGGTGACGATGAAACGACACTGCCCCGCGCCCCCTGGTTCCTACAGACCTCCGCGCCGCACAGCTTTGCTGAGCGCCGCCGCCTTCCCTCGAGCGTTTCCGCCCTCTGTCGAGCGCCGTCGTCGTCTGCTGAGTGGTGCCTCCGTCCACTGATCGCCTCCGCCGTCTGCTGAGCACATCCGTCATCTGTCGAGCCACGACCGCTATCCGCCGAGCCACCGCTGCTGTCCGCCAAGCACTGCCACCATCCATAACCGAACCCTGCGGCTGATCTACGCTGTCGCAGCCCTCCAAACTGCCCCACGACTCTTTTCCACGCTGCTTCAGCCGAGCCGACCCGCAGCTGGTCTGCCACCCTACGAACGGACTACCGCCCCAGGGGTGGTCCACCACCTTATGGCTAGACTACCGACCCGCGGCCGGTCTGCCGCCCCACGGCCGGTCTACTGCATCATGCCCGAACTGCCACCACATGACTGAACCGCCATCCTTAGCCGAGCTGCCCTGCGGCCTCGCGCCCTTGCGACACTCGTCGTAGCCCCTTGCGGCCTTCCGGGCTAGACCCTGTGGGCCACGCCAAACCCAATGGTCTGGGCCGCACTCCGGGCCGGGTTGGGCCGGGTCAGTCTGACCGGGTTGGACCAGACCCGGGCCCACTACGAACCAATTGTCATTCTTTTGGCTATAACTTTGGCATCAAACGTCTGTTCGACAATCCTTTAGCGGAACTGGAAATATTGGAGTGAGACGATCCCTTTGAGTATAACCCACTGTGCTTTTTTGATTAAGATGGGGAACAATCAGGTTGGATCGAGCACGAATCTAACTAGGCCCCAGGGACTAAAAGGCTAATAACTCACAGACCGGTCATCCGATTGACGCGCCGTCTATTGTGTTGAGACCTCTATGACGTGGCAGACATTTGAGATATGTCTTTGTGGGACTTCGTGGTAGTTGGAGTATCAACCAGTAGCTTGGGGAGAGGATCCTCCCAGAGACGAGTGCGCATAGTGAGGAGACCTGGAAGCTGGCTGAGACTAGATGACTGCTGACCGTTTCGACCTGGAGTGACTCGACATGCCCAGTGGGGAGAGCCTTGGTGACGTGGCAGACCCACGGTACTCGACGGGAGGAGTACCTCAGCAGGCCACAAGGGGGATTGCCTCTATGTGACCCAGCAGACCGACGATGGGGAGTGCCTTTTTGTGACGTGGTAGATCCACGGTACATGATAGGAGGAGTACCTCAGTAGCCTAAGGATAGAGGGAAGCGCCTATGTGTGATGCGACAGTCCCACTGTACTCGATAGATGAGGAGTTCACCAGCAACCGAGGTGTTCGACGTTGTGACTGGTAATGTTACTTGATTCTACACCTAGAATAAATCCTGTTGTGAGTTGAGTTAGTACCTCTGTGTTATCCTCATGATTGATATAGATTACTTTATAACTTAGGTATACGTATGGTCATTAACCTAAGTAAGGTTGTCTTTTGATTTCATAATTTTTGGTTTATCCTTGGTAGATTTCGTGAGACCTTGAGGGTCTTGAGGTCCCTACTAAGTATCATTATACTCACCCCTACAGGTGCTATGCCTTCACCTTATTGTATTGGATACAGACAACAGACAACGCTAACTAAGGCTAAGAGTACCAGGACTGGACGACACTTGGAGGTGGACCATACGACGTGTCGGTATGTAGAGGAGACGGGTGGACGTGGAGTGCTGAGGAGGCGATCTGTACCTACCATTAAAGTAGGAACCTTTGAAGATGACCCAACAGCTAACTTTCCATTTTCTTCAGTTGCATTGTATCACAGTTGTACTTGTACTTTCTAGATGGGCATGTATTCTAGCCCCTTGAACTTACTACAGTCAATCTATTTACAGTTCATTTTACTTATGTTCATATCTTGTTGTGTGCTTGGTTACATGTGATTATAGGTTATAAATGCAATGCCTTCTCAGTTTCAGGGAATACACTTTTGGTGCTAGTCTCCAGCTCCGGGCCTATGGAAGGTGGGCTTGGGGTAGTCACAGAATGGTCCCTGGGGGACGGGTTGGCACAATTTAGTATCAGAGGGGTCGGTTCTACCACAGAACATAGGTATCTGATCTTTCTTTTTAACTGAAATAGTGTTATGTGCAATGAGTGTGGTTATCAGTTTAGTGAATCCAGTGTTAGTGCGGCGACTGACGTATCCATACACTAGGACTCTGACTTCTGATTTTTGACTCAGTGAACAAAAACACTAATTGTGGGTGTTTTCAAAAGTTTTCTTTGTGATATTTTAAGTCAGAGCACCTGGTATAACATTCATTTTACCAGGCATAACTTATTGATGGTGGTGCAACTATTTCTTTTTAGTATGCATCTACTATGATAGCCAGTTAGGGTACCGAGGGTTGTACTCACTGATAGCCCACCGAGCGATGAGGCCTTGGTTCTGGGCCCTTTTCTAGTAGAGGCACCAACAAAGGCACCAACAGCACCATTCCCCATTGGGCCACCAATTCCCCCAGACCCAGTTGCAGACGGTTCACGCTGCTTGAGCGCGTAGCACGAGTTCCAGCTCTAGAGGATAACCAGGTTTAGGGGAGAGACAGACCCACAGGTGACTGAGGATTGGAGGAGGCTATGGTGAGAGTCTTCCGACTCGTAGGGACACTAACCAATCTCATGGTGATTCTTGCTGCCAGCCTTCTACAGGTAGCAGCGGGTAGATGGTGGAGCTTGATGCCCTAGGTTCACGATGAGCTGATGTTTCTCTGGGCAGACTTCAAGATCCAGTTTCGGGCAGAGTTTGTTCCAGCGACTCTTCACACAGTGCACGTTTAGGAGCTACTTCATCTACAGTAGGGCAACATGACTGTAGCTCAGTACTGAGTGAGGTTCACTAACCTCTCACGCTACGCCACAGATATGGTGCATGATCCTTTCTTTAGGTCCTAGACCTCTGAGAAGGGGCTCAGGTGAGAGAACAGGGGCTTTAATGATCTCACATAGCATCCCGACGCATGCTAGGGTGTTAGAAAGAGCCCTCTTAGTGGAGAGTTACCTTCCTGAGTAGTCACCAACAGTGAGACCATCCACCATTCGACATGTAGCAGAGTCTTCTGCAGCTGGCACGAGACTTATGTTGTAGAGGTCCAAGAGCACCAGACCTACAGGTGGACGTTCACATGACACTGGGTCAGTTGTGGAGAGCACCCGAGGCGGAGCTAGTTATGCGAGGAGAATGCAGTGTTACGCATGTGGTGGGTATGGTCACATGGCGTGTGATTGTTTGACCTATCTTAAAAATGATCAGCATACAGTCGAAGGATCACCCAGGAAAAGACAGATATTCGATCAAGGAGGTCTGCAGGGAGTAGGCCAACGTGGCAGAGGAGCTGGCTGAGCAGCTGGCAGTGGGCGACGATTCGATGTGTTACTGCCACCACCACCAGGAGGTCCATCCTGACTATAGGGAGTAGGTGGATAGGGGAGGTCTCAACTCCAAGTAGGTGAGGCCAATGATCATGGTGCTCTAGAGATGATACGAGGTACCATTTGTGTCTACTCCACCTTTGCTACTGTACTTATAGGCAAAGGTTCTAGTCATTCTTTTATTTCCACTACCCTCTTTCAGAACTTAGAGATTCCAATGGAGCTGTTGGCTCGATCCTTATGGCTAGAGACTCCTACGGAAGAATAATCGATGATTACGCACTGGTGCAAGTATTGTGAGCTTACTCTATGAGGTGAGAGCTTCGGCTGGGATCTGCAAGTAGCGACATCGAGGCCTTACGATGTCATCTTGGGTACGGACTGGTAATCTATAGTCTATTATTAGATTGACTGTATTAGGTTCAATGTGTGGTGTGTCTCCACGGATGGGACCAGGTTTACCTTCACCGATGAGAAGGGAGCCTATGCACCACAAGATGGACTTACCCAGAGGAGGGTGCATCCAACTACTCATCAGTTGGCTAGACATACCATTGAATCTGTTAATAAGGAGAGTCCAAGCTACCTTGTATTGGTGGACCAATATGTAGATGTTTTCCCTGATGATATCCCAGGTCTACGTACTTGCAGAGAGGTGGAATTTTACATTGACTTTTACACCGGGATGACGCTGATATCTACAACAGCATATCGAGTGGCTCCCACGGTGCTTCATGAGCCACGAGAATAGGTAGAGGACTTGTAGGGGAAGGGATTAATTCGGACCAGTGTTTCTCCTTGGGAATCCCCAATTCTATTTGACAAGAAGGCAGATGGGGTATTGAGGCTTTATGTTGACTATCAGATCCTGAACAAGGTGACCGTGAAGAACAACTACCCACTCCCAAGGATTGAAGACCTCATTGACAAGCTGAAGGGGGGCATGGTTGTTCTTGAAGATGGACCAAAGATCAGGCTATCACCATCTCAAATTACAAGATTAGGATGTGCAGAAGATAGCCTTCAGGTGTCGGGTCAGCCATTTGGAGTTCTTGGTTATTCCATTCTGCATGACCAACGCTCCAACAGTGTTCATGGGACTAATGAAAAGGATCTTTCAGCCATAACTTGTTCTTTTTGTATTGGTCTTCATCGATGACATTATTATCTACTACACTACTAAGGAGGAGAATGCCTATCATTTGTAGGTAGTACTGGACACACTCCGAGAGAACTAGCTTTATGGTAAGCTCTTGAGGTGCCAGTTCCGGATCCGAGAGGTTCACTTTCTTGGACATGTCATATCGGATGCTGGAGTTTCAGTAGATCCAGTGAATATTGAGGCGATACTTGCTTGGGAGTCACCCATGACTGTGATGTAGGTACAATGTTTCCTAGGTTTGGCTGGATACTACCAGATATTTGTACTAGATTTATCTAGAGTTTCAGCACTATTATCAGCCTTGACGAAGAAGGGGAAAACCATTGTTTGGTCGGAGAGATTCCAACAGAGTTTTCAGGAGCTGAGGAAGAGGCTTAATAGTACCCCCATCTTGAGGCTACTAGAGGAGGGCGTAGGGTACGTAGTCTACTGCGACGCATGAGGGAACGAACTCAGCTGTGGTATGATACAAGAGAGAGTAGTAATCGTATATGGTTCTTGACAGCTGAGATAGCATGAGAAAAACTACGCTACCCATGACCTCGAGTTATCAGCAGTGGTCTTCTCCTTGAAGATGTGGTTACACTCTCTGGTAGGAGAGCATTTTATAGTCTACTCTGATCACAATAGTCTCAGGTATATCTTCTTTTATAAGGACATGATCCTGAGACAATGGCATTGGCTTGAGTTTTTTCAGGACTATGACTTCAAGATAGTCTATACTCTTGGGAAGGGGAATGTTGTAGAAGATGTACTCAGCAGGAGGTCTGGTATACAGCTTCTAGGTGAGGTGATAGAGTAGCTGACTTCTTTAGAGATATCATTTGTGGATATAGATAGAGTAGATATTCTTTAGTCTCTTACAGTCACTCCCCAACTTCTTCAGCGAGTCAGGGAGGCGCAACGTGGGGATGTCGACTACGAGACACGATGTGCTCAGATATCCACAGGACATACACCTGATATATTTTCTGAATGCGGGGAGCACATTATCCTCTTCATAGGATGTACCATGGTACCATTGTCACTTTAGGAGGATGTGTTGAGGGATTTCCAGACATCCCCTCTAGCAGTACATCCAGGAGTGGTGAAGATGTACCAGGACCTCCGACGATTGCACTGGTGGTAAGGATTGAAGAAATCAGTAGAAGAGTTTGTCTCTCAGTGCCTCATTTATCCATGAGTGAAGGCGGAGAATCAGGTACTAGTAGGCTTGGTTCATCCTTTAGAGGTCTGAGAGTGGATGTGGGATGGGATATCCATGGGCTTCGTGGTAGGACTTCCACGAACATCCCAGGGACATGACTCGATTTGGGTGATCGTCGACCGACTCACCAAGTTAGCCCACTTCCAACCAATTAGAGAGCAGTGTTTAGTTGGGAGATTGGGATGCCTCTATGTGTAGTAGATTGTGCGGCTACATGAAGTACCTTCGATGATTGTCACTGATCATGACACACGTTTCACTTCCCAGCTATGGAAGGGGTTGTAGGAGGCTTTCGGGACACAACTTCATTTGATCACCACCTTCCATCCTCAGATGGATGGCCAGAATGAGCGGACCATTCAGACCCTCAAGGAAATGTTGTGTGCTTCTGTCCTCAACTTCGGTCGCAGCTGGGAGGATCAGTTACCTTTGGTGGAGTTTTTATACAACAAAAACTATCACTCTACCATTGGGATGGAAACTTTTGAGGTGTTGTACGAGTGACCCTGTATATCACATTTTTTCTGGACTGACCCAGGGGAGTCAGCACTCATGGGACCAAAGATGGTACAGGCTACCACATAAAAGGTGAAGATCATCCCGGAGAAGATGAAGACTGAACAGAGTAGGCAGAAGATTTATACTGATAGGAGAAAATGCCCTTTGGAGTTCGAAGATAGATACCACGTCTTTCTACATGTCTCACCCCGACGAGGTCTATGGAAATTTGGCTGAGGCGACAAGTTATCCTTGAGGTTTATCAGAACTTTTTAGGTCCTCAGCAGAGTTGGAAGGTGAAATACCGCTTATCTCTTCCACGTAA
Source organism: Viscum album (assembly GCA_963277665.1). Lineage (NCBI taxonomy): Eukaryota > Viridiplantae > Streptophyta > Magnoliopsida > Santalales > Viscaceae > Viscum > Viscum album. Next base: position 809,747,415 of record OY728158.1, on the reverse strand, counting down.
GTTGCACCTGGTGCATGATATCTTCCACGTATCCTAGCTGAGGAGATATGTGCACGACCATTATCACATAATCGACCATAGAGAGTTGGATGTCGATGATGGAGTGCCTTTTACGGAGGTTTTAGTAGAGATTGAGGATCGACAGGAGCAGGTCCTTCATGGACGGTCGATGCCTCTGGTGCGCGTTCGCTGGCATCATGTGAACCTCTAAGAGAGAACATGGGAGCGACAGGCTCAGATGCGTGCTCAGTACCCCCACATGTTCCCTTAGTTTTGTGTTGTGGATTACGGGGACATAAATCATGAGGTGGAGAGAATGTAAAGACCCGAAATTCAATGTAATTGTTTTTAATTAAATGGGGATTTTACGAGTCCACAAAAATTGACGGTGCATGATTCTGAGGCATGGAGTTCTTGGATTGAATTTCTGAACTTCTTTTTAGGTACCTTCAGTAAACGTGTGAGCGGATTTTTCTAACTATTGAATTGGTGCTCTAAATTGATATATGAGGGCACCATTGAACTCACAGCACCAATATTCTCTTAAATAGACTTTCACCTCAACGACATTTGGTCGAGGGTGAATAATAATTTTTGGGATTTTTGTGGAAATAATAAAATAAAATAAAATAAAATAAAAATTTTATTTTATTTGTTATAATGAATCCAAGTGGATGTTGGTAGTGGGGACCAAAAAACCGTAACCTCCCATGAGAGGTTTTCATGGTGGGGACCACCCATGCCTAACCTCCCATGAGAGGTTATGGTGGTGGGAACCACCCAAGGCCTAAACCTCTTGAACTCCCCTCTTAATTATGGAGAATCTTCTCAACTCCCTCATTAATGTGGAGTAGCCTCTTCATCTTCCTCTGCATTAAATAATTCCAATGCACCACATTTAATTGTACCCCCCCCACTTAATTATGCTATGTAATTAATTAACCTAATCTAAATTTTATGCCAAAAACATAATTGATCTCATAATCTATTATTTTGGGGGATATCATTTCTTTTTGGTGGATTTGGGGAGAGGAGGAGCTCTTGGAGAAATAACGCCAAAAAAGAACTTTTTCTTCGGATGATGATCATATTCTCCAAATGAAGAATTCCAACCTCGACATGGACCTTCTTCCTCAAGACATCCTCTATCGGTGGTCATATTCAATAAGGAAGAATCTCCTCCATCGAAGAACATTATTCTGAAAAATGAGCTTGGGAATCAGAGGTGTGTGACGGGCGCGGCGAACGTAGACAAGTTCGACTTCTCTCTTCATCATCAAGCCAATGAGGAAGTGGTTTATTGTGAATGATTATATTTTTTTACCCATGTTCTTCCCTTCTAAAATAAGGAATACAGATCAAGTTTCAAATTAGTTGATCCACATATGTTTTCTTTTGTGGGTTTAGAGAATAAAAATTGTGGGAGGGTTTGGTGTTCTTCATTCTTGTTTATGCTGAGCCATTTGCTACTTCCCTAACACGGAGGGTTCGGGAAAAAAAAAACATGGCCCGACCCCTCCGCAAAACTTGTGATGATTTGTGGTGTTGAACATGATGAAGGTGATGTCACAACGACACCACCCCACGACCACCACTGCCTCACGACCTCCGCGCCTCGTGGCTCTATCGAGTGCTACCACCATCCACCGAGCGTTGTCGCCATCTGATGAGCGCCGCTGCCATTCGTTGAATACCGCTGCCCTCTTCCGAGCCGCCCTCACTGTCTGCCGATCTGCCACTACTGTCCGCCGAGGGCCGCCGCTGCCCGCAGCCGAACCCCGCGGTCGATCTGTAATGTTGAAGCTCTCCGATCCACCCTCGTGGTGCATCGCCGCGCTACTTCCGCCAGGCTGACCCAAGGCAGGTCCGCCACCCCACGACCAGAATGTTGCAGCACGAACGATCCGCCCCCTCCCAGCCACACCACCGCCCTGCGGTCGATCCGCCACCCCACGACCGGACCACCGACCCACGGTTGGACTGCCGCCCCATGGCTGAACTGCCGCCCCGTGGCTAAACCACCTCCCCATAGCTGAACCTTCATCCCCGACTTGGCCGCCTTGTGGCCTCGTGCCCTCATGACACTCTCCGCTACCCCTCGTGGCCTGCCCGACCGGACCCAGCTGGCCAAGCCAAACCCAATCATCCAGGCAGCACAGTGGGCTGGGTCAACCCAAACTAGGTTGGCCCAGGCTGGGTCGGGCCGGGTTAGTCTGACCGGGTCGGACCGGACTGAGCCCACTATGACCGAATTTTATTTCTTTTGGCCATAACATTGACACCAGACATCAGTTTGACGAACGGTCAGCGGTTCTAGAAATCATGGAGCGAGATGGTCCCTTTGAGTATACCCCACTGTGTATTGGATTAATATGGAGAACTATCAGGTTGGATTGAGCATGAATCCAACCAGGCCTCTGCTCCTAAAAAGCTAATAACTCATAGACCGAGCGTCCAATTGACGCGTCGTCTATTGCGTTGAGACCCCTATGATGTGGTAGAACATTGAGATAATTCTTTGTGGGACTTAGTGGAAGTTGGAGTATCAATAAAGAGCTTGTGGATGAAATCCTCCCAGAGATGAGTGAGCATAGTCTGGAGACCTAGTAGCTGGCTGAGACGCGACGACTGTTGACCGTTTCAACTTGGAGTGAATGGACAGGTCCTGTGGGGAGCACCTTGGTGACGCGACAAGCCCACAGTGGGGAGTTCCTTTGTGACACGGCAGACCCACAGTACTCGATAGACGGAGTACCTCAGCCGGACACGAGGGGGAGCACCTCTGTGTGATGCGGTAGACCCACATTGGGGAGCACCTCTATGTAACCTGGTAGACCCATGGTACTCGACCGGAGGAGTACCTCATTAGTCCAAGGTTAGTGGAAAGTCCCACTATGTGATGCAACAGGCCCACTGTACTCGATAGAGGTGATGTTCTCCAGCAACTGAGGTGTTCAACGGTTTGACTGGGAATGTTACTTGATTATACCCCTAGAATAAATACTGGTGGGAGTTGATTCAGTACCTCTGTGTTTTCCTCATGATTGAGATGGATTAATTGATATCTCAGGTATATGTATGGGTATATACCTAATATAGGGTTTCTATTGATTTCATACATTATGGTTTATCGTTGGTGGATTTTGTGAGACATTGAGGGTCTTGGGGTCCCTACCGAGTATCGTTATACTCACCCCTGCATGGGCTATGCCCACACCTTGTTTTATTCGATGCAGATGACGGACAACGCGACTGAGGCTGTGAGTACCAGGACTGGATGGTACCTTGAGGTGGACCATATGGCATGTCGGTACGTAGAGGAGATGGGTGGACGTGGAGTGGTGAGGAGGCGATATGTACCTTCCTTCAGGGAGGAACCTCAGAGGATGACCCATCAGCTGACTTTCCCTTTTCTTCAGTTGTATTGTATCACAGTCATACTTGTACTTTCTAGTTGGCCTTGTATTTTTGATCCCTTTTACATACTGCACTTACTCTGTTTACAGTTCAGTTTTCCTTATGTTCTTGTCTTGTTGTGTTCTTGGTTACATGTGCTTACAGGTTATAAATTCAATGCCTTTGTAGTTTTAGGGAATATTCATTTGTTGATAGTTGCTAGCCCTAGGCCTATGGAAGGCGGGCTTGGGGTAGTCACGACACGGGCCTCGGGGGACCGGTCGTGACATAACATGCATAACATTATCTAAATTACTCGTAAGAAATAAAATATAAATTTAAGTGGGGGTATTTTCATATAATCATAATTAAAAATATAAAATGATAAAAACATTTGAACACTAGAATCCATATAAATAATTACAATTATGTTCATCATTAAAATAAGAAAAAAATGGGAAAAATAAATAAATATTAAGAGTTTTTAAAATAAGAATCTATGAAACCTATAAAAATATATTTATATAATTATAAAGTATTTGAAAATAATTAATTATATTATTCCATAATATTGAAATTTGAAATATGATTTAAAAAAAATCAAGATAGCACATGTATAAATAAATAATTTTTTATATACAAATAGAAACTTGAATATGTCGGTATGTCAAAGATAAATATTTTTAATAGAAATAATGTTGATCCATAAAAAAATAGATGTTAAAGAGACAAGTAAAGAATAGGTACGTGTAAGTGATAATGAATTAATCATTAGAAAATTTCCATATACAAAACAAATAAAGAATAAAAAATAATATACTTCTTCAATTTTAAAGATTTCAAAACTCTATGGATCTTTCTTTTTAATAATAAAATAGTTTAGGGTTGGATCATCCATTTTGTTAGCCTTGATTAATAACAACCATATGATGAGATATTGAATCCTAGTGGAATATAACTACAAGATATGATGTGTCATTACCTTATGATACCCTAATTTTTGGTCTGATAGTGTTGGCTAATAAACATTGAGATGGAGAAACAATTTTGAGGTCTATTAATATTGGACAATATTTATTTTTAACCAAATTTTTTTTATAATGATGATTTATTTTATAATTTTAAGATGAATGATGAATTGATTTATGTTATACCTATCTATAATTCTTACAATTACATATATAAATTTAACATCTCATTTGAGGAGAATAATTATTATTTTTAAAATCCCTCCAGGAGACATTGATTTTTTTTGAAGAGCATGTATTATTTTAAAAAACCATAACCATGATTATTTATTTTATCTCATTCATAATCAAGCATCTTATCAAGATATTTTTTACCTCATGTGAATTTAAAAAGATATTTTTGTGATTCTTAATTTATTATATTAAAATCCAAATTCAATTTTGTCTTTTAATTTTAAAACTAAGTTATATTTTTATTTTAAAATATTACCATTTTCATTTAAAGATGATATTTTTCTTTAATAAATTGTATATATTTATCTGAAATAAATTCATATTTTTGAAAGAGGTATCTCTATTTTTTTCTTCTCATTTATTAGAATATAAATAATAATAGTATGAATCTGATAAAGAAGATGAATGAGATGGGTAATGATAAATTGGATAACTGACCTCTTTACCTACCTCGAGATGTAGAGCAAGGCATTTAAGACATGATTTTGTTGATTCTTATGTTGTAATTGAATCCTTAATAGAACTCCTTGTTGAAAATTTTGAGGCCTTATTACCTTTCTACTTATCATCAAAATTTAGATCAATGAAAAATTCAGGTTGATGTGAACCATATTTTTGTAACTGAAGAAAGTTACATTCAATACATAAATTTGTTTTTTAATTTTTTAATAGTAGTAGGATCTATTCTATTTGTACAATTTTATCAATATTATTTTTAGGTATTAAATATTAGATTAATTATTGGAGTCACTTATAGAAGAATCATCACCAATATCTATGAAATAAATTATTCTTTTGAATTATTTGTATTTTTTATCATCTGGTATCTTCATCCTTATTTCATATATAAAAAATGAGACAATAAGGTATTTAAGTTGAATATTTTGGATATAATTTTTATCTCTTATAGTCATCACCATTTCATCCCAAGAGATTTTTAAAGACGAAAATAATTTCCATTACTAATTGTTATATTGACAAAATCATAAACATTAGATTTTTGGCAATTGAATATTTTAGTAAATATGCTAAACATATCACTAGTAGATTAATTTGGATGTATATAAATTATTTCAATGTACATTTTATACTTATCCAATCTAGTTTATTTATATTTATTCATTCCATCATGTGTTATGTATAATTGTATTTATATATTAATGGGTGATTTTTGAAAAATATATATGATTAAATTCATTTTTGTCAAGCCATAATGGGGAGCATTCAGGGAATTTACAGTAAATTCAAATATCAATATATCTTGAAGATTCCATTTTTTTAATAAACTTGTATGAATATATTAATTCATAAACATTTTCGAAATAGGACAAACTATTATACTAAGAATGGTGGACATGAAAAATTTCTCGTAAGAATATTTTGAACCATTAATTAAAGGATCTCATCCTGAGGGTAGTCCTTCTAGAGTATTTTGAAAATAACAAGCAATTAAAAAATGATACCCTTTGAAAACAGTCATGATTTTGAAGATAAAAGTCAATTTTTGAAAATAGGGGTTTTTTAAATAAATATATATATATCCTTTGATACCAAGTGTGGGTTGGGGTAAGAAGAAACAAGAAAGAGGGTAGTGAATTCCCCATTAAAAATTTAATTGTTAAATAAAAATGATAATTTTCATAAACAAAGTTATATGATTAGATGTTGATGATATAAATATTATCTATATTAAAGATAATATCAGAATTTATTACATTACTAATCATATTAGATATCATACTTATCAAATTTATACACTATATTCATATTGAGATAGGATTATACAATGAATAAATGTAAAGAGAATACAAACACAATTTCATAAAGAGATTAACAATATAACAAGAGGTGAGCCTATTTCTCTACCCCTAAATTGAAGAGACATGTATTATTAGATATACCTTTACTTTTTAACGTAGATATAAAGGAACCAACTTCCCTTTTTTAATGGAAACCTAATAACAAACTTCCCATTGATTTAATGGAAACCCACAAACCATATTCCCTTGTTTTAATGGAATCCTAAGCACGAACATACATTTCATTTACATGTTAATGATAGGAGATCCATTTATGAATATCAATAAAATTTATATATGAGATACACCAACCCTCATATTGTGGTCGTCAGAACACTTGATAAGATGAGGTGAGAAAGATGAAAATTTGATAGCACAAATCCTTTACAAATCTAGTATTTTATATCTATATATTTATTGATGAAATTGAGTGAGTAAGATATATTCAAATAGGATATCCTTTCATATTTTCAAATAAGGAATGATTCTTTGAGATGAGGTCTTGTAGAATTTAGTATATTCAACATTGATTTGATAAAGGAGTTGTTTCCCATGATCATTTTTGATATCCAAGCAGCCAATGTATCAATTTATATTATTTAATAGGAGATGTAGGTACCTTATGTTCAATTGGTACATTAGATTGAAAAGTCAACATATTAAATAAAAGAAAATAAATCCTTTTTACTGATATAGACAAAATCCCATAATGTCATGGTTGTATTTACTGTGTTGTGGAGTTTGATATGATAAATTAGAGGTTGTTTTTTATTTTTAGGTATCTATGATGTGGCCATTAGTTTGGGGTATGAATGAATCTATGATAGAAGTTTTAATTTTTAGTCATTAACCTTATGGCATGGACTTATTCGAGATTTTAGGATCTTAGGTTTGACAATGATTTGGATTCTTTAATTCTCACCCTGATCTTCAGAGGTCATGTTATAATGAGAAGTACTGAAAATCCTTCTCATTATTGAATAATTGCAATTATAAGTATTTTTATTGCCTGTTGCAAAAGTTTCTAGTGTGGATGGTTATTTTTTAGAGTGATAGTGGTAAATGGTATATTGATTCCATTTTAGGACATTTTCCTTCTTGCCACTATAAATGATAAAATCACCAAAAATATTCATTAAAGAATATGGTAAATCATTATGAGGGGTTTTGATCATTAAAATTACTATGAATGTCAATAGATGTTATTTATAATAGAAACCCCACAGAAACACATTATCACTAAGCTAATACTCCAATTAATTACACTGATCATCAATATAATATTTTTTATTGTAATAATTTGTTAGAAACATACTTTGGATCAACTAAAAATTATATTTCATTTCATTAATGTTTCTCATACCCAACATGGAATTATCACCCAATTCCATCTTAAAAAAATAGATTAACATGGTTACTCATACATATCATCCAAGGGATCAATTTAGTCCAATCATGATAACTATTATTACATGAAAATTCATGCAGTGATAGATGATCCTTCTAAAAACATCCAAAAATTAACATAACATATTGAAAGAATATCATTAATAATATGGATGGCCATCTCAGTATTACCATCCATATGTAGATCATACATCATTACCTACTTTAGCTAATAAATAAACACCTTCTAATGGATTCTCTCAAACCATGAAGTGAAGTTAGGGACATAGTCAGATACAATGGTTGAAGGGATGTAATTATGTAATAAAATTCCTCATATGTAAAATTTTCTAATTTCTTACACCTTATACGACTCCCTGATAGTATGTAAATGGTTATTTTTGTTCATAAAACAATAAACACTCGGATTTCATCCTACCCACTAGGAATTTTAGGTAACCAAATCATGATGTCCATAAAATTAACATCCCATTTCCATGATATAATTATAATGCGATGTAATAGAACAATTATTCTCTTATTCAAGGCTTTAATCCTTTAATAAGTGAGGCACTAAGTGAAAAACTTCTTAATTGTCTTCCTCATCTTGGGCCCCTAGTATCAGAGATTTATGTCATAAAAATATGTGTATCCTCACAAAGAACTAACCCATGACATTAGTTCCTACCCTACATCCACTCCTTTCTCAAGGACAAAGGAATTATAAGACTCTTTAGAAAAATAATGGAACCAAAAAAAGGAAGAGATGAACAGACTAGTGTCTCCCCACCAATTAAATATCTACTTATGTAATAAAATATATAGTCTTCTATCTACTCTAGCTGAATCAGATCATCCAATGAATATTTTACATGTAAAAAATTCAATGAATCCTACTCATATTCCTCTACCAAATCGAAATGTATCATAAAATACAAACACAATTGGAACCACTCATGATCTAATTACATTACACTCTAAGTTATTAGTTTCAAGAAAATTGAATTATGTACCACATTCCCCATTAATAAAGTTTAAGATATGTTACACTCAAAATTATAGAGATAAGTTTCCTAGTGTCCCTTCAAAATAGTGAGTCCCCACTAGGTTAAAATATAATTCAGACTCCTATATTCTGAATACACTATAATGAAGTCTCTTATAAACATTTCACCACTTCTTAAAACAATGAAAATCCACTAATAACATGAGGTTTTGAGTAGGGTAATTTATATTTTGAGGTGATGAGTAGAGGGATTTATATACCATTATATCATTAAGATCCATTATCAAACACTCCAGACATGAACCCAAAAATAAAAATACATGACATCACCCTATCCTGACTAAGGATGAATCAAAAAAAGTATTTGAAGTCAAAATAACATTCAACTCCTCAATGAACCTCTTCCACTATTAAATAAAATCAAACTTATACACTTTTGGAGTAATATATGGTAGTAGGAATCCAACATAGATATTTTTTGAATGATAAAATAGTAACTTTTAGCTTGATTAAGGTGGATCCTAGTATGAAACCCATTATTAAGATTATACCACGAATCCAGAACATATATTTTCTTAGGAACAACCAATAACCCATTCTACTATATCACAAGTCCCAAGAACCTAACTTATTAAATTCAAAACAGACATTTATTAAGCTTAGCATATAGGAAAATTTATTTCTATGTTCTTAAGACAACATCAATATGGTATTAATGATCACTCTTTGTCTTAGCTTTCAAATGTGTATCATCTAAAAAACCATAATGATGGAATCCATATAGTAATAGAAAATGTAGTTCATAAAATCCATTAAAACCACTAGATAATTGTTAAGGTCTACTGCAATAACTATATACTCATTGTTTCTATACCTTCTTCTTAATGATTTATTGGGAACATATACTTCATGAAATATATTCTAATTATATTAAAACTATATATAAATTGTTTAGAATAATTTATCTCCCCTAATCCAATCAAATAGAACATAAATCCATGATAATGAGTGTTTATTCTTGATGATCACTTGGTTTAAAGTCCAATAATATAAAAATTATTATAATATTATATGAATATATTTTTTTTTAAAATATAATATTTAATTCCCATGGTGATACACTCAATAAAATAAATCATCTTATTTCAAGATCAAAAAACTGGACATTTGATTATTTAATCATTCCATGATTCATCAGGTAAGAAACCAAGGAGATGGAGATCATCTGCAAAGGTATCAAAATAATGAACTCTAATTCATATCGGTTTTGAATCCAAGATAAATCACCTGAAAAAACTTGAGATACTCATATACCAATTTTGGAAGATGACCAAATTATGTCCTCTCAACCACAACAAAGATAAAAATGGATAACTAGCATGGAAACACTCAACATATGTAACATTGTGCCATTTTTTCACTATCCTAGGATCCCAGTCATCAAAAAAAATTGTGAGTTCTACCATTAATAGAATGGATCTTAAATTTATAATGATTATATCTAGTGATAGATTTAAATATGATCACAGAGTCCATTCCAATAATAATAACCCAAATGTATAGACCAATGACCTAAAAATTACACATAATGTTATAATATTTTATTAAAATTTGGTTCTTTGGATAATTGATGGGATTCTACTTCCTATATCCCAACACAATGTAAAGATATATTTTAAATGACATCATCTTCAACTATACTCCATATAAACTAATAAAATTAGAGGTAATAAAAGAATAGTATTTTCCAATATCAAACGATTTTAAAGATATAGAAGAAGAAATAAACACTATACCTCTCATGATGGATATTAATGTATAAATATCCAAAGAACCTACTTAGATATATATAATCAATCAGATTCAGATATATCCATTGTATCCTTAGTTAGGAGAGAGTCACCATTGGCCTGAGATCATGGTCACTTTCCCTTAAAATAACCATTCCAATAATTAAAGATCTCAGAGAAAGGAGATAAAATTATGTGACCATTAGGTGATCCTCTATAAAATCATTAGAGGTGGACTTGATGCCAACAATAGTAAAATATCATTAGTGGTACTTGGTAATTTATCTTGGTGTGACCCTATCTCCCACACTAAAATAATTTCACCACCTTATGCCCTGATGATTCCACTTTTGCGGAACCCATTGATTGATGGGTGCCTATACAGGTGCTCTAATCGAAACCAAATTACTGTTAAGTTAAACCCAGAGAAAAACTGAAACTACCATGAAAAACGATAGAGGAACCACTGATCCTAGTTAAAATATATCTATAATTATCTAAAATAATTTCATTATCAACCACTCCTTGTATATTGGCAATAAAAGAAGAATAATCCTTGATAGGATCTCAAGATTCCACCCCACTTTGAAGTATCGAGCCTTATGATGGCCATTTGTGACGAGAATATTATAATGATAAAAAATAAATGAATTGATTGGAAAACTACATTAAATAATTACTCACTTACTATAATTTCATGATCTCATAGACCTTCACCAAGTTTAATTATTCAAGATAAAACTGTTGATTATAAATAATCTCAAAGGTAGCCCAAGTGAGATCCTCATGTAATTTGTATTAAACTATGGACTCCCACCACACCCAATCAGTTCCATTCAATATATAAGTGTAAAATTTTTCTTTATAAGTCTTTGGGTTCTTAATAAAATTATATACATTCTCAATCCCTTCTACACACTCCTCAAGATCCTACGTAACTTTATCACTCTAAAACTATTGGTTTTGTCTTCATATATTCTTTAGTATAGTCCACTATTCTATTTTTTCAGTCTTTTAACCTAATTTTCTATGGATTTTATGGTTTGAATAACTGAATCAATAATTACAGGGTATAAAGTTGGTTTGTTCGACGATTCATTTTTTGTATCATGGTATCATCAATTCATAATAGACTTTATTTTAGGCTTGACTTATTAAACACAAGATATGAAATTCAATTAATAAAAATTCTAAATTACAATGGAATTTATTTAATAATTAATACCCAATCAGTTACTCTTAAAAAATTAACAACATAAATCATTACAATTAAAATTTCCAAGTGGTAAAAATAATGAAAATGTAAGTATTCCATCACATTGGTCATTTTGGCAACAAGTCTGGGAACACCATGTGCCATTAATGTAATTTATTTTGGAAGAGTTTTTATTCCTCGATAGATGAATTCAAAAAAATTTCTAAAAATAGTGAACCTAAATTGAGTGCCTATATTTTCCTTCACCATTTTTCAAAGAATAAAATTTCTCTAAAAAAATAACCCAAAAACGTGTTCAAATCTAAGAAATAACTGCCAAAATATTCTATTTACTCAATGTTCAAAATAAATTAGAGCATCGCAAGAACTCCCCCACACATAAATCTAGATAATTGATACTATTTCCATTCAACCATTACCCCTTACTAAAGAGAGGTCAAAAATACCATTTTGTAAGGAACAAGAGCAGTTTAGCCTAACCAAGCTCACCACAAGTGCTAAAGTGCCTTCTTATTCACCAAAAGATGGAAATATTCCCCAGAGTATAAAAAAAACCATTTGTAATTGTTTATCTATTTAAATCCAAGACAATATCATGTATTCGACCCAATAATTCATAATGAAACATTTATATATGAAATTTTCATTCAACCAAATAATCATTTTCTAAAATATAAAGACAAAAAATGGATCATAACATAGTAATATTAGATAAACCACTAATAAAAGCACAACATGAGGATAAAAAGTGGAAAAAACATATATTTATAAAAGGCACCAAAACATGGTTAAGGACAAAGTGTCCAACCCAAAAAAACTCAAACATTGCCAATATACCCAAAATTCTATATATGATCCAAAAATCCACATGAACCATAGTAACAACTACCACTACATTAATGAAAGATGATGAAAATTAGTTGGAGCCACCAAACATCATTTCACCATTACGCATATCTATATCCTAAAAAACCAAATATATATATACCTCAGGGGTATGTGTAGAGTTTGAGGAAATTCCCAGTTGAATACCACAATGAATCTATATAATGAATTAAACCATGAATATTTTTATTCTCGTTTTAAATTATTATTTTGAAAAACTATTTCTTTGAAAACATTAACAAATAATATATTTTCTTTAAAAATAGACCATGTTCTAAGGATAATGTGAATAAGGAAAACATACATAAAGCATAGGAAATCATGGAATGTATAACATAAAACTCAAATAATGGAATTTTAAATAATAATTCAAGTATAAAAATTATAAACAACATAGATATTATGGGCTTAGAACTATGATTATACAGAAGCTATGAATTACTACAGGAACACTAGCTAACATAAGTGATACTATGACCATCCCTATAACCATATTAGAATAACCAAGTAACATTCCATAGAAAACAAATATTCTTTAATAGGGATAATTATGTATGATACATCGACTCACCTATGGTATCCCATGTGAATCCAAAAATTAATTAATAGGAAACACAAATAAAATAAATCCAATAGTCAAAAAATCATAAAACATATTAAAAAGTTTGAAAAATTTCTATAAAAAATATATTTGAGTGAAAACTTTATTTGAATCATTTTATTTAATATATTTTGAAAAAAATATTTTTGTAATAAAAAAATATGAAATACCGTTTTTAACACATAACATTCCATAAATACATGATAAATTATTCTTTATCCATCAAAAATACAACTGAAGGAGAATAATTAACCAAAACCTATGGAAAATCTAAAAAAATAATCTATGTTAAGGGAAAAACCAATTAGAAAGAGGAACATAACTAAAGTAAAAGTAATTATCTCTTCCTTTACCGAAAACCATAATGTACAAGAATAAGGGATTCCCAATAGCCTAAAATAATAATAAAAACCCATAACTAACACTAGCTTTAGACCCTATGAATTTATAGGTTTGTAAAATACAAAGGAAATTGAGAAACATGAGAATATTGGAATAAGGGAAGAGAAATCCATGATAAATCAATAATTACCTCAGAAAAGTCCCCTAATATTGAAGGTATGTATCAAAAGAAGAAATGTAGAGAGTTTTACATGATTGAGAGAGGTTATGACATGCTAGTGGTGAGAAGATGGGAGGGAATATCATTTTAATAAGAAATTGAATTAATATAATTTCATAATTTTAAGATACCTTGGTTGATTACCAGGTTTTAGCGAAATGGTTAGGAAAACCATATACTGGTCATGAAAATCACCCCATGCGTACAAATAAGTTACTCGTTTTCATTTATATCTCACACAGTTTGGTAAACCAGTCTCTAACTATGAAAAACTCACAAGATTTCCCTTCCCCTTAACATGGTTGGGTGCACAATTAGTACTAACCATAATTTAACATTGTTACCAAGACTGTTTTATGCTAAATTTATATTTTTTACCCCAAAACACAAAATTACATAATAGAAGAAATGAAAAAATACAAAATAAATACATACTAGTGATCCAACATTTATCAAATGTAGTGTGACCTTACTATATCAATATTGAGATATGTTATTGAATCATGATATTTTATACTAAATAATGTTTCATATAAGGTAATAATAAATACACTATTTTAAATCTTGAATGTGAGATATTGAAAATTCTCTTTTATATAGATTTTTTATGAAGTATACATAGAATAATTGGACTTAGAAACACATTTCCTTAGATAAGAAAAATTTCATTTTAATGGCTATCTCTAAAAAACTCTAGAATATATCCTTTTAAAATATTATTCAACAAAAATTAATTATTTAATGATATATTCTTCTAATTGTTATGGATCACAATTTTCTAGGTTTCAATGGGAGAAAAATTAAACTTGGTTATGTTTAAAACCAACAAATTTGAATAATTATTGAGATGGAAAGATAGTTGGTTCTAAAAGGGGTTGTAAAAAAAGATTGAATCAGATAACTCAAGAACCATAAATAATTGGTAGGATACATTTTATTCATGAGAGATATGGATTTTTAAGAAATCATATGTTTAAATAATTTTTATATATGATTAAATTACTTCATAACAAGAGGAAATTGAGAGTTTTGATTCCAAGAAATAGTTAGAGGCCATGATATTTGATATCAACTTCATGTAAACTATCCGTGCTTTGAGCATTAGTGATACACCAAAAGAGATGAGACCCATATAGTTAATGTGATAAATCTATAAAAAAAACTAACCTAGATAGTAGAGTGTCTACCTATAAAGATCATTTTTTTGAAACGGGGTATAAAAAATCATTGTATTGACTATAAATGGGTCTTCTGATAAGTCAAAATGAAAAAATACATTCAAATTTTGTTTTTAATAATCACTCATTATGATCATTACTTATTTTAAAATGGGTGTAAAAATATATTTCCCTAATACCCATTTAATAATGTATGTTTATATGATACAACCAAATGTTTTTGATTCTACAAATAATTTTAGAAATGTGTTTCAATTTTATTGATCGATTTATTGGTTGGCACAAGAATCATGGAGTTGAACCATTTTCTATCAGGATTCACCAAATTATTTAGTTTCATCAATAATTCATATGATTATTTTTTATAAATATTTTTTAATGGGAGTGTTTTAGAATTTATGTTTTTGTATATGGATGATATATTTATTATTGGAAATAACATCTTATATATACATTATATAAAGGTATGGTTGAGAAAATCCCCTTAAGGAATGAAATGAATATAGAATCCCACATACTGTATATAATTATCTATATAAATCAATATAAAAGGAATATTTTTTTTGATTTATAGAACATATATTAGCATACTTATTAAGAGGATTAGCATGAAAACTCTAGTAAGGGTAACATACTAATGTTACATGGAACAAGTCTTAAAAAGTATCAATTCTCTTCTAAAGAGTTAAAAACAAAATCATGGATTAGATTTATTAATCTCCCTCTATATGATAAATCATGTATTCCATGGAATATACTTGACATGTGGTCTCATATTCTTTGATCATAACATGTAGATACCATTTTAATCTTTCTGAGTGTCAATATAAATCTATTATGAACATCCATAAGTATATGAGAAAAATTAAGGATATGTTCCCATTATTTGGAGGTGAGGAATATATAATTTTCTGTAATTTAAATGATGCTAATTATGAAAAAATGATTATATGAGGTTTTTTATCCCATGAAAAAGATAAACGACCCCTAATGGGGTTGGGGTAAATTTCTTGTTACATAAAATACTAATTTTTAAAAAATAATTCATATTTTATTTTAATAGTAATACAGATGATCAAAACCAAGAAGTGATGATAAGAAATAGAGTTTTATATAGAATCTATAACATATAATGAGTTTTTACAAGGTATATTTGATCTTTATAACTATTTGATTATCCTGAATGGTCTGATGGAATTCTTGTTTTATTGATTTTTGATAACCCCCCTTTCATGGGATGAGGGGGGGGGGACCCTTACAAGGCCCATAAGATTAGAGATTACATGACCCATAGGTATTTGGAAATATACAGACTATACCTGGAACTCCTCCTTCGAGATTCTTCATCATGATATCAGCTCTTCACCTTTTCATGGATGTTCAGCTGGGCTTCCAGTGCAAGCACTGGCTAGTCCTGATGGAAATTGCATACCCTATATTTCTGAAAAATCCTCTGACCTTCTGCTCTGGTGAATGTTCCAGCTCTAAATACCCATCTAGAGTCTTCTCCTCGTAGATTCTGTATGATCATTAAGCACGATTTTTAGGAAAATATTTGATGTCATCAATATTTGGTGTCATCAAAGATATTTATCACATCATGGAAAATATTTATTTTTTAATTTCCCTTTAAATATCATAATTTGACTCCATGAATTTCAACATAATATATTATTAATTCACAATTTCACATATTATGAGTCATATTTAATTTTAAACTTCATAAAATATTAACCTAGATCTAAACAAACTATACATACATTTTAATTACTATGAAATGAAACTAATCCTCACAGCATAATATTTATTAGAAGAAATTATCCTTAAAGTATTTATATAAAGAATTTTATCATAGATACTAGTAATATAATGTTAAAAATTTTCATTATATTACATTATCAATTAATGATCATTGTATGGTGGATATCATCTTCTCAAGAATGGTTGGGTTTTTATTTGGGCTTCATCATTTAACTGATCAAGATAGTAGTTTTTATTCCCCCTTAATCCCTTTTATAACATGGTTATCCCTAATTTTATGGTCTTGTGTACGGTTTTATTTTCTACCATATATCATTTCATTTCTACCCTATGTATGCCTCTTCCTTATTGGTTCAAGAGGTATCTTATAGTGATCAATATAGGAAACAATATCTATTCAAGGATCATGATTGTGTTAGTTATGTTATTGTGTTTTGATGACTTATTCCTTGATGAAATGATTATCCGCAAGATGATGGATGATTATCAAAGGATCCATTTTGAATTTATAATATTAACCATTTGGATTTTTTTCATTATCCTCCATGATAAATTAGATAATTTCATTTAGGGTTGAATTGTTCTTGTATGATCCATTTCCAATTTAGTGAAAACAAATTTAGTGGCAGATAGATAGCATGCTCTTATTTGGTCTAGTAATGGGGGGATTGGGTTCTTCGGTCAGAGATTTTTGTTTTCCCCTGTATTTGTTTATCTTTTATAAAATTTAATGTTCCCATTCATCATTAAATTTTATTATTTAAAATTTAAAAAAATAAAATACTGATGGATGGACATGAAATACTTTATTAGAACATATTACTATATATTAAAACACAAAAAGGCTACATTATATATTCTTACAGAGTTTCTCTTCTCAATTTGACTTAAAATAAATAATAATGTTTTGTATCATAGTTACCTTGGATAATTATATCCATAATACCCCTAATAGTTACCATAGTTCAACCATTGTACATTATAGAATGATTTTTCAATCCTCAATAAATCATTATTCCTATGTAAAATGACTCACTCTAATGACCCTCTAATGAATAAATGTGATTGGTAACTATAAATAAAACATGAATATTTATAGAAAAATCATGACATGATAACATTAAAAAAATTATAATACATTTAAAATGTGAGAGAAATAAAAAAACACTTTTTGATAGAATGGTTTTTTGGGGGATCTTGAAATCCTCAATATACAAATTATTACAATATTGATCAAGTATTAATTGGGGTCTTCTCATGTCCCCAATTGTCTAATAATTTTATGAGGGATATTCCATCATCCCTATATTTAATATATCTTCAATTATTTACTTTTTATTCGTTGATAACAATTTCAAAAAATTTATCCATCTTTTTTAACAACAACTACCAACACCTTATAGCTGCCCTTATAAAAAAGACCCTCTTCACTTATCCCCATTTATTAAATGACCAATTGATAATACTCCCAACTTCATAAAAAAATATCTGAAAATAATTTTCCATGTTATAAATAAAATAAAATAAATGAAGGAAGAAAATTTATGTAATGGACTTATTGAGACTTTGGAAGAGAATGAAATCCCAAAACAAACTCATGTGTTGGAAAAAATCCTTAATTAGATACATTACCAGGATATTAACTACATTAACGTTTTTAAGATATAATTCAGGTTAATCTCACCACATTCAACATTAACCATACAAATATTGTTTTTTATTTCAATGTGCTTTAAATTTAAATATTTCATTTGATTCATAGAGAAATTTATTACACATTCATTAAATCACATAAATATCAATGAGAATTATATTTCTAGTCTTATGTATTCTAATTTTGACCTCACTAGATCATTTAATTTATGAATTTTGTTCTCATAATATAAACATCCTATATTGTGATTAATGTGATATAATTGTAGTTATTAGGATAACATGAAATGAAAGCACATTTATTAAAGAATGAACCACCAAAATTTAACAATGTATCATAAATTTTTATTAACAAATAATCATCATAAAAAATATAAATCTATATGGATGTGTATTTTTTATAACGCATTCCATAATTAGGGTGAATTTTACATAGTGTATAATCCATTTTTATACCACAAATATGAATCCTTTGGACTATGTTGAAATTATGGAAATAAGATAATGAGAAAGAAGATATATGGTCTAGACATTATCAAGTATAGTTATCTTCTTATTAACATTATTAACTTCATTACATCAACAATAATTCTATCTCTATGTAAGGATAAATTATTCCCAAGTTTGTAGGATTTATGACCTCAAAATCATTCTTTTCAAAACCTCTTTAATAACTAATTATCTAGATTATCTTATATGAAAAGAATAGATAACAGTATATTCAATAATTTTAAACCGAAAATTAATTTTATCTTAGAAATAATTGAAATTTTAAAAAGTGTTTGAACTATGATTATCAGTAATTATTGCAAGAAGAATCTATGTCTTACTTTATAGAATACTTAAAGGTAGCATTTGAGACACCATGGTTGGTAAAGAAACTACATTATTTTATTATTGTCAATCCACTTTATGATCTCCCTACCTAGATTACCAGATGTTTTAGTGGACATTTGGAAATCTAATTTCTTATTATAGAATGTTTAAAAATTAATTGATTGAAAATCAACGAGTTTCATTCTAGTCACGATGGTTTCATAGTAGTAATGTTTTGTTCTAGTCCAAGAGGATTTATGATTGTTTTCCATCATGATAGTCTATCAGGTCAATTTCATGAACCAAACCAAGCTGTGGCTCAAGCCACAACTACCCCAATTCCACTTCCATTAGATAGGGGTGGAGAAATTCCACAAATATATAACTAACATAGGGATGAATTTCCCCATGTACCATCAAACACACTATCCAATCCATCTAAATGAAAATTATAGAGAGGAGTAAAAGTAAAAGAAAACAAATTAAGGAAACAACTATGAATTAAAACCTCCAAACCGTATAAGAGTAGGACAGTATAAACAAAAAATTAAAGGGTAAAAATAAGAAACCTACTAAAAATTAGTACCAACCTAAAAAAACATGAATACTAAACAACTAATAGGTCCTAGACATTGAATCCCAATAAGATTCCACCATATGTCATCTAATGTACCATGTATCCCTAATATTATCTAAGTCACCACCAACTTGTCAATCATCTTAATAATACACAACAAATGAGGGCAATTACCATGAGTGGGGGATTATATATATACATAGTAGGATGCCCCAAAATATGACGGTGGGGATGTAAGAGATAAAACAATAATAGAAAGACAGTAGAAAGAACAAGGTATAATGAAAGAGAAAATCTCATCCCAAACTGAGTGAAAGAAACCTTTTCCAAATAGAAGGGGCTCCACACGATGGGTAGATTAAATAAACCTATAGTCTTCTCCATATATAATAAAAGAGTATATTTATCCGACCATAATAATATAAACATGGAAAGAATGTGGCATACCCCCCCCCCCCACGTCTTCACCTCCCATGGAAAGAGAGTAACCAAATTTATAGTGTGGATACAAAAGAATATACATACATATATATATATATATATATGATAGGTCAAAAGATACCTAAACAAGAGAGTAAGGGGATCTACATCTCAGAGCTCAGCCTAGGGAGAAGAGTCTCCAATGATTATAAAAGTCTGTCAACAATACCCTTCATCTAACGTGTCTTCCCAAATATAACCATGAAAATTAAGTCACGACTCACCATTTTGCTACACAGTCCAGGGGACACAATCTCTAAGTAGAGGACCCATGCCTGGGTACAATAGAAGGGATCCACTTGGATAGTTGTCAAGGACCCACTTACAAATTATACAGAAGGGTACCACTCGGTAATTATTAAGGATTCCACTACTTAAATATACATATAAAAACCCTATGATTAATGTGTATATACAATGCATCAATTTTGTGGAATATTTAATACATTACAAAAATATATGCCCAAAGAATGTATTAGTTAGGTGCCTTTGGAAACATGGAACAAAAATATTCTAATTCTGTGAACAATCTTCAATGTTTCTCATAAAAATTTTCCCCTATTTTTCATCTACTTAAAAACATTAAATCCCAACCTGGAGAAAAGAAACATAATAATTGGGTGATCATGAATGCTTATTAAGGGTAAATTCAGTAAATTCATAATAATATCATGAAAAGAAGTGTATGAGAACATGATATTAACATTGTGAGATCATACCCTTTATATCAAATATCATAATAGTTAGATATATCATAATGATTGGAAATTCATAAGACATGAAACACGAGGGAGTAAAGAGAATAATCAATGGATGGATAAATGAGGAAAATAATGTATAATTTATTTCATACATATAAGAATATAAAATTTTATGTCAGGGATACAAAACAAGTCCATTATAACATGTTATAATTTGGATATAACCCATGCACTTACTTTAGGAATGGGATAACAACCCATGTATGCTCTTATTTTTGGTCTTGGAATATAACCCATGTACCCTCCTGTTTTTGGGCTTGGGATACAACATGTGTACCTTCTTGTTTTTGGGATTCAACTGTAACCCATGTACCCTCATGTTTTTGGTCTTGGGATACAACCTATATACCCTCTTGTTTTTAGTCCTGGGCTACAAACCATGTACCCTCTTGATTTCATGCTTGGGATAACAACCCATGAATTATTGGTGATCATATACCACTTATCATTACCCAATTCATTTGAGGGAGATATAGGTTCCAACCATATCATAATGAAATCATACATACATGTTCCATGAAATCATAAACAATCATATCATAACCCATGAAACTAAATGGGTGTCATAATCATGTAATCATATCTTAACATATGAAAAAGATAGGTTTCATAATCATTTCATCAAACAATAACCCATGAAAAGAATTTGGATTCATAAACATATAACCCATGAAAGATAATCATGTTTTTTTAAAAATTATACCATCAAAACATAATCTATTCAATGAAAAAATATGAATGGAACCATTAGATAATTTCTTATAAAGGTATGAGTAACACTAAAGGTCATCATTACTGATGGAAAATAATTTTGATAGATCAATTTAAAAATATTTCTTGAGGAAAATATCATTTCATCCTTAAAAAAATCTTTTAACACATAAATATATTGGAAAACTTTTTTCCTTGAAAAATATATATTAAAAGGCTGATTTTTTTTTGAAAACCATCATTGAAAACATATAAAAGAAGAATAAATATATTTTTAAAACCCTTTGTTTGAAAAAGATGATTACATTTTTTTGAAAATAAATTCTTTGAAAAGAAGGCTTCAAAACATGTTTTAAAACTATTTATTTGAAAATACTCTGAAAACTATAAATGGAAGCTTAAAGTCCATACAAAAGTTAAATGTCATTTTTCCTTGAAAATGTACTTAAAATATCAGTTTGGAAAACATTTTGAAAACATTATTTTTTATGTTCATGGCATGTGTCGGAAAGAAGAAAAATTTAAAAAAAAAATACTTTAGTGATCTGTTAAATTTTGAAACATAAACCCTATTAAAGATAGATCACCAAATTGATATATAAAAACCCTTATATTTATGGATAAAAGTAATAGAATATATTCATGGCTCATATATACACCAAAAAAAAAATGAGTGGTGAATAAGATATAAATCTCACAGAAATAAAAGGGATAATTTAAAACACCATACGTCAACTCTTTAATTTATTTATACATGTTCAAACCTCTTAAAGTGTTTACATTCTTTGTAAACATTTAATCCTCATCCTTTTTGGGTAACTCTTTTTGGTTGGAACCAAAGGGATTCTTTGGAAGGATTTCTTACCAAAGTGAACCTTATAAGTTTAGGAGAGGGAAGTTGAGGAGCTATTTTGGTATATAATGGTTGAGACAATGTTTATTTCAAGTTGTGAGGATGTGGGAGAGGTGAGTGTCTTTTATAGTGGAGGGAAAGGACACACTTATTTTTTTTTTGAAATGAATTTTGTGTTCCCAAAGTATTAATTATTCCACTTCTCCTAAAATTGACCATTACGACACATTAAAAGTGGATTGGCTTAAATTTTACCATCCAGTACGTTATGGACAAGTTTATAGGTCATTTTTTATAATAAGATTTAGGTTTAGTCATTTTTTTATCTTAATTTTATCTTAATCTATGTAATTAATTTTAATTAATTTCACTAATATATTTTTTCAAAAACAAAGTGGAATATATTTGAAATTATAAACTATAATTATTTTAAATATGGAATCCATTTCTTAAAATTACAATCATATAGGTTCCATAGATTAATTTAAATTTAATCCCACAGTTAGGGAAATGATGCATATTTTAAATGTAAAAATGTCCAAACATTTTCTATGTTCTTATATTCAATTTTAAAGTTAAATTGATTCCAATGAAATAAATTGGATTAATTTATTAAAAATTAATATAATTAATATTTAAAACCATTTAAAAATACAATTTATCATTATAAATAAATTAGATGAAAATTGAGTTTCGAATTAAAAATATTTATTTTCCACTACTCATTAAAAAAATAAAATTTCCTAGAAAAATATCAAAAATATTTAGTAACCTAATTTTTTGGTTTCTCTTTCAAAAATTATGTTTATTTATATATATAAAATTTATAAAATTAAAAAAATTTATATTTAAAATATGTTCAAGTTTAAATGGAATTAAAAATTATTTTATTAAAATATTGGTTTTTATATGTAATTTGGGTCTATTCTCATATTGTGATTATCAAATCTATTGGATTAATGTTTATAGTATTTCATTGAATGTATAATATGTAAATATAATTAAAATAATTCACTAATAGTAATGAATTTAACTTTGAGAAATCAGCTTTTTTCCCACAAAAATAGTCCATTATAAAATTATTCCCTTTATATTCCATTGGATATTATATTCATTTATAATTAATAGGTTACCAAAGAATTATACTATACATTTTTACAAGATATTTAATCCTATTCTAAATATTCAATTTAATGTCTATGTTTTATCATATTAAATTAAAGAAAAAATTTTAATTAATAGTGTATTATATTTTGGTAAAACATGGTCTTGCGTGTTACGCAAGACACTAAGGAAAGTTAGACTTTCATATTACAAAAGCTGACCTCGGTGCTCCATATAGATCATGTTACACATTTTGTTATATGTAAAGAAATCTTAACTTTTTGTTTTTTTATAATAAATATTTGAATGAGTGTAGCATGAAACATACAATATCAATGAAAATTAATTTTTTTTCTAAAAAAAGGTTCACAAAAAATATGGGTGTTACATTTTACCCCACTGAAAATGAATTTCACTATTGAAATTATTTCGGGTTATTAATGATTTAGTACATGTAATTTACTTTAATAGAAACACAAAAAATAACAAATTATACCAAAACATCCTTAAAGAGGGACACTTGAAACCATAAGGGGTGCCCAAAGTAACTCATGGGTTTCCACATAGAAGAAAATAGGTGGAAAGTGAAAACTGAACATGATTTTTGGGCCAACAAGTGATGTCTCTCTAATATTTGTCTAGCACAAGGATTTCCTTTATGGTCTCCTATAAAATACTTAATAAGTCTCTGTACTGATGGTTGAGTGGTATCCATTGTTGTATGAAAACTATACCAAGGGAAAGTGATCCTCCCAACTCTGGCCAAATTCTAACACACATTCCCTTAGTATATCCTCCATCACATGGATGATGTGTTCGGCCAACCCATTGGGCTAGTAGTGAAAGGATGTACTAATCCAGATTTTGGTCTCAAATGAATCCTACAGTCCTTTTCAAAATCATGACGTAAACCACACATCACAATTAGAGACAATCTTTGAGGGAACCCTGTGATGGTGAATGATCTTATATACTTACAATTGACACAAAATATCCACCAAAATCTACTACCTGATAGCAAGGATGTGCACCGACTTCATGATTTAGATAACTATCACCTAGATGAAATCATGTATCTTCATAGTGCAAAAAATCCTTGTCATAATTTTTATGATATGCCACCCCATTTCATCTCCATGATCTTAAGGGGACTCAAGAGACCAACCAGAACATGGTGCTTTGCCTTAACCTGCTGAGAGGTGAGGCACCATGAGATGAAATCATCTGTGACTCATCTCATATTAGACCACCAAAATATACGTTTAATTTATATATACAAATTCCACGCACTAGAATGTATTGGTAGAGAATATGTGTGGAACTATTGCATCATCTTCTCTCGCAACATGCTTGGAACCGCCGTCTATCCGTGAAAAAATGATTATGTGATTCCCTCCTTTCGAATATTTGGCGAGTCACTTGTGGATATTTGACCATGTAATACCTCAAAATCGATTTCCCCAAGATGTGACTCTCTCACACGGTCGAGAAGACGAGGATTCAAGACCATCAACTATAGAAATTTTTTACCCTCCTGCTCCACCAGGTTTAGTTGCAGGGAAGCCAACTGCTTCAAATCCTCCTGCACAAAGTGATCCCGATAATTACGTTCATGGGAATATACTACTATCTTTACCTTTTATATTGTATAGATTATCTTGAATTTATAGTCTAGTAAGAACTCCAACCAGCGTCGCTGTCTCCGGTTTAGGTCTCTCTGCGTGAAGACGTAACTAATAGTTTTGTGGTCTGACTAAGCCACAAAGCACACCACTAAAAGGTAGTGCCTCCAAATACTCAGGATGAAGACTACCACATCTATATCTAGGTCATTAGTCTTTTACTTATGCTTATGGGGTCTCAAAGTATTCAACCATTATGTAACAAATACTTTCCACTTCATCAATACGTGGCCAATCCCAATTAATAAGGAATAAAAATAAACTAAAAACCCTAAAAACTCCTCTAGTAGCATTAACACAAGAGAACTCGTGAACCCCATCCTTAACTCCTCAATGGTCCTCTAGTACTAATCCAACAATGTAAATGACTTCTCTTTCAATGTCAGGGTGGTAAAAGGTTTATCCTTATGGAGAAGTCTGCCAGAACCATCCTATAGTACCATGGTAATCCAAGAAATACCCCCACCTAAGAATCACTCTTGGGTGAATCCCAAGAAAGTAATACTTCTATATTTCACGGGTCTATTACTAAACCATTTTCGAAAAGGACATGCTCTAATATGTGAACCTCATGAATCAAACTATATCTTCAATAGATTTATGTAATGTAGGTTTCCTTGAAGAAAATATTGAACATCTTCATGTGCTCTGAATTCTCCTCCATTGAATAAATTTATATTTTAATGTCATTAATTATGAAAACTATAAAATCATATAATTATGACTAGTATAAATATTTCATCAATTCTATAAAAACCAGGGTAATTTATTACACCAATAGGGATCACTAGGAACACGTTGTTTGTATAGCGACATCGAAAAGAAAACGTTGGAATATCAACCTCGCTAACCCTCAGCTGGCGGTTTCTAGATGATATATCTATTTTCCAGAACAATATGACACCTCATAACTGGTCAAAGACATATTAAATATTTTTCAAATGGTACTTTTTTTTATCATGGCCTGGTTTAAGTGACGATAATCAATGAAAATCCACATGTTCCCAACATCCTTTTTTCACGAACATTGGAGATGATTTGGGTAACACATACAGTATGATGAAACCCTTAAATTTAAGGTCATCCAACTACAACCACAATTCAGGAATCTAATTAGAGGCCATTTAATATTCCATAGAAGATATCAGAGCAGTTTGAGGATATATGTCGATAAAAAACTTCATCTCCCACATCTGATGTAGTCCCATAACATACATGGGCAAGAAGTCCATATAATCCTAAACAATAGTAGAAAAACATATTCATTAAGATCATGTTTAACCAATAGATATACTTTCTAACTTATGGGTGATGGGTTTCATCTTCCTTTCTATAGAACTCACTCATCCTTCAAGGGTATTTCCCTCGCTAGAAAATGAGAAAGTCGTCCCATTAGTGCATAGGTATCTGAATCATCTTTGTTGATAGTTAATATGTGATTAGACCATAGAAAACCAATACATAACTATGATGATGTTATATGGTTCCATCATGATCTCAAAACGTTTCCACATGAACCACTCTCTATACAGTGATATCTCACACTATTGGTAAATAAAAGATATAGAAGAATCATTACCTATAGTAACCTCAAGAGGATGATGTTGAGCTAGTGCCTAAAATAGGATTCCCATATCTCACACAAAGAGTATAGAGATAAATTAATGACTAGAAACTATGATACTAATACTAAATCAATAGTAGAAAGCACATGGATGGTACCTATGACCATCTCATGCACCATGGGGGTCATAATCCTTCGACTCCTACAATAATATGAGACCCCCAAAACCATCTCCCTAAGCTTAACATTGTACTCCTAGTGTTGTTGGTGGAAGGATATGATAGAATCATCCACTAACCATAACTCCTCCTACTTTATTTCTAGCTCCACATCCATGGGAACTGCCATGAACTTTCATGGGAGATCCTTGATCATAGCGCTACCTCTACCATGGTAGTCCACCATCTATATTTCTGTGCTACTCAGCACGTCTAGTAAATAAAATCTGAAACTATGTTACCATGTCCTTCATATGAAAATAGCCTCCCATATTCAAGATTAAATGTCCCTCTACATATTTGAAGACCACATTTTTTAGTTTTATCACAACGAAGTCTCATGTGCCATGATCCTAGCTTCTGGCATCTGGTAGCTACAATAGATGACTCAAATCTATGGAACCCAGTACCAACTCCAACATTATAGAAAACCTCTAACAATAAAACTCTCTATCACAAGTGCTCTCTCTAACACATTGGAATTGGTGGGGATAAAAAAGGGTACAATTATGTCTCAGATCTCTCAATAGAGACCCTTCTCAAAAATTCATACTCGGATAGAGGCATCTAATATCATGTCAATGGAGTACCACATAAGGTGTGTGTACCTCAATATATATTGATCCATTATCAATGACCATATTTTATCTCTAGTATCTATTGAATCTGAAATGAGCACAAATACAAGGGGTAGTACTCATCATAGAACAACTACTCGAGGGACATCCATAAAGAGTTTTAATCCCCATGCATCTATGTTACAAGGATCCACTAGTTCCCAACTTCTCTATGGAAGATTCTAGATACCATTTTAATCTCACACTCCAACATTTATTTAATGAAATTGAATACATACACCACTGATTATAGCCAATCCACTTCTTTATTGGATCTTTCTCACCGTACAACCTCAGCGGCATATGGAGATAGAACCCTATGATATTTATAAACATGTGTGCATTATTATCTTTCTCTTCAAGAATGATATACTTCTCAATAGGTGGAGGCACTTACAGCTACCCACTATAAGGAAGGGTTCATGGGATGGGCCTTGAACCAAGGCCTCATCGCTCATCAGAACATTGTCATTATTTGGAACTGGTATCCAGGTTGGTTTTCATCATGGAGGAATCTAGAGATTTACCAAGATGTGTCCTGGTAATATGTAAATATAAATACAATAATAATGAAGAGATGAACCATGGAGGATAGTTAAATACTCAATCCTATATGATGTATGTACCATTGATCGCTATCACCAATGTCTCATTATACTGAGTTGACAAGCATGTAGTCAAGGTCCTGGTGAATATATACGTCGACCACCTACACCATCAATGGATTCCCAAGACTTAGAGATTCTCTCAAGATACGTTCAAAATATTTCCTTAAATGCAACAAAATCCTCATATCTGGAATAGACTGAAAAACATCCTATGTAATGAACATGCTCTGATACAAATCATTGATGACCCAACCCAAGATGGGGGTCAGGCCATAACAAACCCATGTCGACCACCATTGGTTAGGTGGTGGAAAAAATTGTCAAAATCTTAAATAACAAGGGGAGGACTATTCCTAATTACCTATACACACACACAACCATCTCGATGGGAAACTACATAGGGAGTAAAAGTAAATTAAGAGAAAAAGATATGGGAATAAGCGTAGTTGAAAAACAACTAGACAATACAAGAGCATGGTAGTACAAAATAAAAAGTAAGAGGAAAAAATATATGCCCAACTAAAAATAGGTACCGACCTAACAAAACTAGAAATGTAAAATGATGAGTGGTCCAAGATCTTGAATCCCTAGATGTAACCACCGTATGAAGTCCAAAGTACCAGGTATCCCTAAGATCCTCTAAAGTCACCACCGACCTATCCATTGTCTGTATAAGACATGTCATATACTGCAAAATCCCATATATGAGTGAGTGTGTACATAAACAGTATGATTCCATGAAGGATGACAGGGGATCAGTAAGTGATACAACAGGAATAGAAAGACTGTAGATATCATAAGGTATAATAAAATATAATATCTCAACCAAAACTAAGATAATGAGAAATGTTCCAAACACAATGGGATTTATATGGCGAGTATATGAACTACATGTTGGGTATTATACTCATAAAATAAGACAGTATACTCATCTAACCACTATAATATAAACACGTAAAGAACGTGGAATACTGTGTGTTTTCTTATCTCCCATGAAATGAGAGTAACAAAATTCAAATTGTGGATACATAATAATAAATATATGATCAGTCAAAACCAAACCATATAAGAGAGTAAGTGGTTCTTCATATCAAAGATATGCCTAGGAAGAAGAGTCACTAATAGTTCTAAAATTCCATCAATGGTTCCTAACATCACACATGTCTATCCAAAAGTAACCATAAAATTCTATCCTTACCTCACCACTATTCCACATAGTCGAGGGACCACCATCTATAAGTAGAGGACCCCTGCCCTAGTAACGAATTCATTTTAATCCAGGTCAACATCCATTGATGGATTTTACACTTGTTTGATGTTTATTTAATATAATAAAAATATTCCATATTTTATTGAAGGTTTTTTGAAATATTTAATATGGATGTGTTATTTTTATACCATTCATCATTTATCATTAAATTATTGACATTTCGTATGCTAGTTTTAATACAAATTTTTATGTTATATTTCAACCTCTTCTTAAGATGAATGTGTTGGACTAGTATGTTCTAGGTTGGTATTGGTAAAAGTAAGCCCTTGGGGTTGTGGTTTGGTTACAAAAGACCCTCCAAGTTGGAGTCCGGTTACAAAGGCTCTCCAATTTGTAGTCCGGTTACAGAGGCTCTTTGAGTTGGAATCCAGTTACATAGGCTTTCCGTGTTGGAGTCCGGTTACAGAGGCTCTCTGGGTTAAAGTCTAGTTACAAAGGCTCTCTGGGTTGGAGTCTGGTTACAAAGGCTTTCTAGGATAGAGTTGGGTTATAGAGGCTCTCCGGTTTGGGGTACGATTATAGTTAGCCCCATAGTCCTGGAACGAGGCCTTGACAAATAAATTAAGGTATGGTACTATACATTCCCTCATTATAAAATTAGTATTTACATTTGATTATTCGACTAGTAGAATATCCATGTGCATGTTTATATGGTAATGATTGATTTATTTTTGTTATATTATGTTAAAGTTTATGTTTAAAAGGCTATTGGTTTTATTACACATCTTACCTTAAAATTTTATAGCATCCGCTAAATTATTTACCCTTATTGAGAATTTGAGATCACCCCTTTCATATGTTTTATTTTACCAGGATCCGAAGAAGTGTTTTATGTTTGAGATTCAAGGTTAAACTAATGGAACAATGTAATTCTCAAAGGATTTTGTGTGTGTTGTTTGTTAGAAAGTGTAATGTAATGTTCATGTATGTAACTTATTTTCCAAGACTGCTAAATTGATTGGTCTTTAGGGACTTAATTCCTTGTAATCATGCCAATGTAATAAAATAATGCACCAACTTTGGGTAACTAGGTTCGGTGCATTATAGTTGGTATCTGATGAAGTATAGCAATAACCTTGGAAACTAGATTTAGATAAACTCTGATTAGAGCACATTACCCTAAGATAGACTTCGAGGATTAGTATAGAATAACTTCATAAAATTTTGGTAATGTATAGATTTTATGAGTTTTCCAAGCAATACATCTTTGTCTCGATACGAGCAAGTAGAGGTGGCTCTAGAATAGATGTAACAGGGGGTATAACCCAGAATCACTGCTTTGAGCTAGAATTGAATGGGAAATGGTGCACAAAAACAGGCCTTGTTGCACTCTTGGTTAAGACACTCTTGAAGGATATGCTTAGGATAATTCACAGTTTCATTACAAGCCATTATGAAGGATTTAAGAGTAAATAATTCCTAAAAGAAAACGTTTTTATGATTATGGATTATATCCACAAACTGTTCATTTTATGTTAGGTATTTTAAAATTTTGGAATTATGCATTGTGATTCATAAACTAACATAGTGTATTCCATTGTTTAGAAATGGAACTTAGTAGAAGGAATGAGAACGCCCACTGTATGTTTGATCCAAAGATTAATAAAGATCATATATTTCAAGGTATTAAGCCAACATTTAGAAGGGAAATAGTCTCCCACATATTGTAATCATATGATGAAATTGTATCATGTGTTAATAAGTTAAGTTAAGAATTTTCTGAGTCCTATGGATTTTGAGGGAAGAAATAAATGAAAAGGATGGTAGAGAGAATGATGGATAATAGAAAGATGGGAAAGAAGGATTTTCACAAATGTGATAACTGTGGAAAGAATCACCTTGGTAAATGCTTGAAGGGAGTGAGAGTCTGTTATAAGTGTGGAGAAAAGGGACACCAAGTACGTGATTTCAATGGTAAGAAAATGGTTTCAAATATAAAATGTTTCATCTGCAAGGAGTCTGAACACTACACGAATCAATGTCCCGATCATCAGAGTATACCACAATTGATGGTATTAGATAATAATCAAGTTCTAATACTATGACAGATAAAGAAGAATGACTAGCATTATTATGTTGTTATTATTGAATTAATTCATTTGAGTGTTGTATCAAAAATATACTGGTTATATGAATTATGTAGATAAATAAGGATTGTATTGTAGTACTATTTTATTGAGGATATGAGATTATATGGTTCTATGAAAAGTGACTTAATAGTAAGATACACTTTTAGGAAAATAGATGGTTGAAGAAAAAGTTATCCTTAATATGGTCCTGATAATGAGGTAGTGATTTTGGAATAAGATATGGCTGATTTGGATAAAATATATTGGATATTCTTGACTTCCTTGGAACTGATTAATAGTTTGTTTATTTCATTATTGTTGGAATATTCAATATTTTTGGATATAAGTAATATATCCTGAATTATATAAAGGATAAGGGAGAATTAATATAATCAATAATGTTTTATGGTAATTTAGGGTGTTACCATGTTTAATAAAAATACATGATGAAGTTTTCCACCTGTTATAACGTGGAAATAAAGATCTACATTGTGTTTAACTTCCATATAAATTTTGGATTGTGAGTTTGGATAGATGTTTTTTCGATATGTCTAACGGTAATAATGGATTATTTTTTAAATTGGATACTATGGTTAAGGATAGTTTTGGATTGTTATAAAATGGACAACACACAGACCATTTGAAAAGCTGTTGCATCAGACAAAGCAGCTGGAATCAAACCCACAACCATAGTGTGATTGGGATTTGTCACCTACCACTGGACTATGTGATGTCTTCATATTTTATAATGTAGTTTTTTAATGGGTGTGATAGATGAATTATAAATTCATTAATTTTGGAACCCTAAACGATTATGATAAATAGAATATATTTCTTGAAATCATTTGGAGTGAAAGATGAGTTTGTGTTAGGAATTAGTTGAAGAATGAAAATCTACTTGTCATGTATATATATATATATATATATATAATTTTTTCCCTACTATTCTATGGGTAAATTAATTATTCAGCTTTAGGAAATGGATCCTAAAACCAAAAATGTGTTATCCCAATACCATATTTTTTGATGAAACGATGGTATTTGAAATCCTCAAAGATTGATGGATTTGAGGCGCTAAATTTTACACATGTTTGTGATTGATGACCTCAATAACTCCCTATAAATATTTTCATTTTCCCTCCAATTATGTGTCGTTAATTTCAACAAATGTTCTCTTAATCTAGATCATAATTTTTTGGTGACCCTTTTATTTCCTTTTTCCTCTAATTAAGATTAAATTTTATTAACCCAATTTCTGATGTGGGGTTTCCCACCACGGTATTTTGTATTTTCATCCTTTTATATTCAAAGAAAAATTTAAAATTTGCTATGATGCAATTTATTAAAGGAGGAAAAAATGTAACACCCCAATATTTCATAGTATGTTTTTTCTTCAAAGTAATTCAATAACTTGCACTACACACAACACCGAGTTCAAGCGCATCACGACTCACCAAACTAGCCGTTCAAAAGCTATTATGAATTGTATTAACTGATTTTTTAACATTATTTAACCCTTATCATTTTAGAACCTAGATTATTAGTTTCTTAGACATAATGAAAGAACAAATTCATTTTTTTCATATAAAAGAAGTATTTTTTGAAAAATTCAATTTTACCGCGTTTTAAGGGAGAACCCTTTTTAAATCCAATATTTGAAATTTTTATATATTCAATTTGACAAAATCAACTTCTTCTTTAGAATTTGAACATAATAATTTTGTTTCAGAAAATTTTTGGTGTTTCTAAAAACATTCATAGTTGGATGAATAGTGAAAAATACTATATTTTAATTGAAAAAGCTTTTTAAATCAAAATAATTTATAGTGTTAAATTATAAATTTTAATGGTTTAGAAGTATAAATAGATTATATTTTTATCATTTAATCCAATGATGGTCATTTTAAGGAATTTAACTTTGAAATTGGACATAAACAAGTTTCAATCATTTGATAATTATTATTTAAAAAAAACACTTATTTTGTCTTTACAATGGGAATTAATTTTAAATTAATTTTTTCCACTTCTGTGTTTTGAATTTGGAACATCGGATACCATATTTGGAATCAGGAGGTCCAAATTGTGTAAACAAGTAACTTTTATTTTTATACATTAGGAATATTTACTTCATTAAATATTTTATTTACCGTGGTAAACAGGGTAAATACTGTAAATACGGTTTAAATATAATTTTATAATAATATTAAATTATCGTAACACGTGTCCGAACCCTATTGGCTGATATATGTCCAACCATGGGCATCCTCGGGTCGATTTTTGGACCCCATGGAGCCACATGGGTGTGATAATGACATTTAATATTAAATAATCTCAAGTAAAGACAAAAATAACGAAAGAAAATATATTTTAATAAACCATTTTTTATATGAGGTTATACAATTGATATATTAGACTAAAAATAGTAATTAGAAATATAGAAATATTTCCTACCTCCTGATATTTTATTTATAATTTTTATACATAAAATGAATATATTTATATATGACACAATAATGATGCAATATTTTTCTTTATTAGTAAACAAATTAAATAAAATATATTATAAATACGAAAATAAATATAATTTGAAAGTTCTGATGCCATAAAAAAATTATAGCTGACTATGACATGTTATTGTTGATTAAATGTATTTGGTTCCAAGTTATAAAGTTGTAAATACTCTAACCAAAATCAATTATTAAATAATATTAAAATTGACATAAATGTGTTTTTAAAACAAATAAAATATTATTGGTTGATATAATAATCCTAAAAATATAAGGTTTAGCCAATATAATTTTATAATGATATGTGTAACATTAATTAACCACTTTTGGTTCACTTGGAAGTTTATAATAAGATTATTAACCATATAATATAAAAATACAAAGATACATGGTAAATGTCAAACTATTTAATTAAGAGTTAAATCTAAAAGATAAGGTTAATATAATGTACCAAACCTATATAAAACCTATTGTTTGAGTGTTTTTTGACCCATACCTACCATAGACTTAAAATAATTCATTTTGGAGCCATTAGAAACCAAAAATTATTTTGTTATAAAATTATATTTCAATCTTTTCCTAAGGTGTCCCTCATCCCTCTTATAAAATGGAACTTTCCCTTCACTCAAATTAACACCTTAAAAGTCATTTGGCTCGGCCAAAACCAGACCAAATATTCTCTATACTATCCTCCCTTAATCCTAGAGTCCTTACGTTAGTCATAATTCCAACCTATGGAGCCCTTTTGATCAGATCAAAATGAAGAACCCAAAGAAGAGGTAAATATTTCATCACCACTTTCAAGTTATTTTCATCTTCTACTTTTTCTTTCCTTGTTGTTTCTATTCTAAAATAATTAATCAAGAATATTCTACATACTATGATGTTATTATAAATATGGTACAACCATATTCATTATTCTATCCATCCTTTGAATGACATGTCACCATACGTGTGTACGTACGACTTACTATCTCCTCGTCATGGTGTAGTTGTTATTCAATACATTGTTATTCAGATGGGTCTAATAATGATGTTTAATTGATGTAATTAATAAATATAACATGATAATGATTCTATATATATTTTATACAATCCAATTATATATGATTTTAATATCAAAATAATGATATTGTCGCTCGTGCGTACGTACGGATTACCATCTCCACAAACGCGATGAGATTTATTCCCCATCGTAACCATTCAAGACTAATTTTCATTTGATTATTAAAAATAATGTTTAAAGAATTTATATAATTCTAGATATGAATATGAAATATCACATCCATAACTAACTTGACTCACATAACACATAATATAAAGGAAAATGAATCAGTTAACACCGGAAACGATGATAATACTAAAATATCATTAACAAAGCATTATTAGAAGATCATATATGATATCATAGTGCTGTATATGGTTCTTGTATAATTTAATAACAATGATTTAACTATTATATAAGAGGTTAACATACCCTTAACCAAGGAAAAGTGCAAGGTAAGGGTTAACTTCACAATCTAATTATTATCCGAGGTTGTTTTTACCTAAGTATCTACTGTGTAATATTTATTATCCATGTCTATGCTTCATAAAAGTGTTTTAAAAGTGATTATTTTAGGGGAATTTTTACAAAAACATGATTTTAAATGTTTTAAATATTTATTCTTCTTAATCATTCTCATTATTGTCTGTGTTTTCTAAATGGTTTTTAAGGATTTATTTATATGGAAATGAATGTTTTAAAAATGTTAATTCCTTTCAAAAGTTTCAAAGTGGTATGGGAATATTTGATTATAAAATGTCTTTAAATGTATTCCTTTTTAAATTTTGTGACTTTTAAATGTTTTCATGAAAAATAATATGCCTCTCAAAGAGTTTTACAAATCCTTTTCATCCATGTCAACATCCCTTGATGGATTTTAAACTTGTTTGATGTTGATTTATTATGATAAAATTCTTCTATATTGTGTTGAGGGTTTTATGATATGTTTGGCTGTGGATGTGTTATTTTTATACCATTCATGGAATATGGTTAAAGTATTGACATTTCCTATGTATTTTTAATATGAATTTGTATGTTATATTTCAACCTCTTCTTAAGATGAATGTATTGGACTAGTATGTTCTGTGTTAGGGATAGGTAAAAGTAAGCCCTCCGGGTTGGGGTCTAGTTATAGCAGACCCTCCGAATTGGATTCCGGTTACAGAGGCTCTTCAGGTTGTATTCCTGTTACAGAGGTTGTCTGGGTTGGAGTCCAGTTACAGTGGCTCTCCGGGTTGGAGTCCAATTACATAGGCTCTCCAAGTTGGAGTATTTGTTATAGAGGCTCTCCGGGTTGGAGTCTGGTTACAGAGGCTCTCCGGTATAGATCCCAGTTATAGAGTCTCTCCAGGTTGGGTTCTGGTTATTTACCCCCTAGGTCCTGGCACGAGGCCTTGACATAGAAGTTAAAGTCCGGTACAATACATTCCCTCAAGAAGAAATTAGTTATTACATGTGATTGTTAGACTAATAGAATATCCATGTGTATGTTTATATGGTAATGTTTGATTTATTTTTTCTATATTATGTTAATGTTTATTATTAAAAGGATATTGTTTTTATTACACATCTTGCCTTAAATGTTTATAGCTTCCGCTAAATTATTTACCTTTACTGAGCATCTGAGATCACCCTTTCTTATGTTTTATTTTCCCAGGATCCCAAGAAGTGTTTTATGTTTTAGATGTACGGTTAAGCTAAGGGAATAACGGAATTCTCAAAGGATTATGTTTTTTTGTTGTATGTTAGAAAGTGTAATGTAATGTTCATTTAGGTAATATATTTTCCCATAAAGCTAAACTGGTCGGTTTTTCGGGACTTGATTCCTTGTAATCATTCCAATGTATTAGAATAATGCACTGACTCTGGGTAACTGGGGTCAGGGCGTTACATGGAGGGTCAAATCTATAATATTTTTAGACTCCACTACCAAGATCTAATGGAGGGTTAACTCAGTACTCATCAAGGATGCCACTACTTAGCTCTACTAGAGGGTTGACTCAGTTGTCTCTAGTGTTTCTACTGATCCATTTTGTCATTGATCATCACCTAAATGAGACCATGGTTGAAACATTATACACAATATATTGAAACACACAACAGAGGGAACCCTCACATTATACACTAAAAAATAAATAGGATAGACTACTCATAGGACAAAATCTGAGTCTAAAAGAAGAAGATACAAATCCTTGAAGTTTCATCATATGAAAAAAGGGGTACATGATGTGCGGACCCACTCCACCACTTGGACATGTCTCTAGCTAGAATATAGATTATAATCCATGTTAATGTACATGATGTGTCCTAGTACTCGAGGTCCTTACCTTCCACCTTGATTGTGTCTCGGCACACGACATTATGTCCATGTATATTGGAACATAACATGTTACTTCGTATGGGGAATCACCCATGTGATATAGTTGTGAGCCTGAAGCTTGGTACATGAGAATGTACCTAGATATGCACATCCTCATGGTATCCCACCCATGTGATCCACCACATGGGTTTCTCATATAGGGAAGTGGTACATGACATGATAGAAGGATACATGTTGTTTCATCCTTATGATTTCCTGAAACCCAAGCCACTGATATCAAAGGGATATATATTTACTATCAATAAATGTAACTAGATTATATTCTAGATTTTTCAAGAAATATCAGATTTGATTACATCACCATGATTCAGGCCTCACTACTTCAAATATGTATTCTGTTCTTCTTGGGAATTGTGGATCTAAAATGAATCTATCATTCATGGCTGCT